>CM077082.1:57243240-57641047 GCA_039513925.1 Platanthera zijinensis
GGTGAAGGATCCTATGGAGCAATCCGACAACGGTTGGCGTGCGAGCTCGTCGATCCGCCTTGATGTGGATGCAGGGACTGTCCGCAGGGGCTGAACAAAGTAGTGTCTACTGCTGCCGAGAAGCCGAGGAGAAACCAAGAGACAGTGTTTGATGTTGAGAAGAAAGAGAAAAAGCGGAAAAGACTACCCGCAGAGTTATCTTCAAAAGGGAAGAAGAAAAAGAAGAGTAAGAAGGAGCACGTAGCCGTAGAGATAGGCGGGGTCAGACCAATTTCCGTAGTGAGCGAAGAAGGGGAAATCCTGCGGCCTTTGCCCGAGGATGCTCCTGGCGCTGAACAGGGCGGTAAGACCTCTGCGCCCGTGATCACCCCCATTCTGAAGATTTTGCAAAAGATCTTGATGAATACTTGGGTAGTGGCTTAGAGGGTGGAGGTATGGAGGGCCCGATAGTTAATTCTGACGCCGCAACGAAGGAGGCTGAAGAGGAGGAGAAGCTCTGGTAGATCGAAGTAGAAAAGACCACACTGGTCAGTAAGAAGGGGCCGAGCGGTACTGCGGTTAACCAGGCCGCCCTGGACAATGCGACATCAGACCGAGTGGAGGCGGCCGACACCCTTCGGTACCTCTGGATCAGAGTCTTCATTTAAAATTCCTCCTGCAGATTTTAAGCCAATACCACCTACTAAGAGGACAGAGATAGTGATCATACCGTTGGATGGTATCATTCTCATGAGTCACGAGGAGTTGAAGCAGAGGCGGAAGGAGGCGGAGCAGTCTCATAAGCGTCAACTCATGCTCATGGACCTCGAGCAGAGGGAACGCCTCGTGTTTCCCGCTTTAACCAAAATTCCTGCGGTTAACCAAAAGAGAAAAGGATCTTCGCATACTTGCGATATCCCCTCTCTAGATATAGAAGGTATATCCGATCTTCCTGCATATCTCATTATAATTGATATGAAAAAAATGCTTAATGCACTGCTTTGTTTTTTTAGCACAATTACGACTGTGTCTGCGCCTATATTGCCCCATTCACTGAAGGAAATCTTGAGCCCAATGTTGGAAGACATGAGGGCGACGAGGGAAAGGGAGAGGGCCCTCGAGGAGAAGTTGCGGTCTCAACCCAAAGAATTCGGCAAAAGAATGTGTTCTCAAGCTGAAGACTTGACAAGGGAATGTGGTATTCAGAGAAATATGTACAGTACTACAAAAACAAAATTCAGCTCTATCTCCTGAGGTTGAGAAACTGCGGCATTTATGTTGTTAAAGGCGCGCCTAAGGCTCCAGGCTCACCAGGCTCAGAGGTTTGCGCCTTCGTGCGCCTTTTTTGCGCCTTTGGACATTAAAAGCGCACATGAATGCGTTTTTTGATGTAAACCTTTTGTTTTCAAAATAATGAAAAAAATGATGTAAGAACTCGTTAATTTTTATACAATTTAGTGTTCTTGAAACATAATCGATCATTGAGACTTAGATATGATGCAAGAGACCATTTTGATTTTATGTTTTAAGAGATATAAATGATAGTAATGAATGACTAATGACTAGAATATATAAAGAACCTGTTCAAAAAGATGAATTGATGTTTGATGTTGTTATTTAAAATGAATGTGCTTGCGCCTTGCCTTCTTCGGGCGCGCGCCTGCGCCTTGAGCCTTGCGCCTAGGCTCCAAGACCCTTTTGCGCCTTGGTGCACCTTGCACTTTTAATAACTAAGGCGGCAAGGAGCTTCGGTGGCAGCAAGGATGGCTCCACTGTCGATGACAGTTACTGCGAGCACAGGCCAGACCTCCAGCAGACCAATAGGAGAGCAAGCGCCACATGCCGCCGTCTCCTCTATACCGGCTGAGCGTGTAGAAAGAGATGTCTCGTGGATCCACCAATCGGCTTATCAAGTTAACCTTTATCTCTCCCTAACGCTTACGACAATCAGCCAGATCCAGGAGAAGGTGGCCCATATAGGGAAAGACTGGTCGGCGCCGCATTTTTAATCGAATATCCTTTCGATATCGATAAGAACTTTGTAATAATATTTTTCGAACCCTTAGGTTGTGCCTGCCTACATGAGAAATTTATTTATTTGAAATATGTTTTTAAATGTTTTCTCTTATCTTTGAGATGTTTGTGAAATGACTTATGCCTTTTGAACTAGGATAAAAACCTTGTTAATGCGACCAAAACAAAAGTTAGGGCAGTCTCCAATAATAGTGTCCGCGCAAATCGATGTTGTTGAAGCCTTCAACCGCGGAACACAAGCTTTCTAGAGTTTCCAACTCAAAATTCTAAGCCTTTGTCGGTAAACGTATGGGTCATATAGATGTGATCGTGCGGTTCCCGCGAGAAGATGAAGGAATTAACACATCTACTGAGAACCTGATCAACATCCCCATAGATCACTTTGACTATGGGTTCAAGTTTCGGGTGTTCTGGGAGGCCATCGAGATTTTCATTCACTACTGAGTAGTTCTCGGAAAGCTTCCACCAAATTCTATAGCCACAATATTCTCCTTCATTATATACCTACGAATAAAGGCGTTCGCTTCACAATGAACATTTTAAGGAATGTGATCCTTGTTCGGTCTCTGAAGGAGGTGAAGAAGAAGGAAGAATTCAAGGGTCTGTTGTACTTCGGCTACAACGTCATAAAGATCATAAACTTGTCGAACAAGGACCATAACTGGACAAAAAGGTTTCTGATATTTGAGGGCCATCTCAAAGGTCTTCCACTTTGGCCCCAAGGCCACGGCGACACCTTATTCAAGTCGTTGAAATTACCAAAGGTGGAGCAAGAGATAGTATCGTTTCTGGCCGACGAGCGGCTAGATATTCACTACTATATGTCATTGTTGCTTGCTATAAAGAATGTAACTCCTGAAAATAGTAAGGCAAATCCTGCGAACTAAAGAAATCTTAAAAATATTAGTCGCGTATTTTACTAAAAAGTTTCTTTTTGACGCCTCAACAACCTTAAAGGTTCCTCCGAACAAGCCGCAGAGACCGGTGGTGGAGGCCTTGACTCAACGGGAAGTGAGAAAAAAGGAGAGGAAGAAAGGAAGGCAAGATACGATTATGAGGAAGGGGAGTCCTCCGACGAAACTTTTCCTCTAATCGGCACTGGCAGACACATAAAAGACATTATCGGCACTGGCAGACACATAAAAGACATTATCGGCAAGATGTTGATATGGTGGAATGACAAGGGAAACCATGTTACAGTATCGATCTCCCATCCTTCCTGGAAGAGCGACAAGGTTACATGCCACGCCAGTGCGGTCACGTCCGCTCTCTAAGGGAGGAAGAACCTCAAAGAAAAATGGGACATCCCACCTTTGAAGCTGTCCGCCATGGTTGCACAGGCGCAAGCAAGGAGAACGGTGACGAGTCACTTCATGGGCTACTCTTTTCCGCCAGTCCTTGAAGGAGATAGAAATCCATTATGAGGAGTTAGAGGTAATGTGCTGATTTGTGATTCGGGCGGTTTACCTCAATTGATACCCCTTGCACTAATAATACTAAGCTTCTTTTTTTGCAGAAAATCTACGACCTGAAGAACCCCAAGTTCAGAAAGGAGGCCATCAAACATTGCAAGGACACTTGCGAGGACACTCATGACTGGCAAAGGGAAAGGGCTTGCGGCGGCCTGAAAGAAGGGTTTGAAAATGTCGGCTTCGCAAACATCTACCTCGGCTTCGCAAAAGTCGATATGGAGGCGGCTAGCGCGGCTTCAGGCGAAGGAGATGCAGATGAAGAAGAAAATGAAGAGGAAGGCAAGGGGGGAGAAAAATAAGGGGATGAAAAAGAAGAGGAAGACAAGAAGGAAGAAGAAAATAAAGAGGAAGAAGGCGAGAAGGAAGAAGAAGAAAAAGAAGATGAGTCCTCGGGGACCGGGTTGGAGACCTCAGGTGAAGACTCCGAGTCTTCTACTTGCTAGGATTCCCCAGAGAGTTCGGTGGGAGAGTCTACGAGTTGTAGCAGAAAGCTAACTAAAGAACCAAAGGCTAAACAAATGAAGACAAATGGCGAATAGATTTAGATTTTTGAAAAAGATGTCTTTTGTATTTTGAAAAGCGCGTCCTCTTCTTTTTGTTAACCAAATGAGCAGAAAATATTGTGTAACTATTTTTTCATAGAAATGAAAAAAACATTGTTACCTTCCATGATCTTTTACCTTTCTTCTTTATTTCTTGTTGTAGTCTGAGTATTCAAATAACTTTTTTTATATAGACGGCCTGAGTGGTCATGCATTATTTTGTTTGCATATCTTATGATATTCAAGATCTCGCAGTGAAGGCTAGCTAAAAATTTTCGAGAGGAATCATCACGCCTGACCACATAGGTGATGCGATCATGATCTTTTAGCTTTTTCATAGCTGACTATTTGATAGAACGATTAGGCGGTTGAAGAGTGACAAAGACCGCAATTTGCACAAGATGCCTTGGAAGTATAATGCCTCTGCCTTCTAACAAGTTTATTTTGAATTGCTTTCTCATCGACAAGACCGTGCAGTTAGTGGTTATGATGACTGCCAATATGTAATGTGGGATTTCCCATGATGTATAATGATAGTCTTTCTAAAGAGACAACCGCGGTAGGATGATAACAATATTTCATTTTCACGAAGAGATCACGTGATTAATCATTTAAACGATAACTGTGAACAAGCGATAACTATTTATTTAATCGTAAGACATAATTAAGCTTCAGAGTACAACATTTCATGCCTCTTAAGATTGTTGAGAAGATAATCTACGACCAAATTTATAAAGGCCTGAATGATGAATTCAAATGATACTTCAAACCTCATTGTCATTTCATAAAGGAATCCAGAAGATGATATGCTTGAGTTAAATTTCTGACCGCATTAACCATATATATAGAATTCCAAGATGACAAGCTCAGATAATATTTTTAACCGCATTAGCAGTTCATAGAGAAAACCAGAGAATGATAAGCCTAAGTAACATTTTTGACCGCGTTCCCAATAAACAGTATTAATGAGAGGTTCACTAGATAGGATGATCACTTGGGCAGACGTGCACTAAATAGCAGCAACATTGGTTTCCTCAGAGAGACCATTAAAGCTATAGTAACCCTTTAAAAAAGTTACCTTGGCGGTTAAATGATCTTGACCGCCCTTACCGCAATAATGAGAGGTCCACAAGTTAAGACGACCAATTGGGCAGGAATGCGCTGAATAGCAGCAACATTGCTTTCCTCAGAGAGATCATCAAAGCTACAGAAACCCTTTTTTAAAAGGCGGACTAGGAGGTCAAATGTTAATGACTGTCACTTTTAAAAAAAAAATCTCCTGAGTGTGAAGGAGTATTTAAGGGTTACATGCTAGGGTGACCAATTGGGCATGTGTGTGCTGAATAACAACATTGATTTCCTTAGAGAGGTCAAGAAAGTTGTAACAATATCTCACTAATGTACGATAGAGCCGATCGATCACCCATACTACACCGAATGCATGGGTGTGTCTGATGTCGGCGGAGATCCTGTAGAGAATGGTCAAATGTTCCTGACCATCATTTTTCAAGAAGCCAATGTTTTTATGCCAAGTTACAGGCTAAGGTGACCAATTGGGCAGGTGTGTGCGAATATAGTAGCCACATTGCTTTCCTCTGAGAGGTCACCAAAACTGTATGGACCCTTTGGGGCACCACGAAGATGAACTAGGGGCATTCAAAGGTTATAGGCTAAGGTGACCAATTGCGTAGGTGTTCACTGAAAAGCAACAACTTTGCTTTCCTCAGAGAGGACACGAAAGATGTAATGATATCACCATTGATGTGCGATAGAGCTAAACAGTCACCCAGACCTCCCATGATGCAGGAGTGTGTTAGATACTGACAGGGATTCTACATCCTAAAGTCCACCACTCAAGATTGGCAAGCTCCCAATACACGATGCAAAATCTCACTGCTATACGTGGTCTTGGTGGTGTTACGCTAATGACTACAATTTGTGAGGGTTTAAGTAGGATCCGACAATGTATCCTTGAATAAATTCAATCTTATATAGCCATTAGAACTCATTCCAAGAGACAAGAAAAATTGTGAGTATGCTGATTGTAGTAATAAGGGAGCTAAAAGAGAATGAAAAAACTCTTAATCAAGAATAGAACCTTTTCAGATCGTTAGTGTTGCATGTGTGGGATATCTCTTCCCCATCATAAGTTTGAAGGTGGTAAGCACCATTTTTTAGTACCTCTTTGATGATAAACGGTCCTGCCGAGTTGGGGATCAATCTTCAAACTAAACCAGTTCTTGCCGCCACATCAGCCTTCTTCAAAACCAAGTCTCCCACGACGAACTGTTTAATCCTGATATTCTTGTCAAAAAGCTTTGCCACTCTTCTTTTAACCTCTTCCTGCATGACCAGAGCTTCATCTCTTAACTCTTCAACGAGGTCAAGACTGCACTTCATCTCTGCATCGTTTGTCTCCATCCAATCATCACCTCCTTGCTTAGACAACATGACTCTTGGGCTTATCACCTCAAATTCTACTGGAATGAGAGCCTCAGAACCATTCGAGAGTTTGAAGGGTGTTTCTCCAATAACTGAAGATCTCCTGGTTCTGAGGGTCCGGAGAACTGAAGGTAGTTGTTCTAACCCAATTGGCATGGTTGTCAAGTTGAACGAGGTCAAACGAGTCGAGTGAACGAAGGGATGAACCACCCCAGTGATTTTGGCCTTTCGCCCACCAAATGGAGGCGTTAATCGAGAGTATACAACAGGTGCGAGAAGGGTTCGACAACCTTAGTGTTAGGGCGAATAGTCTAAAAGTACCCCCTCGAACTTCAATGACACCTCAACTTTGAGATGAGCATTCCATTCGACCCCATCACGAAGTCCCACATCACTACGTTGAAAGGTCTACCCTTAGGAGGAATCCTCTTTTTGAGGAAGAAGCTAGAAATCCCTTAGACAGGTTTGAATTTGAGTACGACCAGGGTAGGAATTCCGCAAGGTATTTTTCTGATCCCCAACGAGAGCCTTTTTAGGCATGCGAGATAATTATCAGGAGAGACCCTATTATGACGTAGCTAGAGAAGAGCGTCCTTGAGACCATCATCGGCCTATACCTGCCATGCATCGTGAAGATCGTCATAGAGATTGGCATCGACCGCCACCCCCACGACGTCGAGACAATCATGATCCTTACGAAGACGATTATGACCATCCTCTCTGGGATAAGCGACCTAATCTCACACGAGTGGTGAAACTAGATCCGCCCATTTATGATGGTTCTATGTATCCCAAGGTCTTTTCTGACTGAGTTATAGACATAGAGACCTATTTTCAGTGGTATCGTATGACGGAGGACCAAAAAGTTCAATTCGTCAAAAAGAAATTGACCAGACAAGCAAAAACCTTTTGGATCGGAGAAGAGTGAAGTATAAAGAGGAATGGTCTCCCTCTCATTACCCATCGGCCTCATATGAAAGTCATATTAGAGGAGTAGTACATTCCGCAACACTATCAGACACGTCTACGAGATGAGCTGACATCTCTATGTCAAGGATCCAAATAAGTATCTGATTATCTTGCTGAAATGAAAGATTTAATGATTCATTGCAACGTAGTAAAACACCCACGTGATACCTTATCCAAGTTTAGGTGTGGATTACGACCTGAGATCCGAGATGAATTGATTCGATATGGCCACTATTCCCTAGCTGAGACCATATTTATCGTCATTGATATCGAGGAGAATCAAAAGAGAACCCCCTGATTCAGATCTCAGACGAAAACCAATACTCCTTTCAAGAAAGAACTGAAGGGTAAGGATAGTGGAACGAAACCTACCATGACTCCCTCGAGAGATCAGAAAGGGAAGTCTCCTATGGGAACTGTGACTCCTTCACAGATCCGATGTTATGAGTGCCAACAAACGAGTCATATATCTAGAGATTGTCCCAAAAGAAAGGGTACACTAGTTATTTATGAGGTGACTGAGGAGGACGATCCTAAAGAAGAGGATATAGTCGAGAAAATGCATCTTGAATGACGAAGTGTACGTACGTACCCCTAGCGATGAGGAGATAGATTGCAGCGTTCTAGTGGTGAGATGCATGTTATCTACGCCACAAGAATCAATCAATTATTGGCGGGCGAACATCTTCCAGGCCTACTTTAAGGCTGGGGAGAAAGTGTGTCAACTAGTGGTGGATAGCATGAGTTGTATGGACATGATATCAGAGACAACATTAGCTCGTATGGGACTCACTGCTGAGCCGCACCCTTCCCCATTTTAGGTAGCTTGGGTCATTAAGACCGCATTACTGGTGACTAGGAGATGTTTAGTGCCTATCACTATCGGTACGTACTCCGACATAATATGGTGCGATGTTATGCCTATGGATGTGTGTCACGTATTACTTGGGTGACCATGGTTATATGACTGAAATGTCAGCATACATGGCAGGTCCAACACTTGCTCCTTTCTATTGGACGGAAAGAGAGTAGTGTTGACTTCGGTGTGACCCAAAACACCAACATCCCGTGCAAGCAATAGTGCGAAATAGTCTCTTCCTCCTACCGAAAGGAAGAAAACTCATTAGCATTATACGAGGCATGGAGTTTCATTGAGAGAGTTTTCACGACAGATTTTATCACGCACTAGTGGTCATACAAGCATCCGACTTATTAGAGAGGTATGAGTCTCTTTCTATACCTGCTAGGAGACTCTTATAGAAGTTCCAGGATATACACCCCGATGAGCTTCCGGTTGAGTTACCTCCTATGAGGTCAATTCAGCATGTGATAAATCTTTTTCCTGGAGCTTCCCTCCCTCATCTTCAACATTACCGATTGATTCCTACGAGGAGCAGCAGAAGCAGATCGGTGAACTACTAGTTAAAGGCTCTATTCGTCACAGCCTTAGCCCTTGTGTGGTGCCTGCCCACCTTGCCCCGAAAAAGGATGGTACTTGGCGGAAGTGCGTTGACAGTCGCGCGGTCAACAAGATCACGGTGAAATATCATTTTTTGATACCCCGATTGGATGATATGTTAGATATGTTCACTGGAGCCACGATCTTTTCAAAGATCGAATTTCGTATTGGATACCACCAAATCCGGATCAGCGAAAGAGACGAGTTGAAGACTGCCTTCAAATCAAAGGACAGACTTTATGAGTGGCTTGTGATGCCATTTGGATTATCAGATGCCCCTAATACTTTCGCTCGGATGATGAACCAGGTCTTCAGATCTTATATAGGGAAGTTTGTAGTTGTTTACTTCGACGACATCTTGATATATAGTCGGACAGATAGTGAACATAAAACTCACCTTCGTACTATCTTCGAGCTCCTACGAGCCGAGCGATTATACATCAATTTGAAGAAATGTGTTTTTATGGCTGAGACTGTTATCTTTTTTAGATATATAGTGAGTTTCGTTGTTATCACTATAAATCCCGAGAAAGTTCGAGCAAATTGTGAGTGGCCTACACCCCTGAACATTCACGATGTCCGTAGTTTTCATGCGCTAGTCACTTTTTATCGTCAATTCATTATAAACATTAGTACGATTATGACGTCAGTCACTGAGTGTACGAAGAAGGGAAATTTCCAGTGGACATCCACGGCCTCCAGAGCCTTTGAGATTATCAAGGATAAGATGTGATATAGGGTAGGCTAGTGGTGCTCGGAGACTACGACTCTAAGTGCTGGTGCGGGGGTGACACACTAATGCACCTCTAAATGTAATGCGATCGTCGATGACGACGACGATTAAAATGAGCAATGCGAATTAAACACCACGCAAATATTTCAAATAAAAGCAAGCAATTAATTTCAGCAATTAAGTAATGGCTTCTTCCGCTCGGAGGGCCGAAGCAAGTGTGCAGCGATTAATTCTTCATGCAATTATTAGTATAATAAAACCAATTTCCACGCAACAATAATTCCAGCACAATACAATAAAACATCAAATGAAAATGTCAAATCCAAGAATACAATACTACAAACGCTCACAACATAGAGGGCTGAACCGAGGCATTGGAGAATTTGAAGGGCCAGATATGTAGATGGACAATCAGAGGTGAAACCGGTGGTACGGCGATGGCGAGGTGGCTGCCCATGGTGGAAAAGAGGGAAAATGTGCCGGAAACGGAAAGATCCGGCCACTAGGGGATGGATCCGGGTGTAGGTTGATAGATCCGATGTTTTGACGACGGATCCGGGCTACGGGATGATGAATACTGGGGAAAATGATGGATCGGAGGGTGGTAGCACTAGATCAAGATAGATCTAGGGTTTTCAGAGCGGTGGGAAGTGGATCACGAAGGGGAAGGAGTGGTCGGCTAGGGCAGAGAGGGCCTTGGAGGTGGCCTGTGTGAGGTGGAGCTGGGCGATGGGGTGTTGGGTGGCTGACAGCAAGGCCGACGGCCTGTTCTGGGCAAGCGGGCGGCGGCGGACAAGGAGAAACAGGGGGGGTCGGCCGGTTTGCTGGACTGCAGGCCGGCGGCTGTTGGGAGGGGGATTTTGGGGAATCTGGTGGTTGTATATGGGGGAGGAGAGGTGGAAAACGATGGCGGGGGTAGGGTGGACCTTGGGGAGGAGTTTGGCGGCCTAGGAGTTGTCACCTAGGGTTCCACGGCGTCGGCACCGGGGAGGGATCGCTGGAATCCGAGAATGCTTCTTCTCCAAATCCAACAATGAATCATTTCAGCCCTCATAACTCCTATTTACAAGAAAATACAAGCTAGGGTTTCCCCATCAACGGATATGATTGGCCGGTGGGTTCGCCCTTAAAATACATCAAAAATAAACTGAAAAAATAAAGTAATATAGTATTTTGACTCGCGACGACGTCCCGGACGCAACTGCGGAGTCCGATCAACGATCCGATCAAGTCCTACCGCGCGAATAAATGAACGTGGGTCCCGCCTTGCGGTGAACCCCTCTATATGCACGATCTGATGGATCCCCATCAACTCCCCCCGACTGAAAAGCATTCATCTCCGATGAATGGAGATGATTGTACTGAAGTCGAAGTCCGGGGGCGAGCCGATCAAGCTCTGCCGGTAGTATTCACGTGTCGTCAGCGTCGGGGCGGCCCCATCAATGTACCAGGTAGCGACAACGCGGTCCGTCCGAGGTGGGAACAAACTGGTGGGATCTGATCTCCGTGATGCTCTCAGCTCTCATCTCACGAAAGGTGGATCCTGGTGCGATCGGTGGTGCCTGCGGTGGAACCAAAGTGGACGAATTCCCGGGTGGGTGGATGGCAACAATGGGTGAACTAGGATGGCCATCAGATGGTGGTAATGTGTGAGAGTGGTATGGTAGCGACAATGGGGGTGGGGGTGGTTGGACATCTCCACTGCTCGGGTACACATACTCATGAGGTTCATAGTATGGAGTCGGATTTTCAACATTAAACACAAGGTGAATTCCCATACTGGCCGGGATGTCAAGTCGGTAGGCGTTGGTCCTAATACGACTAATAATGAAGTACAGACCCATTCGCCTCGCTCTTAACTTCTTGGAAGGCCCCAAAGGGGCCTCTCAGGACAGACTCGCACCATTACCTTCTCGCCTACATTAAATATTTGCTCTCGCCTTCGCTTATCTGCATGGGGTTTGTAATTTTCATTGTTTGTTACTATTCATCGGCGGACCGACTCATGCAAGTCATGCAAATGTTGTCCAAATGACTCAGCAGACTCACTAGAGAGGGACTCTAAAGGGCTCGGAACAAGGTCTATAGGTTTCCTAAGATCATATCTTGATACTACATGAAATGGACTCAACCCGGTGGACCTATTGACTGAGCTATTGTAGGCAAACTCTGCTATCGGTAAATCTAGGTCCCAACTGCCTACATGCTCTCCTACTAGACACTGCAACAGATTCCCTAAACTCCGATTCACTACCCCGGTGTGTCCGCCCGTCTGTGGGTGATATGCCGAGGAAAACCTAAGGATAGTGTCTGTCTTATGCCACAGGGTTTTCCAGAAGTAGCTCATGAACTTCACATCGCGGTCCGACACGATCGACTTGGGCAGACCATGTAGTCGAAAGACGTCCCTCATGAATATGGATGCAACGTGAGTCGCATCTGCCGTCTTGCGACAAGCAATGAAGTGTGCCATTTTCGAAAACCGATCAACCACCATGAGGATGGAATCGTGTTTCCGTAAGGTGCGGGAAAGTCCGAGAATAAAGTCCATGCTAATGTCTTCCCAAGGGCGGTGTGGTACGGGTAAAGGCGTATAAAGACCGGTGTTCTGCTTATTACCCTTTGTCGTCTGACAGATACGGCAGTGGCGCACAACGCGAGCTATATCCTTCTTAAGGCCGGGCCAGTAGAGACGGTCCTCGACAATGGCTATGGATTTATCTCTCCCGAAGTGGCCCGCGGCTCCGCCCGCATGCAACTCCCAAATCAGATAATCTCGGTAAGAAGTCTGGGGAATGCATAGGCGGGAACCCCGGTACAGATATCCCTCATAAATCTGATATCTCTCAACAGGGTCGGGTGGGTATCGGAATAGGGTGGTGTAAATCTCGCCAAAATAAGGGCATGTCGGGTAGTCGAGCATCAACCTCTCAAGTCCCTCGACACTCGCAGTCATCGTCTGCAACAGGTATACGCGGCGACTCAACGCATCAGCCGACTTGTTCTCAACACCAGCGCGGTGCTTGAGAACATAATGAAAATCCTGCAGATATTCGACCCACTTCGCATGCCGGTGGCCCAGTTTGCGTTGTGAGTCAAGGTAACCTAGGGCCTGGTGGTCGGAGTACAACACGAACTTCCGGGGAAGGAGATAGTGCCTCCATTAGCGCAGAGACTGGACTATAGCGTAAAATTCTCGATCGTAGTTCAAGTACTTTTGCTTAGCTTCATTCAGCTTCTCACTAAAGTAAGAAACTGAGTGTCCCTCTTGGCTCAATACGCCACCTATACCGATACCTGACGCGTCGCAAGCGACCTCAAAAGCGCGGCTAAAATCCGGCAATCGTACGACTGGAGCTGTCGTCAACCTCTCCTTAATCTCCTCAAAGGCTCTAGTGGCGGCGAGGGTCCACTGAAACTCTCCTTTCTTGAGACAGCTCGTGAAGGGGGTCATGATCATGCTGAACCCTTGGACAAACCTCTTATAGAATGTGGTAAGCCCATGAAAGTTACGAGCCTCGTGGATATTCTTAGGCACAGGCCAATCCCGAATGGACTTGACCTTCTCAGGGTCTACGGAGACTCCAGTAGAGAATATAATAAAACCCAGAAAGTGGACAGACTCAAAGAGGAACGCACACTTCTTCAGATTCACATACAGTTTCTCTTGGCGAAGGGTGCCAAAGAGAAGTCTCAGAAGATCAAGGTGAGCAGCCCGAGTCTGGCTATAGACTAGTATATCATCAAAGAATACCACCAGAAACTTGCCCATGTAGGACCGCAACACCTGCGTCATAACTCACATAAACGTGCTCGGGGCATTGGATAGCTCAAATGACATGACTAGCCACTCGTACAGGCCGTCCTTGGTCTTGAATGCGGTCTTCCACTCGTCTCCCTCACGAACTCGTATCTGATGGTACCAACTACGAAGGTCGATCTTGGAAAAGATCTGGGCACCGGACATAGTATCCAGAAGGTCATCGATTCATGGAATGGGGAAACGATACTTGACCGTGATTTTATTAATGGCGCGGTTATCGATGCACATACGCCAACTACCGTCCTTCTTAGGGGTAAGAAGGGAGGGGACCGCACAAGGACTCATACTCTCACGAATGAACTGCTTCCGTAGAAGCTCGTCAACCTGCCGTTTGAGCTCAGCGTGCTCATCCGGGTGCATACGGTAATGGTGCAGGTTCGGGAGGGAGGCTCCCAGGACTAAATCAATGGCATGCTGAATGTCCCGTGGGGGAGGCAACTCATCGGGGAGCTCGTCCGGCATGATGTTCGCAAACTCGCCTAAAAGGGGACGCACCGCGGGTGGGTGGTCAACAGAGGTGTCCTCAGTAACCTGGGTGGCGGCAACCACATAAATGACGTCTGACTCAGCGCTATCTCGCAGAAACTCGCCTCGCCTCAAAATATGCAGTGAACGCGAGGCGCCCGTGCTCACAGATGGCTCTACCACGCCCTTGGATCGATCTCGGGGCTGGGTGGGCGTCAACGTGATCTTTCGCCCCTTATCATAAAAGACACATGTGTTTGAGCGGCCGAAGCATATGACATCACGATCAAATAGCCAGGGGCGGCCAAGCAACACATGAGCGGCGTCCATGGGAATGACATCGCACCAGACCTTGTCCTGAAAGGACGGGAACGTAATCGGGACCAAGCAACGCTGGGTGACCTGAATCGTCGTCTTGCCAACCCAGACGACCCGATATGGGTGGGGGTGAGACTCTGCCTTCACCTGCATACGGTCAAGGCCCTTCTGGGCTACGATGTCCACACAACTCCCGCTATCGATAGCTAGCTTACAGGGGCCTCCTGCACTAGGAAAGTACGTGTAAAAGATGGTGGTGCGTCGCCAATCCTCATCCACACGTGGGGTGTGTAGGAGGTGTTTAATAACTCCCACCTCTAACGATCGCTCAGCGTCACTCTCCCAACCTTCCTCGATCGTGGCCTTAACTTCCTCTGGGGCCTCCTCTTCGTCCTCTAAACCCTGCTCCTCCTCAACTAGCAGGCTCCGCGTGGAGCACTGCGCCGCCACGTGTCCTCTGCCAGAGCATCTAAAACATACAATGCCCCCAGATCGCTGGCCATCAGTGGCTATGGCTTTTCCCTTCACATCCGCGGGGATACATGAGGGTGCAGCCGGGGTGGTCTGGGGGGGAGCGGGTTTCCTAAAAGTCGAGGAATCAGTCCACGAAGTGAACTACCTCGTGCTAGACGATCAGAGGTACTGCTCGTACTCGAGGGAGAGCTGGAATATCTGATCAACAATCTCCAAGCGGTGGGGAATCAACTCTCTCCGAATATCGGAACGAAGGCCCGCCTTGAAATAGGAGGCAGTGACAATAGGTTCCTCTGAAATGTCACTCCTGACGATCAGCTCATCGAAGCGAGCCATGTACTCGGCGACGGTGTGGAGCACTGCGCCGCCACGTGTCCTCTGCCAGAGCATTTAAAACATACAATGTCCCTAGATCGCTGGCCATCAGTGGCTATGGCTTTGCCCTTCGCATCCGCGGGGATACGTGGGGGTGCAGCCGGGGTGGTCTGGGGCGGAGCGGGTTTCCTAAAAGTCGAGGAATCAGTCCGCGAAGTGAACTGTCTCGTGCTAGATGATCGGAGGTACTGCTCGTACTCGAGGGAGAGCTGGAATATCTGATCAACAGTCTCCAAGCGGTGAGGAATCAACTCTCTCCGAATATCGGAACGAAGACCCGCCTTGAAACAGGAGGCAGTGGCAATAGGTTCCTCTGAAATGTCACTCATGACGATCAGCTCATCGAAGCGAGCCATGTACTCGGCGACGGTAAGTGTCCCCTGCCGTAAATTCTGTAGCTACTCAAATAGCTGATCTCGGTATGACGCGGGGAGGTACTTCTCTTTCAGTCTCTCCTTCATCTCATCCCATCTGGCGATGGGGTAGTAACCATCCCGCTCTAAGGCTCTCTCAACACTGATCCAGAATACCTTAGCTTGCCCGATCAGCTTCATCTTCGCAAAGCGGACACAACGCTCGTCACTCATGTCATACCACTCGAAGTAGTGGTCCATGTCCAAGAGCCAATCGCTGAAGGCTTTCGGATCTAGGCGACCATCGAACGAAGGGGAGTCAAGTCGGATGCGACGAGTGATGTCATGGTGGTGGCCTCCTCTCCGTGGGTCTGGATAATCCTCAGGATAATCATCATGGGCGTAGTCGTATCAAGCGGGTGGGGGACCACACTCTCTCCGACCCGGGGGATAATATTTATCTTGGTGATGGTCACAACGACCGTGTGGGGGCACACGATCTCTGGGGTCAGGCTGAGGCTGACGTGGCATACGGTACTCATCCCGCTGATGTGGAAGTCTATCCCGCGTCAAAACTTGCCTATGATCTATCGCAAAATCAGGATTTCGCCTTACCGGCGGAATCGGGGCTCGATGAGGAATATCACGATGGTGACGGTCGGCGGGAGGCGGACCATCCCTCGGGCGTTTCCCCTGACGTGGAGGAGCGTCAGGGTCTTCCTCAAGTGACTCGTCACGCTATGTCGAAGTGTCCCTGACATTCTTTAAGTGGTTTAGGCGAAGGTTCACCTCGGCAAGATCATGACGCACATCGTTGAACTGGGCACCTAAGGCGTCAAAACGGTCTAGGATAAGGCACTGAAACTCAGCAAAAGAGGCGCCCGAATTCGAGCCCGTCGTGCGGTCGTCGGTGACTTGGGGTTCTACCATGCTTTCTCTAAATGTCCTACCACTACGGAGCATGCAAATGGTCTAAACTTGACCTCTGATACCAAAATGATGTAGGATAGGCTAGCGGTGCTCGGAGACTACGACTCTAAGTGCTGGTGCGGGGGTGACACACTAATGCAACTCTAAATGTAATGCGACCGTCGGTGACGACGACGATTAAAATGAGTAATGAGAATTAAACACCGCGCAAATATTTGAAATAAAAGCAAGCAATTAATTTCAGCAATTAAGTAATGGCTTCCTCCGCTCGGTGGGCCGAAGAAAGCGTGCGGCGAATAATTCTTCCTGCAATTATTAGTATAATAAAACCAATTTCCACGTAACAATAATCTCAGCACAATATAATAAAACACCAAATGAAAATGTCAAATCCAAGAATACAATACCACAAACGCTCACAACGTAGATGACTGAATCGAGACACTGGAGAATTTGAAGGGCTGGATATGTAGACGGGCGATCGGAGATGAAACCGATGGTACGACGATGGCGAGGTGGCTGCCCACGGTGGAAAAGAGGGAAAACGTGCTGGAAATAGAAAGATCCGACCACTAGGGGATGGATCCAGGTGTAGGTGGATAGATCCGATGTTTTGACGGCGGATCCGAGCTACGGGATGATGAATATTGGGGAAAATGATGAATCGGAGGGTGGTAGCACTAGATCAAGATAGATCTAGGGTTTTCGGAGCGGTGGGAAGTGGATTCACGGAGGGGAAGGAGGAGGAGTGGTCGGCTAGGGCAAGGAGGGCCTAGGAGGTGGCCAGTGTGAGGTGGAGCTGGGCGGTGGGGTGCTGGGTGGCTGGCAGCAAGGCCGGCGGCCTGTTCTGGGCAAGCGGGCGGCGGCGGACAAGGGGGAAACAAGGGGGGGGGGTCGGCCGATTTGCTGGACTGCAGGCCGACGGCTGTTGGGAGGGGGATTTTGGGGAATCCGGTGGCTGGATATGGGGGAGGAGAGGTGGAAAACGATGGTGGGGGTAGGGTGTACCTTGAGGAGGAGTTTGGCGGCCTAGGAGTCGTCACCTAGGGTTCCACGGCGTCGGCACCGAGGAGGGATCGCTGGAATCCGAGAATGCTTCTTCTCCAAATCCAACAATGAATCATTTCAGCCCTCATAACTCCTATTTATAAGAAAAGACAAGCTCGGGTTTCCCCATCAACGACTATGATTGGCCAGTGGGTTCGCCCTTAAAATACATCAAAAATAAACTAAAAAAAATAAAAGTAATATAGTACTTTGACTCGCGGCGACGTCCCGGACGCAACCGCGGAGTCCGATCGGTGATCCGATCAAGTCCTCCTGCGCGAATAAATGAACGTGGGTCCCGCCTTGCGGCGAACCCCTCCAGGTGCACGATCTGATGGATCCCCATCAAGATGTCCATTGCACCTATCCTGAGACTCCCTGATTTTGGTCTAGTGTTCAAGGTATCCTATGATGCCTTTGGGGTTGAGATAGGAGGTGTACTTAGTCAAGAGTGTCACCGCGATGGATTTTTCAGTGAAAAATTTTCAGTCCCGAAGCTGAATAATTCCAATTACGAGTGCGAATTCTATGTGATTGTGCAGACGTTGCGTCACTAGAGGCATTATAATACCAATAACATGCAACAAGGAAGAATCCGGTCAAGAGAGAGGGCCGGTTAGGGTTAAAGAGAGAAGAAGAAGGGAGCAAGAGGAAGAGAGGAGAAGAGGGATCAGCCCCCAAAAGTTCCAAGATCAAAACATAACCCTAAAACAAAAGTCCAAGTCCCCATATATAGGGAACCGAAATTATTACAAAGCATAAATAAACCAAACCCTCAAGCATGGGCCACCCGGTTTGCACTCCCGCCCGGTCCGGGTCCGCCTAGCACGCCCGCCGAGCCGCCCGGTCCCGTGTTGTCTCCATCCGCCGGCCGGTCTGACGCCTCGATTGAGTCCGCATTTCCTCGAGCTCGTCGTGTGTACACCCGCCACGGGGGTTCCTCCACTGCGTCGGTAACAATGCCTCCATCTGGAAAATTGTCCTTGTCCTCAAGGCAATAATCCGGAAATTGGCGGCGGAAGTCATCTCGGATGAGCCACGTAGCCTCGGTGACCGGCCTATGCCGCCATGCAACCCGAACCTCCTCGGGGGCCGCATCGCCGGGAAGATGGTTGCGGCGATCGATGATGTTGGCCGGATAGAGTGGTTCCGACCCCGCATGATCCAAGTCGCTCGGAATGTGGGTCGCCGCCGGGTGATCGCCAATGACGCGGCGAAGTTGTGACACATGAAAGACCGGATGGATTCGGCTTTCGGCGGGTAAACGAAGCCGGTATGCCACGGCCCCTATACGGCTAAGTACCTCAAAGGGGCCGAAGAATCGGGGAGCAAGCTTCGGGCAAGGTCGCCTTGCGACCGAGAGTTGGCGATATGGGTGGAGTTTGAGAAACACCTTCTCTCCTACTTGAAAAGAGAGATCCCGGCGTTTCCTATTAGCAAAAGAAGTCATCTTTCCTTGGGCTCGGTGGAGGTGGTGCTTCAAGCTATCCAAAATAATGTCCCGGTTGTGAAGGTGATCGGCCAAAGTGGGGACGGGGCATTCCCCGGAAGGTAACGGGTAATGGATGGTGGGGGTCGGCCATAGACGGCTTCGAACGGTGTCATGTTCGCCGCATGATGATATGAAGTGTTGTATGAATATTCCGCCCAACAAATCCATTTGGCCCAAGATCCGGGGCGTTCTCCGATGAAGCACCGTAGGTAGGTTTCTAAACATCGGTTAAGAACTTCCGACTGTCCGTCGGTTTGAGGATGATACGTCGTGCTCATGCGTAAACGAGTCCCTTGGAGCTTAAAAAGGGATGTCCAGAACCCACTGAGGAACAGGGGGTCCCGATCGCTAACAATGGAGCGAGGGAACCCATGTAGACGCACCACGTCCGAGATAAACACGTCGGCCACCGTGGTGGCCGTGTACGGATGGCGAAGTGGAAGGAAATGGCCATACTTGGTAAGCCGGTCCACGACCACAAGTATGCAATCGAAGCCATTGGAGCGAGGTAATCGCGTAATGAAGTCCATGGCGATGTCTTCCCAAATGCGTTCCGGCACCGGCAAGGGTTGGAGGAGACCGCCGGGAAACATGGTTTCATACTTGGCCTTTTGGCAAGGTAGGCAAGCCGCAACATAAGCCTTGACCTGTCGCATCATACTTGGCCAATAGAGGGTCGCCGCAAGGCGTCGATAGGTGCGGAACGCTCCCGCGTGGCCACCGGTTGGAGTTGAATGAAACTCGGCGAGAAGCCGTGGAATGCTCGGAGAGCTGGACGATAGCACGAGGCGATTGCGATGGAATAAGCGGCCTCCGATGAGGGAGTAGGGCGGGTGGCCGGTCGGGTTGGCGAGAAGAGTGCGACGGATGTTTGCCAACTTGGGGTCGTTGTCCGCTTCATGTTGTAGAGTGGATATATCGTCCCAAACCGGCCGGGAGATGGCCGTTAACTCGGGCGCGGTGGTCAGGCGAGACAAGGCATCCGCCGCTTTGTTGGATTTGCCGGAGCGGTACTCAATGGTGAAGTCGTAGCCAAGTAGTTTGGCGACCCAAATTTGTTGAGCGGGTGTGGCGATCTTTTGTTGTAGAAGGTAGCGGAGGCTATGATGATCCGTTCGGACGATAAATGGACGGCCCAGGAGATATGGCCGCCAGTGTTGGACGGCAAGAACCAATGCCATGAGCTCATTTTCATACGCCGACCGGCTCCGGATGGCCGTAGAGAAAGCCCGGCTGTAGTATGCTATGGGGCGGCCGTTTTGCATGAGGACCGCCCCTACGCCCGTGCCGGAAGCGTCACATTCTATGATAAAAGGTTGGTTGAAATCCGGCATTGCCAAAACCGGAGCATGAATGAGAGCGGATTGGAGCGCCGCAAAGGCGGCGGTTGCCGCGGGTGGCCACGCGAAGGGGGCGTCGTCCGATTTCTTCAATAATTGCGTGAGAGGGCGGGCTATTCCGCCGTAGTCCTTGATGAACCGGCGATAGTAGCCGGTCAGCCCAAGAAAACCGCGAACTTTCCGAAGTGATGTGGGTGTGGGCCAATAGAGCACCGCATGGACCTTATCGGTGTCCATGGCGACGCCGTCGGCCGAAATAGTATGCCCCAAATAATGAACGCGCGTCTAGCCAAAGGAACACTTCTTTTGATTCACCGCCAAGGTATGACGCCGAAGAGTAGAGAATGTTTGGCGCACATGAAGAAGGTGTTCCTGCCAAGTGGAACTAAAAATCAAAATATCATCAAAAAACACAAGCACGTGTTTACGGAGTACCGGCCGAAAGATGTCGTTCATCGTTGCTTGGAAGGTTGCCGGGGCGTTGGTTAGCCCAAACGGCATTACCACGAATTCAAAATGGCCGTCGTGGGTACGAAACGCCGTCTTGTGAATATCCTCCGGGCGAACCCGAATTTGATGGTAGCCGGCCCGCAAGTTCAGCTTGGTGAAGAAGGTAGCGCCATGAAGTTCATCCAACAACTCTTGTATTACCGGGATCGGATATTTGTCCGCCACGGTGGCTTTGTTGAGCTCGCGATAGTCCACACAGAAACGCCAACTTCCGTCTTTTTTGCGAACGAGCAAAACCGGGCTGGAAAAGGGGCTAGAGCTGGGCCGAATGAGACCCCCCAAGAGCATCTCCCGCACTAGGCGTTCGATCTCATCCTTTTGTGTGTGACCGTAGCGGTATGGCCGAACCGAGATTGCGGTGGATTCCGGTTGGAGGACAATAGGATGGTCGGTTGGGCGGACCGGAGGAAGTCCGGTTGGAGTTGTGAAAATGTACGAGAATTCAGCGATAAGAGCTTGCAAGTCTTGGGATGGCGGCGCCGCCGGGGAAGCCGCCGATTGCATGGGCCATAACCAGGCCGCAAAGGTGGCGTCCGTAATGCGGTTTAGGCTTCGGGCGGATAGCGGGGAGCGGAGGAGAGTTGCATCGCCTAGAAGGCGACATGGTTGGTCTTGATGGTGGAATAGCATGGACATGTGAGCCCAGTTGACGCGAACGTCGCCCAAAGTTTGGAGCCAAGCGACGCCCAATATTGCGTCCAAACCGCCCAACGCGAAGGCATAGAAGTCCGCCGTAAAAGTATGAGCGCCGATAGAGAAGTCAACATTGGCACACCGGCCCAAGGTTGGGCGGCGGCTTCCATCGCCCAAGGCAACGACGAAGTGTGGGGAAGATTGGCTCGGCAACTCCAATGCCCGAGCCACGTCGTCGGAGAGAAAGTTATGACTCGCGCCACTGTCGATCATGATAATGATAGGACGGCCGCGGATCGTTCCGCGCATCTTCATCGTGCGCGGTCCGGTAATACCACCAACCGAGTAGAATGGTAAATCAAGGATGTTCAGCGCCGCCGCCGCCCCCGGAGGTTCGTCGTCATCGGGCAACACAAGTGCATCAAAATCAGCCATGGTGACCTCCGTGTCGAAATCGCCAAATAGGGCGTGAAACTCCTTGACGGCGCACACATGTTGAGGGGAATACGGTTGACGACAACGGAAGCACAAGCCCTTGCGACGGAGGTCGTTGTAATCTTGGTTTGAGATGCGGTGCGGCGGTGTGGGGCGACCGGGCCGCGCCTCAGCGGGGCCGGTTGTCCGCGGTTGGTGATCCCGTCCGGTGGAGTGTTTATGCCCCGGAGGATGCGGTGCCGCCGGAGGCCGTTGTCCAAGGTCGGCCTCGACGGCCCGCGCAAGTATTAAGGCGTCCGATACGGTGCGCGGGTTGTGTGTCCGGAGGCGAGATCGAATGGAGGGAACGAGACCTTGGAGGAAAAACCCCAAATAATGATCGGGCGGAAGGCCCGGTACTTGTGTGACCTAGGCGACGAACTCGTCGATGTAGGTGTCCAAATCGGCCGATTGCCGCGCACTACATAGGCGTTCAATGGCGGAGCCGGTATAGCGAGAGTCGTAGCGGGAAACCATCTCGTGTTTGAAATCGGCCCACGAAATGGCGGGTTGGCTTTGGCGTAGCCAACGAGCCCAATGGAGGGCGGAGCCGTCGAGGCCAATGATTGCCGTGCCGACGCGATCCGGTAGCGGTGTGAAGTTGAGGTCGAAATATTGTTCCGCGCGTGCGATCCATCCCAAAGGATCCACGCCGGAGAAGGAGGGAACGTCGAGGTGTTGTGGTAAGCGGCCCCCTCCCCCCACGGGTAGCGCGGGTGGCGCGAGAGGAGGAACGGCCGGCGGAACACCAAGAAGCGAGGCGGTGTCGGTGGAGGACGCGGACGCCGGTGCCGGTGTGCGGGGCGGCGCGAGCGCATCGAGGCGGCTGAGGATGAGCGATTGACCCGCCAAGAGGGTGTCAACCGAGGTCTTGAGTTCGCCGATCTGGGTCGCGTGGAGGGCGACTTGACTCGCGGTGGCGTCGGCGAGGTCGGCGGTGTCGGCCGCGGAGAGGCGGGTGTTCGGGGCCATAGAAATCCGGCGGCAACGAGCGGGCGGAGCGGCAGGTCGGACCAATTAATACCAATAGCATGCAACAAGGAAGAATCCGGTCAAGAGAGAGGGCCGGTTAGGGTTAAAGAGAGAAGAAGAAGGGGGCAAGAGGAAGAGAGGAGAAGAGGGATCAGCCCCCAAAAGTTCCAAGATCAAAACATAACCCTAAAACAAAAGTCCAAGTCCCCATATATAGGGAACCGAAATTATTACAAAGCATAAATAAACCAAACCCTCAAGCATGGGCCACCCGGTTTGCACTCCCGCCCGGTCCGGGTCCGCCTAGCACGCCCGCCGAGCCGCCCGGTCCCGTGTTGTCTCCATCCGCCGGCCGGTCCGACGCCTCGCTTGAGTCCGCGTTTCCTCGAGCTCGTCGTGTGTACACCCGCCACGGGGGTTCCTCCACTGCGTCGGTAACACATTATTTGTTGCCCAAGGAGTTTGTCCTCCACTTCGATCATCAGGCATCACGTATATCAATTCGCAACAAAAATAGAACCCTCGGCAGTCTAAGTGGGTATCATTTCTACAGGAGTATACCTTCGTTCTCAAACACTGTAAGGGAATGAAGAATAGGGTTGTTGATGCCCTTAGTCGAGTCACCCTCGTACTATCTCAGATGAGCACTCAGGTGACAGGATTTGAGCCTATCAAATGAGACTATCACAGTTGTCCCGATTTTAGTGGCATTTATGATGTGATACGTTCAGATCCCTTTCACGATGAGACTGATTAGAGATGAATATTTGTTTCGTAGAACCCGTCTATGTATTCCCCGTACTTCGTGGCGAAACTTTATCATATAAGAATTACATAGTGGAGGTTTAGGTGGACCTTTTGGATGAGATAAGACGATAGCCTTAGTAGAGAAGCGATTTTATTGGCCCGGGATGAAGCGGGTTATCGCACAGATTGTCAGTAGTTGCCGCACTTGTCAAATAGCGAAGGGTAATAAACAACCCGCTGGATTGCACACACCTTTATCGGTGCACAGTATTCCTTGGGATGATATTAACATGGATTTTGTGCTTAGATTGTTGTGCACTTTTAGGAAGCACGAATCCATTCTTGTAGTGGTCGATCAGTTTTCTAAAATGACGCATTTCATCCCCTACAACAAAATTGATGACGCCTCTCATATGTATCGTATTTATTATAAAGAGATTGTCGCGCATCGAGGGATACCTAAGACTATCGTTACCGATCGAGATGTCAAGTTCACCAGTTATTTTTGGAATCACTCTAGAGACTATTAGGTACTAAACTTCTATTTTTGACTGTCTATCATCCACAAATCGACGGTCAAACTGAGATTATAAATATGAGTTTAGGAAATTTACTGTGTTGTTTAGTAGGAGATCATCAGGGGAATTGAGATCTAATTCTTTTGCAAGCTCAGTTGACCTATAATAATTCGAAGAATAGATTTACGTGTTTATCTTCAAATGAGGTTGTTCGCGGTCAGACTGCACACTACAGCTAGATTTAACACCACTGCCACCCACTTTTATGACTAACCAGTTTGCACATGACTATGCATTGCATTTGCATGACTTGTACAAAGAAATTGAGCGAAAATTGCATAGTACTTATGATTTATATGCAACTCAAGCTAATAAACATAAAAGTGCTACAAGTTTCAAAGTGGATAACTTGGTGATGGTTCGGCTAAATCCGGAATGGTAACCTTCGAGTACCGTAAAGAAGTTAGTTAACTGTAGGACTAGACCCTTTGGAGTGGTAAAACAGATTGGGCAAAATGCATATGAACTTGAGATACCTTTCGTTTAGGGAACAAATTTGGTTTTTAACGTAGCCGATCTGACTTTATTTCACGAATATCCATATGAGTCTTTAGATTTTCCCATGCATTCTCCTCCATTTGATTCTTCTGGGCTGGTGAGTGGTAGTGAGGATCTACATTCAGGATATACCGACACTCATTCAGTCACTGACACATCACCTACAGTTCTTCATTTTCCCACTGAAAGCTTTTAGGCCGAGCATGTGACACCAGATGATATTACCATATAGTTCCCAGAGCCGCTGACAGACTTCCGTGACATGTTTTGGTCCTCGAGCAGATCCTAAAGGACGAGATAGTGCCCACTACTGATGGTGGTTTTCGGAGGTACCTAGTTCGTTGGCATGGCATACCAGAGAGACCAGCTGGGTCTTGGACGAAGAGTTACAACATATGGATGTTGATCTTCTACATCACTACCGATCAGAGCATTCACCAGAGATGAGTGATTTCGAGAAGGGGAGAGTTGGTGGAGACCAACCTAGATTTGGACGAAGTAAAAGCACCCGACATCGCACTCGTCTGAATCCCTACTGATCCTGAGTTATTGCATTTTAATTTATGTTATTTTTGCATTTTATGTTATTTGTAATTTATTTATGAGGATAATATTATTTGCACGCCTACGTGCGTGCTATTCCCCTAAGAAAAACCATTAAAGAAGAACTAGTCAGCCACGATAAAACCGGTCAAGTCCTTTGTGATCTGCCATAGCCGCAAGAAGTTCTCCCAGGTTCAACGACTGCACGCGGTAGGGTTTCCAAATCGCAGGACTTCCTGACATTGCCACTGCGCGCAAGTCTTCCGCACGATCTCCTCTTTTCCCAGCAGTTTCAACAGCCAACTACAGCAACCGGCCGATTTCAGCAACCGCCTGACCACGTCCTCCCCCATTTCCGGACGAATTGGTTTCATCTAGCACGGAGAAGAAAATATTTCTAAATGTCATTTATTGTTTTTGTTTCTGTTTTAATTTTAACCCTATAAATAGGGGATCTGTAACTGTTGGGTATTTTATCCACAATGTACCTGATTTGAAGAAGCCCCTGAACCAGCTAAGGTGAATGGACAATGTATTTGATCATTTGTCTTCAAGTTGTGCTTGCAGTTCTTCCTCGCTAAGTACACACCAATGTCAGGGTGCAGTAGGTCAATATACACGGGTCTGCGCAACGTAATCCCTCGTAGAGCAGATCAGTGTGTTGGCCTACGTGTACTCTATCTATTGGAGTGTACTTATTTACAAGTACAAGGCTGTGATAGATAAAGAGCAGTCAAGGAGCAAGGATGAGCCAAAGAGCAGCTCACGGGTGGAAAGACGAAATATCGTCTAAGTAAGAATCGACGAGAATCACTAAGTGATTCTCGCCGAATCGTCGAGAATCACTGGCTGATTCTCGCCGACTATCTCCGGCTGACTCAGCGCGTGCAAATCTCTCGCCAAGTCAAAATCGTCGAGAGTCATCAAGTGTTTCTCGACGATTCGTCGAGAATGATTCTGCATTCTCGACGATTTGTCGAGAATGATTGATGACTCTCGCCGATCCACTCTGGTTTGCCAAGTTGCTCAGCATGAATTCTGCTAAGTAGAATTCGGCGAGAATCGTAGGTGATTCTCGCCGATTCGTCGAGAATCACCTTTGATTCTCGCCGAATTTGCCTTAGGCAAAATTCTGGTGCTCGCTGGAACGGACCAAGTTTCAGGCGCTGTTTTGAACCGGAGCTAGGGTTTGTTTTGGTGGGGCCCACAACGGTCATATTGTATGACCTACTGTATAAATACTTCGGCATTTTGAACAGTAATTAGCACGAATACACAAGAAAGAAAACTGAGCCGCCGACGTGACCTAGATCGCGGATTTCTCTTCCGCCGCCGCCATCGCAGCTTGGGAAGTTGTCGCCGTCGTTGATCGTGAATACCTCCTGATCTTCCGGCGACAGAAGCTTTGCCAAGCAACGCGTCTCACGTGTCCATCTTGAGATCCTTTGTCTCTTGGTTTGTAGATCAGGAATACCTTCCCTTTCTGAATCGATCGAGACGATTGATCCAAGGAAGACCGTTGGTAGACCTTGCCAGCATAGCTACGAAGGTTGGATCTCTAAAGCTCAGCCGCCGCACTTCTTGCCGCCGCCGATCCCGAACGCCAAGCCGCCGCTCTTCTTGCCGCCGCCGGTTTCGTGGAGATTCATTCTAAGTGAGAGCTAAGGTCGTGGACTCTTCGTCTTCGTCAAGAACGTGTCATCGAACGAAGAGGGACACCTAGCACTCCATAAGTAGTTTGTATATTTTATACATTCCATTTTATTTTTGTTGTAAAGGAACGTAGGTTTCTCGTCGTAAGGGTTGGGTGCAACCCGTGGTGGAGTGGTGACTCTTTCGGTTTGAAGGGTTCCTTCCGTTAGTGTGAGGATTGGTTTTCAATCCTGTTGGTGAAGTGACCGAGTCGTCCCTTGTTGGGAGATAGGTCGAAGGAGGAAAATGGACGTACCCAAATCGGGAAACCACTATAACTGTTTGTGTCTGTTTGTGCTGTGTTGTTTTGTTTACTTGTGCAGGTAGAATTTTAATTCCGCTAAAATCGCTGCAAGACACCTATTCCCCCCCCCCCCATAGGTGAAGGTAGTTGGTACTAAGTGGACTTTCAGTAACCTGTATACGGGATGATGAAAAGATTGTTGTTTGTTGCTTTGCTTGAGTACAGTTGAAAGAGTTTTGGATGTTCATTTGCTGCTAAGGGTTTGATGAGTTTAGCTTTCCTGTTGGATGAAATTATTGAAATCGATGCTTGTTGCTGGCACTATTGAAGAGGAATGAGATGTGTTGGGTTTGTAGCTTCCTTGAACAGTTTAGTGATTGAGATTTTGTGGAACCACTATCGTGTGAGATAGAGAGCAAATAAACTATGTGGAGCCCGTGTGCGATAACGTCCAACCTCGGAACGGGAGATTGAATATGACGAGGTATTCCTCACGGGATCGTCGTCGACTTCGGTTGGAGAAAGTCGACTCTTTCCGTGGCATTTTGTCTCTTCCCCCTCCTTTGCGTGTGTCTACATTTTCTTTAAGATTTAGACTCATTTGCAGGATTTTTGTCTGAATTTTGTCAACGAACGCTACATCGAAAACTCAATCGGAAACGTAACATGGAGTTCACAATTTTCGTTTTGATATGACAAGGGGGACAGAACGAATGCTAATCTCCTTTCCCTGAATTTTTCATTCAAACTATTTTTCAAGAAAAGTCTTTTTTGAAACAAAATAATTTGTTTATGCTTTACAAAAAAATTAATTAAAAGTAATTTTTTTCTTAAAGATTGTGCAACACCCGCTCAAAAATCCTTACAAATTTTATTAAACATTGCATGCATTAGGGTTTCCTAAGAAAAATTGACTGACGCGCAAATCCTAAGCGCTGCCCTGCATCAATAGGCCTCCAAAAATTTGCATAGTAGTTGGTAGGAGCATCTACTATGAAGAACATGACCTGCTTGGTCACTCCTAGTGTTACCGAGAGAGTAACACTTCATTCAACCTCTTTTCTTTTGCTAGAGAAATCATAGAGGGGCCCTTTGGTGGAAAGAAGAGTTTTTCAGTCTTCGGGGCTTTAAAAGTAAGTTTGAACAGGAGGTTGGCAGAACTACCAGTATCTATCAAAATTTTCTCTGTCGTATAGTTCTCAATGAATGCCTTAATAACTACTGCATCGTTGAAAGAATTGGCAGCCAGAGGGAGGTCATATTAACTAAAGGTGACAATCCTTCAGTAAGGAGCTGAGGAGGAGGTGACTGCTACTTTTGAACAGAAGACTCGAGTCATACGGGCTATCCAAGAGGACTCAAGCCCCCCCCCCTCCCGGCCCATGAATACAGAAGAGGCGGCGTAACGGGCCTTCGTCATCAGCTTTTACACATTCATTCTCATACCGGTATCTATCTTCATTGGCTCGCCCGCCCGAATTCTGATGATTCATGGATTTCTGCTGAGGAGCTCGAGAGACTCGCCCCGGACTTACGCCGAGAGTACGATCGTCTTCACTCCCCGAAGATGAGTGCTTTCAAGTCGGGGAGAGTTGATGGCGATCGACGGCACGCGCACGTTTATTCCTGCAGGAGGCGGTGATCGGTGACACGTTTGGGCGATACGAATTCGCGGATGCGCCCGGATGGTCAATCCGAGTCAGATTGATATATTACTTTTTATTTTTATGTCATATTTTGCACCCAATCGGTCCGATCAATATTAGTCATCTGATCAGGGTGCCCTAGTTTTATTTCCCCTATATACATATGTGTGTGGCCGGTTTTAGGGATCGGTGGTTGCTTTCACTGCAACCGCGAATCTTCTTTGGTGAATTTCGACTGGTACGCGTGCTCCTCCCCTCTTCTGCCAGTAAATCTCCCCCTCCAACCCTCGGTAAGCCTATGGCAGCCCCTCCTCCGCCTCCCCCTCCACCTCCCTAGCCCCGATGATTCACAGTAAGTCGGCCTCCTTCCCAGCCTTCGCCTGTAACCCTCCTAACGCGACTACTCCCCCTATTTCTGACCCCGACCGACCACATCCCGTCAACCCGCCCCCGCCCCCTTGCTCCCAGCCCGCCACCCTTTCTACTGCCTTGCCCTCATCCAGATCCCCCTCATCCAGCCCGACCTCCCTCCCTCCAACCAACCCGCAAGCCCTGTCAAGCCCCCAATGCCTGCAATCCTTCCGTGACCCCAATCCCACGGAACTACTCCATTCACTCCCTTGCAGCCCATTCGTGGAGCCACATAACTACCCAAGGAAATATCGCCAACGTTTTCTCATCCCTAATTCACGTCGCCATAAGGATGAGTAGCTCTAGGTATGAGTGTTTTAATTCTCTTGTTTGGATGCTCTAGTTTTGAACTATTGTGTTGGGATTGCTGACACTTATATTCAATCGTTACTTTATTTGTCATTTAATTTGCGGGACGTATTCGACATACTTGAACGGAAATTGCGGCTCATCTCGTTGGGAAATTATAACTATTTTTTACTCGTCATGACTTGTTATCCAATTATGCAATTGGTTGTTTAGATGTTTTATAAATGTTAATTACTTGTTGATTAGATATGGAACAGGACTGTTTGAACCATTGCAACTTCATTTGCATGTGTTGTGTAGTCACTTGCATTATATCTTGAGTTAGGGCTCCGATCATCCGCCAACTATAGACTCGTGCTGCATCACTGAAACTCATTTAATATATCCGGTTAAATCCATAGGCATCTAGAGGTGTAACCCAAACAATTAGGAAAATCAAAATTACTTATAAAGTTATACATAAACCATCCTTCATAATCTAGCTCTATTAATTAAGCAGGACCGCCATGAACTCCATCCCAGCAATTCAAGCCAACCAAGCTACTAAGAACTTAAGCCAAAATTCATAATATAACCCAGGCAACCAATTGAATCAGCCTCAATATCATCTCAAAGGTCAACAAGAGTATTTCGCCTCGAAATGTGCGTGTAGAAGAAATATAAATAACTATGCAAATAAATTCATCGAAAAACATGATTGAAAAAAAAATAATTGACACTAAGGCTTTGGGAGGGCTTTTAAAAAAGGAGTGGTGACAAAAGGAATGTAAGAAAATAAGCTTTTAGAAAATGTATATTGAAAAAAAAGAGATTTGTTTGGGTAAATTTATTTTGCAGAGATTTTCAGAAATGAGAATCACTTTATAAACCGTTTGACAAATCTTTGTTGCGGTAACTTTTATTATTAAAAATGTGCGTCCGGAGGAAAATGAGCGCCCAGGCGGAAAATGTGCGTTCAGACGGAAAATGTGTGTCCAAGCAGAAAATGCGTGTCCAGGGAGAAAATGCCTACCCGACCAAAAATGCGCAGGGGAAAAAGCGTCATTTTTCGTCAGGGCACGTTATTTTTCGCCCGGGCACGGTTTTTTCGCCCGGACGCGTTTTTTTCGCTCGTGCGCTGTTTTTTGCCCGGGCGCAGTTTTTTCGCCCGACAGCGATTTTCTAGCCCGTGCGCGATATTTTCGCCCGGGCTCATTTTTTCGCCCGGGACGATGTTTTCGCGCGGACGCCAATTTTTCGGTCTGGGCGCTATATTTTCTCCCGACGGTAATTTTTCAGCCGGGCGCGAATTTTTCGGTCAGGCGCGAATTTTTCGGCCGGGAGCGAATTTTTCGGCCGGGCGCAAATTTTTCGGCCGGGCGCATATTTTTCGGCCGGGCGCGAATTTTTCGGCCGGGAGCGAATTTTTCGGCCGGGCGCAAATTTTTCGGCCGGGCGCAAATTTTTCGGCCGGGCGCAAATTTTTCGGCCGGGCGCAAATTTTTCGGCCGGGCGCAAATTTTTCGGCCGGGCGTGAATTTTTCGGCCAGGCGCGAAATTTTCGGACGGCCGCGAAATTTTCGAACTAGCGCGAATTTTTTACCCGGGAGCGAATTTTTTGCACGGACGCGAATTTTTTGCCCGGATACGATATTTTCTCATGGACGCGATATTTTCCCCGAAAGCGAAAAAATGCATTTGATTGTAAAAAAAATAGCGTTAGAGTGAAAATAAATATGCGGTCGGGCAAAATAACCCATGAACGAGCGAAAAAATCACGTTGGGGTGAAAAATTCGTCCCCGGGCTTAAAAATTACGCATTGGTGAAAAAATTGTGCCTGGGCAAAAATAATGCGCGTTGACGAAAAATAGCGCTCACGGGAGAAAAAATCGCGATCGGACGAAAAATCAACGCCCGAGCGAAAAACCGCTCCCGGGAGAAAAAACGAGCTCCGATGAAAATTTTCTCTCTCGGGAGAAAAATTTGAGCCCCGACGAAAAATTTGCTCCTGGGAAAAAAAAGCAGTACCCGGGCGAAAAACCGCTTCCGGGCAAAAAAAATTACGCTCGGGGGAAAAAAATCGTGTCCATACGAAAAAATCGCATCCGGGACTAAAAAATCGCGCTCAAGCAAAAAAAACGTGCCCGGGCGAAAAACCCCGCACCTGGGTGAAAAATGCTAGCTCGGGCGAAAAATTGACGCCCGGGCAAAATAAAACGCGTCTTGGAGAAAAAATGCGTCTAGGCGAAAAAAATCCGTCTGGGAAAAAAATCGCGCTTGAACAAAAAAATCAAGTTGGAGATATTTTTAAAAGATAAACGTTTTGAGATGAGGAAGTGCTTTTCAAAAAGGTTGAAAAGTAGGTGATAAGTGATTTTTTCAAAAAAAGGAGAAAATGAAGTTTCCCGTGATAGCTTTTCCTACCGGTAGACAATCCAAACGGTTTCTTAGGTGTGATAGCGTTTTTCAGAAAATGAAAAGGAGCTAAAAAGACCTCCCAAACAGGCCCTAAATTTTTGGTCGCGAAAATTTATCGCTAAAATAATCGTCGAAACCAAATGTGCAAACATGAGTGATGGAGAATTCCCAAAAAGTTACGACACTAAATTTCATGTTGAATTTCATCACAGAGATATTGTTTAATTATTTTAATTGTATTTTAATTTGTGATAATTTTTTGTCGTTACACGCGATCAAGATACCCTAATCGAATTCTTCGTAGTGGCAGGAAATTCGCACCCTTAATCTGTGAAAACCCTAAACCAGGTTTTCTCCAAATGATAAGAGAAACAATTAGAGGTTTTCAAAAATTTGCATCACAGTAGTACTGAAAAGAGATATTCTATTACTTTCTTTATTTATTTACAGCACGAGACACCAGCTTAGGAATAATAGTAAATACAATGATCGCATTCGCAGTTTGGATTTGCATTACGATGGTTCTCCTGGCACTCCCCAATGCCAATAAAGATCTTCAGCCATACCTTCGCCAGTTCTTCCGGCGGAATCCTTTGCGGTGCGCTGGGACTTGCTCCAGTTGCCTAAAAATATATAAATCAATTGGATTAGTCATACAAATATGACTATGTGAGACAATTATTTCGTGAAATGTTGTACATGCAAACAATGAGTGTATTAGCAATATGCATACATTACATCAATAAATAATTAGAGTTAAAGTAATCCTATCCCCCTTAATTTAAGTTACATAAAATGGGAAATGCTCCGGTGATGCAAACTTGAATTGGATACCACCCACTTAAGGGCTTCCCACTTAAGGGCTTTCCGTAGGCTCACCCCTACGTGGTGAATCCGTCAGTGGATGCCTCCACATCATTGGATTCAAAACCATCACATTTCCCCATGCAGATGTTTTAAAGGAGTTTTTATCTTGATGCGTAAATAAGAGTTTGAACAAAATAAATCCCCTCAGAAATATAATTATATCGCTTTATGTTTTTCCCTCGCCCACATGTATTTCTTAGCGATATTTCATGAAGGCGAAATTCATATGCACAGGCACTTATTTATTTCATAAAAATGCAGCATAAGAGAAAAGTAAGTGAATAACTAAATCAAGAAATAAGATACTCACCAATGCTTTACCTTTACCCTTATCCTTTCCCGCATTCATACCTTGATTTTCACGAGACGCCATCCTCGCTTGCCTTGGCCTTGGAAACCACTGAAATAAAATGCATATAGTTCGGGTTGCGTCTCGTTTTACTCGCAGTATAATACATAAGGATAGACTCATTAATAACCATGAAGCGCCAAAACCGATAATACGCAAAAGATCAGAGAAAAAGGCTTTGAAATCAGTAAAATCGGCTCTTCATTAGTACTGGACGGCCAAAACATTACTTGAATGGGCTATATCAATCCCCAAAATGGACTTCCTGTCCTCTCACTTGTTGTCCAGCTACTAATCATCACATTCGGAGAAAACAACGCAAAAATGGCTCTTTAATGATCACAAAAACAGCAAACTAAAAACGAACGCAAATTAAATTACTGAAATGTATAACCTTATTTAACCAAAACAGAAATTAGAAGAGGGAAAGGAAAAATGCTTACAGCGGGAGAAGGAGGAAGGGGAATGTTACGCAATCGATCTCTGATGGATCGCAGGAGAGTAGCAAACTCCTTCCTAGGACTCCGTAGAAGCAGCAGCCCCAAAAGAAAACTCAACACAGTCCAACTGAAGGCACAAGGAGGGCAACAGCGGCAAAAAGAACAAGGCACAGCAGGTACCCAAGCTCAGAGGCAGAGAAGTAGAGCAAAGACAGCAAGATCAGCTCAGGAAAACAAGAACCCGAGCAACCCTAAGCAGTCCAGCAGGTCGTCGGCGCAGGAGGCTCGGTGCGGCACGGGAACGGAGCACGGAAGCGCAAGGCAAGGTCGACACCAACCCGTGGCACGAGAAGCACAACCCGAGAAGGGGTAAGAAGAAGGAGAAAAAGAGGATTTCCGATCGATTTGGAGCAGCCGGGGGAAGAAGGCGACGGAGCAGAAAACCGCGCAGGAGCAGGAGATCGACGAAAGCAGTGCGGGAGACGGAAAAGCCCGACTTGATATAGCAGTGACTAAGCGGTTAAGCGGCAGAGTCGAGCCAAGCACCGCTCCAGGTGTGCTGAACCGAACCCATAAGTTAAAAACAAGCAGCCAGCTCAACTTCAAAACAGTCAGCACACAACCTAATGCCCTAATGCCACAAGTGTCCAGTCAGCAAATTTTAAAAGTAGTTACAGCAAGCCCACATAAGAAAAAAAATCAACTTCAGCCCAACAAGAGAAAAGGCCAAATGTACCCCAAGGTAGCCCAACAAGAAGATTTTTACCAACTCAAATAAATAAATGAAAATAAGTATACCAAAATTGAAATGAAAATCACCCAAAACGTTTGCGTAAAATGCGCACTGCCTTAACTTTTATCATCATCGGGGATTTAAAAAAAATTAAAAACATAAATCAAACTTTATTTATTATACAAAATTTTTGACTCGTTACATAATCCAGTATTTAACCCTTAATAGTTCCCTTATGCATCAATGCATCATTCTTCATTTAAAGTTTTCTTTTATGACATTATTTCATATTTATACTTTTATAAAATAACAATCATCAATATATAGTACTTAAATGACATTCGAGTGTATGCAAAGAAAAAAAATTCATTGCTTTTAGATATGAATACTGTATTAAAATCATTAAAAATAATAGAGCATAAGATAAAGAAGTAAGAATTCACCACAACTGAACTCTTTCCTTTGTCTTTCCTAAGGTCTGTGTCCCTCCCCCCACATGAAGTCATCTCAAACACAATTTATTCTCGATTGGAACTCCAAGGACCTGGAGATAACATTCCCCAAATTGAATTTCATTTATTTTAATTCATTTCTTATATTGCGTGAGTTTCATTCATAAGGGGAAGAACACCCTAACGTCATTAAAAGGATGAGAAACATAATAATAGGATTGCCAAGGGTAGAAAATTAAGCTAAAAAACTTGAACATCCATTATTAAATTCAAAACAATAAAATGGATTGATAATAATCCCGTGAACCAATAGTATTAAGACATTTCATATCAACTAATATCTAGAGTGAAATTTTCATGACACAACATAACAATCCAAAATACTTAAATAAATAAGAAAAAATAACTAAAGAATTAAGAGAATATTCATATATAGTAAACTGAAGCACCCATTCTCAAAATGCACACCACAGAAACCACCCAAACATTCCTTCGAGTTTTTTTAGAGAGATGAGACAAGGAATAGTAAGAATAGAGCCGTATTTCATGATAATACTAACAGGCCTCCAGTTAATAAAGAAATTGCTGCAATTGAATAAGAGGAATGAGACTCGCAGGAAATTTGCATAACTAATAATAAATCTTAACTCTTCAAATAGATGGACAAAAGGAAGAAAAAATAAGAGATTTAAGCTCAATTGCAATACTAGGGTTTCTACAATCCATGAAATGCAACTATTCTAGAAAGTTCTCAATATGAATCCGATCAGGAGCATCCATATATAAAACCCTTTATGAAGCCTAATACTGATAAAGGCCTTGAATCCAAAGATTCATCTAATTCTAAAAACTAAGATTAAGCCATCGGGCAAGTTAGTTCCCTTGACAAAAAACCTTATATGGCCCAGCCACCTCTACCTAGCCAGCCCACCAACCACTGCCGAAATTCCAAACGCCTTTCCATCGCCTAGGACACCCTCCTCTACCTGGAACCCCCTAAATAGGTCATCGCCACCGCCAATTCCACGACTCCTCCCATCGACGGTACCCCCCCCCCCCCAACGGTTATCTCACCAGCAATAACTCGAGCTTCACCCAAAGGGCCTTTCTTTTTGCTGCCACCGGTCATATTCCCCCACCAACAAATGCCCTCTCAAACACACGTGATTGTTGCTCCACACTGAAGACGATGATCCTGTCTTCACTGACTTGGATTCTCTGATGCTCACCGATGAACAATATGAGCATCGACCTAGAGGACACAGTCAATTTTCGAGAAAGGAATGTTGAGACATGTTGTTGCACACCAGAAATTTCATCAGAGACTTTACTTCAAGACGGATGGCATAGACTGTACGGAGCAGGATCATTTGCTACAGAAGTTCAACGATACCTTGCTACCGCCTCTGGTGCAAGGTATGGGAAAATTAAGCACCAGAAGTTCGCGCAATCACGGAGACTCTCCTCTGAGATCGCTCCTCTGCTTTCCTCCGCATCTTCCTCTGTGTCAAGGACCCCCCTATTGGTTTTATAGGCATATTCAGTAAGCATTGCAAGTGAGACCCACGTAGTTTCTGCTCGAGCAATCTTATGTCACATTTCATCAGCCCACGCGACCAACGTGCATGCATTCAGTTTGCCGCATAGCTTCCGTTCTTGCTCGCATGTCCTGTGAGTTTGCACTTCTCTGCTCTGCGACCTCTAGTACTTGCATCGTGTGACGCTAGGTGTTCGCCTCTTTCTTTCACGCGACGCTCGATGTCCGCTCTGATCACGTGTTGTGTTCTCTTGTTACACCTTCGTGTGATTGTCGAGTTCCTTCTGTCAGCAAAGACACTTCTGCTCGTGTAGCTCCTGTCTGCACAGCCTCTGCTTGTGCAACCCCTTCAGTCTGCAAAGGTTTTGCCGAGCTTGTTACGACCATCGTGTGATCTCTTTACCGCGACCATCGTGTGACCTTTTGTCTACACAACCTCTGCTCATGCAGTGCCTTCTGTCGACACAGCCTTTGTCGGTGGTTTACGTTGGCCCTAACTCATCAGCCCACCAAGTATCTTTCACCGCATCATTATGTTGCCTTCCTCTCGTCCACACGGGTTCTTTATCATTGTCGGCTAATTGCCTTGAATGATGCCCCGTCTTATCCATCCCATGACGTGAATCCTCTCCCTGAAGTTCGAGATGAGCTTCGGATCGCCAATATCTCTCTTAGTGGCAAGATCTTTGTCGGGTGGTGACACTTCGTACATCGTGTTCTACAGACCAAAAGACTTCTTCATCATCTTTCTAAGGCAACACTTACTGAGCCCACTGAGGAATGGCTCTGCAATGATGGTTGCATGTAATCTTGGATTTTGAATTCTATGGGTAGTGAACCCTATCATATGGTCATATATCATGAAACAGACAAAGCGATGTGGGATGAACTTCCGCTCCCAATATTCTGGCAAGGATAATCTGCAACACCTATTCGACATATTCACGGACTTCCAATATCTTAACCGGGGATGGATGACGACCTAACCTCCTTTGTTGCGAGCTTCAAAACTCTTGTCAAGGCTTGGATTCAACATAAGCTTCCCAAGGTGGACCTCTCCGCCCAACGTGCCCAGAAAGAAGTTGGTATCTCCATGATGATGGCTCGTGTACCGCCTCATCTCCATAACGTTCGTGCCCATATCTTTTTTTCCTCCACAATTCCCTCTCTCATATGTGTGCTCCATGCTTCTAAAGCTCACACCGCCCCTTGATTCTCCTGGGACTATCTCTCCGACTCTTCTCCAACACTCTTCTACATCTCACCCCGCTCCTCCACAAGCTCGTGGGGTTCGCACCAGCTCTCGGGGTAGGGTTCGCAACGGTCGAACTCATCCAAAGTTTACTTCTTTTGGCCAAGATTGTCATCTCTAGGCAACGTTCAATCGTAAGCATGGTGTACCTCCACAATAGCATGCCTCCATTGCGGTCGATGCACCTTCCACCACTCATGTCGACATGGATACAATGTGTGCCCAACTCCAGCATCATTAGGGGTAGATCAGTCGTTCTTTTGACTTTGTTGCATCTATCTCCAATGAAGGTATCTCCAGACTTTCCCATAGTCTAACTTGGATTGTGGACTCTGAAGTAACAAATCATATTACTCCGCAGAAGCCTCGTCAGTACATGAACTTTGCAGATCCGAAGTTTAACACAGTGGAAAATGGCGACACTACCCCCATTTTGCGGATTTGGAGATGTGCCCCTAACTTCGTAAATCTTTCTTTACTCGGTTCTTCGCGTTCTGAGCTCTCATTTTAATCTTCTTTCTATTAGTCGTCTTACTCAAGACTTTGATTACTCTTAACCTTCTCTTCCTCTTTCTTTGTTGTGCAAGATCGGCGGACGCAAAATATCATTGGTAAAAGACGACTGTCTAACGAGATCTACACTCTAGGCGTTCCCCGCACAATCTTCTCCTCCATTACTTTTGTTGATTGACACCGGTGTCTCGGGCATGCTTCTCTCCTAATTCTCAAGAAAGCTCTCTTTGATTTACGATCTACACCTCACTGAGTTCATCTGTGATTCTTGTATCTTCGACAAACATCATCGTTCTTCGTTCCCCCCTCTTTATGCTCAGAGTAATGCTCCTTTTGTTTTAGTTCAATCCGATATTTTGGAACCTTATAAAATAACTAGTATATTGAGTTATCGTCATTTTCTTATATTTATTGATGATTACTCTCGTATGACCTGGTTATATTTACTTCGCGATTGCTCTGAACAAACTCGTGTATTTTGTGTCTTTATTGCTGAGACACGTACACAGTTCTCCATATTAAAGCTCTTCGGGCAGACAATGCGCAAGAATACACGGGTCATGCGTTTCAAGATCCATGTGCTGAGTTTGAGATCATCCATCAAAGTTCTTGTGCGCATACACCCCAATAAAATGGGATAGCTGAGCGCAAGAATCGTCACCTTATTGAGGTTGCTTGCTCACATATATTTAAGATGCAGGTTCCCAACCTTTATTGGCATTTTGCGGTGACTATCGTCTACCATCACACAAATCGCATGCTCTCGTCTAAGCATCAGTCTTCTCCTTCCATTCACACCACCCTTTCCCACAATACCTCCCGTCTTTGGTTGTGCTTGTTATGTTCACTGCATTGGCCCCTTCATAGATAAGCTTGATCCCCAAGCTACAAGATATACGTTCTTTGGATATTCCTGCACTCAGAAAGGATATGTTTAATATTCTCTCGTCGATTGCAAGGTCGTTACGTCTGCGGATGTGACCTTCCTAGAAGACCAACCTTCTATCTCGTTCCCTACGACCCCTCCAGCAACTCCTACACCACTGCGCCCTGTCGTTCCTGTTACCTCTCTTCTTCATCTTCTCCCACCTACTCCAGCCACCATACCCTCCCAACGGCCTCTTCTACGTATATACAATAACCGTCCTCCTCGTTCAAATGCTCTACGACAGTTACCCTCTATTAGTGATGCTCCGCGGACTGTTGATCTGACACAGACATCTACCGCTCACCCTCTATCAAATTACATATCACTGCATCGCCTGTCTCCGGTACTTCACAAATTTCCAACTTTTTTTCCTTCTATTTCCACCCCTACTTCTCTGCAGGAGACTCGTCAGCATCTGGGGTGTCGAGCGTTTATGGATGGGGAAATGACTGCTCTCTGGGTAAATCAAACTTGGGATCTTGTTCTTCATCCTCTTGTCCATACATGTGAGAGTTGTAAGTAGATCTTCGCTATCAAGATGGTCCAAATGAGACAGTTGAACGTCTAAAAGCTCGTCTCATGGCTCATGGCTTTACTCAGTAACACGGTCTCGCCTACAATGAGACCTTCTCTCCAATCACCAAATTGAATATTGTTCGTGTCTTGATCTCTCTGTTTATTCATCGACAGTGACAGTTACATCAATTAGATGTCAAAAATTTTTTCCTGAATGATGACCTCATTGAGGGTGTCTACATGCACCAACCTTCCGATTTTAAGACCACGGGAGAGTCTCTTGTATGTCACCTCAAAAAATCCCTTTATGGTCTCAAATAATCCCTTTATGGTTTGACAAGTTCAGTCGGGTTGTTCGTGATGTTGAGTTTACTCTGAGCTCGGCCAACTTCTCTCTATTCACTCAACATCGCCCGACGGGTATAATGATACCCTTTGTGTATGTTGATGATATTTTTATAACATGTGATGATCTCAAAGACATACACATGATCAAAAAGAGCATGGCCTCTACATTCCGGACTAGATATTTGGGAAATTTCTAGAACTTTCTTGGTATACAGATGGCCCGACGTCTTGATGGACTTGCCCCATTTCAATGGAAGTACTGCCTTAATATTCTTCATGACGCTGACTACTCTGGACGTAAGCGCGCTAACACATATATGAATGTTAATTACAAGTTCTATGCTCGCTTGTAAAGAAGGTGATTTATCTTACAGTTATAAGACCCGATATATCCTTTATCGTTGGGGTTGTCAGTGGATTTATGCATGCTCCACAGATCTCTCACCTCCAGGCAGATGAGTGCATCCTACGATATCTGAAGACTGCTCCTAAACAAGGGCTTATATACAATCCATATTCTTATATATAATTGTGTTGAGATGCGCTTTATTATCATTGTATTTTTTTTTCTTTTTTCGTGATCCTCCTCCATATATAGAGGGGATTAAGGTTTCCTCCTGATTATTCAAGTCATTTTCTTTTCTCTCAAAATGGTATCAGAGCCTTAGACGATCAGGGCTCCGGTGTCCACCTCCGCATCACATTCCGCTTCCGCATCCTGCCTCAACATCCCGTCCCGATTTCGATCTCACCTCCGCTCCCACCCTCTGTCGCGTTCCGCTGCACCCGTCCCGGGTTTCGATCTCGCGTTCCGCCTTCTTTCCCGTTCCGCAACACCAAATTCTTCTACTTCAATCGCTGATTTTTTTACACCGGAAATATGACTCTAACCTGACGGTATTTCTGGTGTCAGTCCTTACTAGAGGTTTCTTTAAGCTCTTGGGTTTGTCCCTTCTTCTATGAGCCAACTCTAATTTCTATCGAGGTGTTTGTGGGGCTTCTTTTGCTTGTTCTCAAATCATGTCCGGGAATGATGGATCTACAATCTCTTCCGGTGTCGGGATTTCCTCCACTACCTTGATGTCCGATGGCGCGGCTCGGTCCATTCATGACCATAATACTCCTCAAATCACCACTATTCGATTGGATGGTTCCAATTTCCTTCCGTAGTCTCGGGATATTACCCTTGCCCTGAAGAGCAGACGTTTGTTTGGGTATGTTCTGGGGACTATTCCGACACCAGCCAAAGATTCTCCGGACTGGCTACAGTGGGAATCTGAGAACTCTCTAGTGACGTCTTGGTTGACTCGATTGCTCGGAATTATCTGTTTTTGGAGACTACAGCGATATTTGGAAAAGGGCTGAGGCTACTTACTCCTGTCGGGACAATGTTGCACAGATTTTTCAGCTGCGACGGAAGATCTTCCTCCTTCGTCAGGGTGATCGCCCTCTGTCTGCCTAGTACTTGGAGTTCACTCAACTTTATCAAGAGTATGATCACTTTGACTCCCACACTCTTGTGTCTCCTAAAAATGAGCTACTTGTTCGAGCACGGGAAGATAAGAACAAATTTTTGAGTTCCTTCATGGCCTCCACCGCGACGTTGATCTGATCAGCGTGCAGATTCTTGGGCGCACCTCTCACATCCTTTCCCGAGGTTTTCAGTCTTGTTCAACAGGAATTTGATCGGCGACAGACATAGACCCCTGATACTGCTCCCGAAGGTTCTGCCTTGGCTGTTCAGTTTGGCAGTAGAGCTCCTCGTGATTCCAGGCCCAAGTCCACCGACAAGGATCACTTACTCTGTGATTACTGCGGCAAGTCCCTCCATACTCGGGACACCTGCTTTCGTCTTCATGACTTTCCTACACCCTGTGGGGGCTCCGCACCACGTGGCGGTCGTGGTTATAGTCGTTCTCCAGGTCGCTGTACTCTGCCCCGCTCTGCTCACTTGTCGGATGCTTCTAAGGAGATGCTTCCTCCTACTACCCAGTCTAATCCTCCTCTTGCTTTGTCTGTCGATGAGATTTCTGCCTTCCGACATCTGATGCAGTAATAGCCTCTGGAACCTTCTGTGCCCTCATCTTCATATGCTCATCAAGGACCCTCAGGTGCTCATAATACGTCCTCTCATCCCTCTACTCACTGGATTATCGATTCTGGAGCAACGGATCAGATGACCGGCTCTGCTTCAGGTTTTGTATCTTACCTTCCTTTTTCTGTTCGAGACAAAGTCAGCATTGCGGATGGTTCCTTCTCTCCAATTGCTGAAAAAGGGACAATCCCCTGCTCCTCTCTTACTCTTTTTTTGTCCTTCATGTACCCAAGTTTACTCGCAATCTACTCTCAATTAGTCATCTAACAAACTCTATGAATTATTTTGTGATGTTATTTCCCTCTTCTTGTGTGTTTTAGGACCTGAAGACGGGGACGGTGATTGGCTCTGGTAGTCTGGTGGATGGACTTTACGTGTTTGATTCTTCCACTCCCGCACCTTCACCTCAGGCCTTTCACGTTGATTAGGCGGTCACTTTGCAGTCCTGGCAGTGCCGCCTTGGACATCCCTCTATTCTATCTATGAAACGTTTATTTCCTACTTTATCTGTTGTATTAGTTGATAATTTTTCTTGTAATGCTTGTGAATTTGGCAAACATCATCGTGCTTCATTTAATCATGTTTCATCTTCTAGTTCTGCTCATTTTCATGTTATTCACAGTGATGTTTGGGGGTCTTGCCCTGTTTATTCTACTTTTGGGTGTCGTTGGTTTGCCACTTTCATTGACTGCTTCTCCCGTGCTACATGGATTTACTTAATGAAGGCTAAAGATGTGATTTTCCTTTTATTTCAGCGCTTTCACAAAATGATTTCTACTCAATTTGATACTCCTATCAAAATCCTTCGCACGGACAATGGCTGCGAGTACATGGACTCTCAATTTGACCGCTACCTTGCTCAACATGGGATTATCCATCAAACGTCTTGCGTTCACTCTCCTGCTCAAAATGGGACCGAATGCAAGAATCATCATCTTTTGGAAGTTGTCAGGTGTTTTCTTCTCCATATTCAACTTCCAAAATACTATTGGGGGGATATTGTTCTCACTGTCGTCTATCTTATTAATCGTATGCCCTCTTGTGTCCTGGGTTATAACACTCTCCTTCACACTCTTGGGGTGCCTCCTACTACTCTCCAACCTCGTATATTCGGTTGTGTTTGTTTTGTCAATATTCACCAAAGGACTAAACTTGATCCTCGGGCTCAAAAGTGTGTTTTCATCGGCTATGCTCCAACTCAAAAGGGCTATAAATGCTTTGACATGGTTCTTAAAAAAGACTTTGTTACCACGAATGTCACATTCCGTGAATCTAAGAGCTACTACGGGCTCTCACTTCAGAGGGAGACCTCTTTTATGTTGGAAGTGAGTTCCTAAACTTCTTTACCCATTCCTCCGTTATATCACTATCACTCGACTCCGTCTCCTATTGCTCCTGCGCCAACTCCTGCTGCTCCTATTGTCAAGCCCCTACAGGTTTACTCTCGTCGTCTCAAGGGAACGAACACACCAGCCCCTATCAGAGGCCCAGAGCAGACATCTGATCCGTCGTCAGGTTCCTTTACTCCAATGGAAGGTACTTCTACTCAACATTCGTTATCTCACTTCGTCTCCTATTCGTCCCTAACTGCTTCCCATGGAGCTTTTGTCTCTTCTTTGGTTGCTACTTCAATCCCTACTTCGTGGGAGGATGCTCTCTTTGATGACAGGTGGAAGACGACTATGCTTAAAGAAATGCATGCCCTGGATAAGAATCACACATGGGACCTTGTACATCTGCCTAAAGGAAAGACTGTTGTGGGATGCAAGTGGGTGTTCTCTGTCAAACAGAACACTCAGGGAATTGTGGAAAGGTACAAGGCTAGGCTGGTTGCTAGAGGGTACACTCAAACGACTGGTATTGATTACCAGGGAACATTTGCACTTGTTGCTAAGATGAACTCTATAAGGATTCTCCTGTCGTGTGCGACCTGCAAGGGGTGGAGTCTCAACCAACTTGATGTAAAAAATGTGCTCCTTCATGGTGATCTGGAAGAAGAGGTATGCATGGCTCTACCTCCCGGTCTTTCTCCCAGAGGATCTGAAGGCAAAGTGTGCAAGCTGAAGAAGGCCTTGTATGGTCTGAAACAATCACCTAAAGCTTGGTTGGGATGATTTCACAAGGCAATGAAATGCTTCGGATTCTCCCAGAGTAATGGAGATCATACTCTTTTCATCAAAAATAATGAAGTAAAATTAACTGCTCTGATAGTTTATGTAGATGACACCATTATAATAGGTGATGATCAGAATGAGATTCAGGCATTGAAAGTGAGACTGGCGAAATAATTTGAAGTAAAAGACTTGGGGAACCTCAAGTACTTCTTGGGTATTGAGGTTGCAAGGTCCAAACACGGGATATTCATATCACAGAGAAAGTATACTCTTGACCTGCTTGAAGCTTTAGGAATGAGTGAGTGCAGACCGACCGACACTCCAATCGAAGTCAACCACAGATTTGGAAAAGATGAGGTGACATGACTGAGGACATTCCCAGCTTTCAGAGGCTGGTTGGAAAACTGATCTACCTATCGCATACTCGCTCAAATATCTCCTATGTTGTAGGAGTGTTCAGTCAATATATACATTCCCCGAGGACTCATCATTTAGATGTTGCTCATCATGTCCTCAGATATCTTAAGTCCTCTCCTGGGAAAGGCATCTTGTTTTCATCAAATAAAGAGCTGACTATTGAGGTGTACACGGATACTGACTAGGCTGGATCGATTGAAGATCGACGGTCCACGTCTGGGTATTGCACTATGGTGAGTGGAAATTTAGTCACTTGGAGGAGTAAAAATCAGCATGTGTTTGCCAGATCAAGTGCTGAGGTGGAGTTCAGGGCTATGACTCATGGAATCTGTGAAGGGCGATGGATACGAACCATTTTGACCGATCTTGGGTTTAAAAGTAGCAAGCCTATCAGGCTATACTGCGATAACAAGGTGCTCACAACCCTGTACAATATGACCGTACAAAATATATTGAAATCGACAGACACTTCATTAAAGAAAATATAGATAAAGGCATTGTTGTTACTCCGTTTGTGCCCTCTGAGTAACAATTGACAGACTTACTCACGAAGGGATTATGCAGTGGTTTCTTTAAAGAACTTGTTGGCAAGTTGAGAATGTTCGACATCACACAACCAACTTGAGGGGGGGGGGGGGTTGAGATGCGCTTTATTATCATTGTATTTTTTTTCCTTTTTTCCTGATCTGCCTCCATATATAGAGGGGATTAGGGTTTCCTCCTGATTATTCAAGTCATTTTCTTTTATCTCAACAAATTGTTTATTCTGATGCAGACTATGATGGTTCTTTGGATGATCGTCATTCCACTAGTGGATATTGCACATAGTTTGGTGGATACCTTGTCACTTGGCGGCAAGAAGGAATCTGTGGTTGCACGCTCATTTGCGGATGATGAATATCGTAAGATGGCCTCCGTCATTTCTGAGCTTACATGGTCGGAAAGCCTTCTTGGAGACTTGTGTGTAAACTCTCATCTCCGACCACTATATTTTGCGACAGTCAAGCTGTCATTCATAGTCAAGGATCTTTTATTCGATGAACGTGTCAAGCACATTGAAGTCGATTGTCGCATTATTCGGGAAAAGGTTCAACTTAAAAATTGGAATTAAGACAAGTTCCTATTGCTGGGCAAATTGCTGACATTCTTACGAAGGTCTTGTCGTATCCTCTATATTATCAGTTCTTCTCTAAGTTTGGTTCTTAAGATTTATATGTTCTAGCTTGCGGGGGAGTGTTAAGAGAATGTGTACAAAGGACCATAGATCAGACCCAGTTAGAGCTCATTACATCCCTAGTATTTAGTCTCACATCACAGAATAGAGTTAAGACTCCACTCTCTCTTCCTAAATAATTGTACAAATACTTGTAACATGTACGCATTTGTATGAAAAATTAATAAAATATTTATTTTTCACTCTCAATTTTGTGTTCATCTAAAATTTTCATGAAGTAAAGATGGAAGCCCTGAATTGCGAGGCAGATAGCTTCTCCAGCAAGGATCACAAATGGGAGACACTATTCGTTATTACCCGGCCGACATTGGAGATACTGATTACCCTTTATAAGGCGATACAGGGGTCTCCGCTCTCTCAGGGTTAAGCACCGAAACGGCAAGGGAGAATCCTTATGTTAGGGAACGAGGAGGACCACATTTTGTACAAGGGCTGGTAGTACTTTCATCCGATCTCCCCACACATTGTCATCATACTGGAAAGCACACATGCCATAAAGCATAAAAGGGTCCACAAAACTCTTCAGCACAACAGAGCATATTTTTTTGGAATGGGTTCAAGGGGTAAGTCCAAGATTCATTGAGAGTTGTTCAATGTGCAAGTGGAACAAGATCGACCACCTTCTCCCCACCGATCTATTACATCCATTACCCCATCCAACCAAGGTCTTGGCTGACGTGACAATGGATTTTCTGGAAGGGTTGCTCACTTCGAAGGGAAAATAAATTGTCATGATAGTCGTAGACATGTTCTCGAATGGTGCACACTTCTTTTTATTGAACCACCCATTTATAAAGAAAGACACCACCTGTGTTTTCTTCATGCATGTGTTTCACTTGCATGGCCTACCTGAGAAAATCAAATCCAACCGCGACAAGGTCATTACGAGTCAGTTGTGGAAGAAGCACTTACACTCAACGACCATGATGTCCTCTTCCTACCATGCACGTCCAGACAGATAAACCGAGGTGGTAAGTCTCAATGTCGAGATGTACTGTGTTGTATCCCAAGGGATTTACTTAAGGATTTAGTTCGGTGGACCCTGGGTGAAATAATGTTATAATATCTACTATAATTCTTTTTTGCAGACTACCCCATTTCGAAAAATATATGGGAGGGATCCGCCTTGCCTACTGACATATTGTGGAGGCGCCGCCATGATGGAGGTCGTTGATCACCACCTCTTGACTACCGATCAGATCCTTACTACGGCTCATAATCGCCTGCTCTAGGACCAAGTGTATATGAAGAAGACTTACAATTGCAAGCACTACGAGCTCTTCTTTGTGCCCAATGAATTGGTGTGGCTTGAACAACGCCCATATCGCAAAATATTTCCTACAAATACATCATATCACAAATTAGCCTCAAAGTCGTATGTGCACTTTTAGGTGACGCATCGGATTGGGGAGGTGTACTACCTACCACAACTTTCAGCTAAGACCAAGATCCACGATATTTCATGCCCGCTTCATCCCTTAGTAGGGCCCACCACGGTCGAGACATTGAAAGCGTGAACATTAAGGGTAACTTTCAACACGATGAGCAAATGTCGGATAGGAAAGGAACAGTGGGAACTGATAAGACATTTTCCTAAACATTGTGTAGGTTTGGTGGAACCCTGACCATCAATATGGCAAACCAACCGCCCCTTCTGATATCTTAGAGCATCTAGATCGGGAGTGGATAACAAATGTTGAGTTCAGGCCGCAATTAGTGCCTTGAACTGCACCACAAACGATTTTATGTGACCATTTGGAGCTAGCTCGATAATAGGAGGTCTCCAAATAAGTTAAACAAATGTTGAAGATTATCCTTACCACAATAGAGGAACTACAAGTCATCCCACATGACCTTGGAACCTCATGATGCATCGTCAACTAAAACGACTCTCCACATAGAGTTCAATATCAAGGATTGAACCCAACCATCATCTTGTAGCCATGTGATTGTTCTTCGATTATATGATGAAATTGACCCCTAATCTGGAGTACTTGTTGCACCGAGTGAACTAAATTAACAAAATTCTCATTTCCGACCAAGGAGATACTAGTGATCTTGAGTTCATCATAAGGGTCATAAATAAAAGAGGTTAAAGAATTCGGGGAGATTGAAGAGGTCAGGGTGAATGAAGGGGTTGGGGTGACTGAAGAAGTCGGGGTGACTGTAGAGGTCGAGGTGACTGAAGAGGCCGAGGTGATGGTCGAAGAGGATGGGGAAGTCATATGCATATTGCAAGATTGATCTATAGAAAACAAGGGCTCAAACAAAATCAAGTATATCTACCAAAGGAACAAAAACAAAAAAATTGGATGCCAAAGAACAGCTGAAACAGTTAGCAACAAAGAGAAGAATAGCTAGACCAATGAAGAGCCGGCAAAGAACTGTTGAAACAATCAATAGCAGGGACGACTAGGTCTGAAAAATGGCGGGAACACCGGGAGAGACATCCTTGAAGGCAATGGAAGGCGGTGTAATCATCATTGAGCCTTCTGTTATGAGGATACTCTTCGATTAGGGACGCTGTCAAAGAATCGGAAGGCATTGTCAAGCCTGTTAACTTAGGAGGGACTCATTGAAGGCACATGCATTGTCAAGGGAGACAGAGGTGCCATCAAGCCCTCCAAAGGGATATGTCGTCGAAGTTGAATGCGGAGAAAATAATAATTTCTTGGGTATTATTCATCCCTAAAGGGGTATATATAATATTACAGAGGACTCGAAAACTTAAACACACGATGTGGGACTAATACCCACTTACACACAATAATAATAATAAAGCAAGAAATACACGGCTTGTAAATATCTCTCAACTCTCCCCCTCAAATCGGATGGAATATATTGGTCATTCCAAGTCTTTTGATGTCAACAATGAACAAGTCACTTCTCAAGCTTTTAGTGAACACATCCGCCAGTTGATCTTTAGAGTGGACGAATGGTATGGCCATTGTCTTTTTATCCAAGTGATCTTTGATAAAATGTCGATCCACCTCAACGTGTTTTGTCCTGTCATGTTGACCTGGATTGTGAGCTATGTTGATTGCTGTCTTGCTGTCACAAAACAAGGAGAAAGAAGATGTCACGATAAACCCCAAGTCATGTAGAATTATACGCAGCCATAGACCCTCACACATGTCTTGTCACATTGCACGGTATTCTGCCTCAACGCTCGATCTGGCCACTACATTTTGCTTCTTACTGTGTCATGTCAACAAGTTTCCTCAAACAAAGGAACAATAACCTGTTGTAGATTTTTGATCATCACGATATCCTGCCCAATCAGCATCAGTGAAAACTTCAATCCTCAAGTGATCATTCTTAGAGAACAGAAGACCACGACCAGGAGCTTTCTTCAAATACCGTGACACACGGTATGCTGCCTCTTGATGTCTGACCCTAGGAGCATGATGTATCTACTCAGAATGTCAATTGCATAAGTAATATCTTGTCAAGTATGAGATAAATATATTAGTTTCCCAACTAATCTTTTGTAGCGAGTGACATCTGTCTGATCACTATCACCATCTTCACAGATTCCATGATTTTCTTCCATCGGGATATTTGCAAGAACACAACCAAGCATACCGATCTCCTGCAACAGATCTAGAACATACTTTCGTTGATATATGAAGATACCCTGATCCGATCTAGTCACCTCAAAACTCAGAAAGTATCGTAATATTCTCAAATCTTTCACCTCAAACTCGGAAGATAAGAGAGACTTGAGATTTGAAATATCTTCCAAATCGTTACCAGTAATCACGATGTCATCCACATAGACAATAAGGACCACAATACCCTGATCACGTCTCCAAATAAACATAGTGTGATCATACTGCGCCGTTTGTACCCAAACTTGAGCATAGCCATGAGGAATCTGCCAAACCATGCTCTGGGGGACTGTTTCAAGCAATATAATGACCTCCTTAGTCGACACACAATGTCTTCAGATCCCTTTTTTACGAACCAAGGGAGGAATTTCATGTATACCTCTTCATCAAGCTCACCATGGAGAAACGCGTTCTTAACATTTAGCTGGTGAAGGTCTCAGTCCATGCAAGTCGCGCATGACAACAATATCCGAATAGAGTCCATCTTAGCCACAGGAGAGAAAGTATCTTAGTAATAAACTCCCTGAGTCTGAGTGTACCCCTAGGCGGCAGTTGTGCCTTGTACCGTTCGACCTTCTCTTCTTGATTCTGTTTGACCGAAAACACCTATCTCAAGCCAATAGCTTTCTTGCCATGAGGAAGAGAAGAGACATCCCAAGTATGGTTCTTGTCAAAGACTGACATCTCCTCTTTCATATACTGAGTCCAGGCCGGGATACCAAAAGCTTCCTTCCATGTATTAGAAATAACAACCGAAGAGAGAAACAACAAAAGCCTGGTGGGCTGGGGAAGGATGGTGGTAAGTCATATGATTAGAAATAAGGCGTTTAGTACATGAAGTCGTACCTTTCAACAGAGCAAGCGAGATAGCAAATCCGCATCATCAAAATCTGAGGCAGAAGCGAGCACTGGTAGAGGCAGCGCAACATTGTCGGGAGCAGAGCAAGGCGCGCCACCCGCTCTCAGGTGGAGAAATTCCGGCGGTGGCTGGTGGGACCGAGCCGTCTGACCACCGCCCAGAAGATCGCCGACCCCCGGGGAGTCGGCCGGGGGCGGCGCTGGCGCCTCTTTGCTGTCGGCCGGCGGTGGTAGAGATGATTATCTGTTGCACCGCCAGCAAGGCACAGCTACCGTCCGATCTGGGTGATGAAGATCAGATGAAAACAATCATATAAAATTACACGGCTGCGTGTTTTTCTAGACCCCCACAACGAATCCGAGCCCGATCCGCTGTGGGGACAGAAGGTTGGAATTCCTGTCTAGCTCGATCTCAGCCACGAGATTAAGCCTCTGATGGCTATTTGCAGACTAGATTTAGAAATGAAATTTGGGGATTTTTCTGAGAGAAATCTTGAATCCTAGGGAAAATCTTTGAACATGAAAGTTGTTCTCATTGATGAAGACTACCTTCATAAAATATTTGGGAATTTTATGATTTGATTTGGTATTTTGAAAAGCCTAAATAATATTTATTTGGCCAATTTATAGGCCAAAAAACGATCGAAAAAATTTGTAAATATTTCTAGGCTCAATTTAGGCCTTCTTTGATGTAGTGTAAGAACATGGGAACTTTTTGATGAAAATTGAAGATTTTCAATTTCTCGGAGTCTAAGGTTGCGCTTTGAAATTGATGTGTTCAAAAATTTCAGAAATTGATGTGTTCAAATTCGCTCAACCTTCGAGGTGAAAGACCTTGGACCTCTCTGTTATTTTCTCGAGATTGAAGTAGCTCACTCACGACAGAGAATCTCGATATCGCAGCGCAAGTACACCTTAGACCTTCTTCGGGACACGAGCCTACTTGGGTGTCGTCATGCGAGTACTACTATGGATATTAACCATCGCCTTCATGCTGAATCTGGTGATCCTCTACCAGACCCCTCTCAGTACCAACATATGGTTGGCCTCTTGATATACTTCACCAATACTAGGCCCGACATCAGCTTCTCAGTGGGCATTTTGAGTCAGTTTATGCATTCTCCCAGGACATCTCACCTAGAAGCTGCTCGACGTGTTATTCGCTATCTTAAGCGCGCCCCTGTTCTTGGGCTGTTCTAAAGGGTTGATAGTGCCTCCAGTCTCTCATGCTTCACTAATGCAGATTTTGCTGGCTCTTTGACTGGTCGACGGTCTACGACAGGTCTTTGCGTATTCCATGGTGATCATCTTGTTTCGTGGCAGAGCAAGAAACAACCTATCGTATCCCACTCTTCTGCTGAGTCAGAGTACCGCGCCATGGCACACAGTGTCACCGAGTTCGTTTTGCTTCGATCACTGGTGACTGAACTCGGCCTATCTCTTGCTACTGGCTCAACTCTCTACTGTGATAATAAGTCAGCTCTCCTACTTACTCAGGACTCGGTACTACATGAGCGAACCAAGCACATCAAGATGGATGTTGATACAACCCGATTTGGTGGTAAATGACTTAGCAGCGATTTTCCAGAGAGAATAGGGACTTCATTAGCAAAACCTATGCTTAGGACGTTTCGGTTTAAATGCCTAACGTTGGCTCCAAGCGCTCGTTTAATTACTACGCAGGCGATCAGCTCAAGGAAATGAAAAAACAAAGGGTCTTGCTAGGTTTTGAAAGGAAAATAACGATAGCACGAGTCATTAGAATTATGCAAGCGCTAACAATTTGACCAAAAAAATTAATTGCATGAGAAGAAGTTAATAGTAAGGAGCTGAAAGGTATACCTGCGGGGGGGTTTCAAGGTAAAGGGGTTACACGGGTGTTGGGGTCATTGGTTGGCTGGAATTGTTGCGGGTCAGGGAACGGGGCAGTGGCTGGTTCGGATTTGGGAAGCTGCAGGAAGTTGGAGGTGGTGGCTGTCGGGTTTGGGGGTTATAGTGGGGGTAGGAGTGGAGGGTGACGGGGTTGAGGGGAGTAGGGGAGTCGGAAGGTGAGGATGAAGGCTCGGGAAACCAGTGAGTGAGCGGGGTTGGGAGCCGGAGTTCCAGACGGCGGCACGCCGGAGAAGATGGAGGCGTGGCGGGGCAGGGTTGGGCAGCGCCAGTGGGAGAACGCAGGCGAAGCCGGAGGCAAGGGGGGGAGGGAGCGGAGATGGAAGCCGGAAGCCCAGTCGGCAGTTCGCCGGGGAAGATGGATGTGCGGCGGGGAAAGGTAGAGCAACGCTGGTTGGAGAGCGCAGGACCGGTGGCGGGAAGAACGACAGATGTCGATTGTAACCAGGGTAGTGGCGACGAGGATGGGACGAGCTCGGTGGAACGGAGGCCGGGCGAAATCGAGGAGAAGACAAGAGTTGTCTCTCCCGATTTCTTAATTCCAGCTGTCTAAAAATTTCTGATAGGCGGGTTTTAATAGGAGGGATAGGGCATCGGTTTCAACAGAGGCTTAATAACGAGGGAGTTGCAAGATTATGAATAATTAAGGGGGGGAGGGGGAGAGTTTAGAAACCCAAGAGATTTTATGGGCAATCAAGGAGGTGTTTAAATTTTGAAACTCCTTATTTAATACTGATTTAATTATATAGTATTAAATCAGGAAATGAAACTTCTCTCATGCAATTAAAATAATATCGCGCTTGATTCCTAACGCCCTAAACTACCAGACCTACTCATTTAAGGTGGAGTTGGCCGGTCAATCCAACAAGCCGCGACAATAAAATAAAAAGTGCGATACAATGAAAAGTGCAATAATAAAAATGCGATACAACGATACAAATGCCAATAACAAACATATGATAAGGGTACTTTAAAAAGAAAACACACACACACAAACACAGCTCATCCGGATGCATCCACGGATGCATCAGATGTTCATTTCCTGTATGAACACATCCGTACTGGGACTATTCTTCCAGCTTTCGTCTCCTCGGCCGAACAGCTTGCTGACGCCTTCACTAAAGTTGTTGGTCCTACTCGTTCAGATTTGACTATTTCCAAGTTAGGCATGATTGACATCTTTGCACCAGCTTGAGGGGGCGTATTGGGATTATCGTTGGTTTATATTATGTGGTCTGTAAATATCCTATATAGGCAATATTGTATTTTCCCTATTTGAGATATATATACGCTAGATCTCATGAGAGATCAAGGCTTTTCATTTCACAACAGGACCATGTTGAAGGCTTTCCAAAGTGACGGGTGAGGGGTGCGGTGAAAAATATGTGTCTGCACCATGCCGAACTCCATGTTGAGCCCCATCAAGAAGACAGGGAGACGAAAACGGTCCTCTTGCTATTCTAATTGAACAGCATCCACAGTACATGCTGGAGTGAAATGCAAGAAATAATCCAATTCCTGATAAAGATGCTCGAATTCCGAAAAAAAGGACGACACCGCCACAGCCCCTTGCCGCAGTTCCAAAATGCGGCGAGTGAGTTCATAAACCTGTGTAGAACTGTCAATTTGAGAATACGTCTTACGAGCACGAGTCCAGATTTCAAAGGCAGAGTCCATCAACATGTAACTCTGGTAAACTTTCGGAGACAGAGTGAAGAAGCCATGAAACAATCAGGGAGTTTTCTGAGTCCCATTGTTTCCAGGGGGGATCGGTTTTTTGGGGTTCCTTAAAAGTTCCATCAATGTAGCCAAACATCTGGTGGCTGCGAATGACATGTTGCGCCGCCCGGAACCATTCGAGATAGTTTGTGTCATCTAACGGGACCATAGTAATCTTCAGAGAGCGGGAGTGGCCACCGTTTAGGGTCACTCATCTGAGGCTGAATCACATCCGACGACGACGCTGAAGAGTCACCCATGTCGGAGCAGCAGATCTGAACTCAGAAAAAAAAAGCTGCAGGAAGAGCAACCGACGGAAACGCAGAGGAGCCTCGGACAGGCCAACGGCCGGCGAAGACATAACAGAGGGAGACTGAACAGTAAATCTGGCACAGGGGGAGGACCCCGAAGGAAACGTCGGAGCAGAGATCTGAGAGAAACCCCCGGAGGCAACGCAATAGATCTGCGCACTGGAGCGGTGGACGCAGAAGAACGAAGGGGTTGTGTCATGGAGGGACGGCGGCGACGTCCCTCTCAGCAGCCGGCGGTGGCTTGGAGGCCGCTCGTCATCCCCGTAGAGAGAGCAAACGGTGGATGAGGACGGGAACGACGGATGCAGACGAGGGAGACGTCTGCTGTCGATGTGGCGCGGAGAAACGCAGGTGGTGGGATTGGACAGGAAAGAGAGTTTCGGGAGATTAGGGTTAGGCTCTGCTACCAAGTTGAATGAGGAGGAAATAATAATTGCTTAGGTAATATTCATCCCTAGAGGGGTATATATAATATTACAGAGGACTCGAAGACTTAAACACACGATGTGGGACTAATACCCACTTACACATAATAATAATAATAACGCAAAAAATACACGACTTGTAAATATCTCTCAATTGTCGATGTCGTGAGGAGGATCAAGTGTCGATCCCATCTGTAGGAGATTCCGTAGATCCCACAAAAAGATGATGTTGTAGATTCCATCTAGAGGAGAAATCGTCGAGCCTTCAAAATACATACGCCCCTAGGGATAATTTTGCATTTATACCATGTGAAGTGGGAAATATTTTTACTCAATTAACTTACAAAGTACGAGTACATATTTATAAGAGGGTGGAGAGACCCACATCCCATACTACCAGATGTGAGACTAAGTACTAAATTTATACTATATACAAACAATAATATATATAATCTCTATTTTTTAATACAATAACAGGATAATTATTCGTTTCTCATAGGTTTTAATTGATATAACAAACTAAGACAATTGAAAGACAGACATTTAACAACACACCTGAATTTTCACGATTCTATCACGAATCTTGAGGAATTTTTTGTGGCCCGTCCACCCACGATACTTCTGTTGAATTTTAATGGCAGCGGTATGAGAAGTTCTATTGAAATGGCTCATTCTATGAATGTTACTCATTAGAGAAGAGAGCAGCACCGCTTCAGCAATCTCAGATTTCTCAGGATATTTTTTAAACTCTCGTTGACGGAATGATTGAACCCTAAAGACAGCTTGAATGCATGCAGCAGCTTGAGCTGAGTTCCTCACAGCAGCAAGTGCCCTGAGTGAGGTCTGTCCTTCCTCTACAAAAGCCAACTCTTTCCCTTCTAGAATTTTAACAATTTTTTCTGAAGCAAGAGAAGCAGAAACACCACCAACTGCTTTATCAGTCAGAGATATTGAAAGTAGGTGGCTTGCCAAATCAGCTTCAGCCAAATACCCAGCTATTCCTTTATGCCCTCTGCTAGAGGCTAGATCAGCTGCTGTTTGTCCTTCACAGAATTTTGAGGTTGGATCATCAACAGCACCAGGAGAAGCACCAAGCTTCATAAGGGTCGTGACTGTCTCTTCGCTGGCCAAATCAGAAAGTACTTAAAATCAATGCAAAATTAAATGAGAACTTGAATTCATTAAAAAAATTTCACAATTAAAAATACGATTTCACCATTACATTGAGTTAAATGAAAATAGAATCAAGTTGTTAAATCAGGATTGTAAATAAAAGTTAATAAAATGCCATAAACATGATAACATAAAACAGACCATTTAAGGATTATATAGGCCTAGAGCAACCTATAATTGCAGGGAAAAAAACCAAAAATAAATTACTTGATTCCAATGTAGCTAATAATCCAAAATGAGCTACTTTTACTTAAATACTCAAGAGGGTTCTTTTTTTCTCTATTAAAAACCCCATGAGAAACGCACTGATACGTTGGTAAGATAAAACTAATATGTTAGAATAACACAAAATATGTTAGAAGATGATAGATGTAAACCTAAGGTAATAAGTAAAAAAGACTAGATGTTGTGTAAGGAAAAAAGATTCAAAATAAAGAGCAACTATTGTTGCATTACACAAAAAATGAATGAAGAAGATTCACAGAGCCAATTCCAAATAGTAGTACAACAACAACACTCAAGCCTTAATTCCAAATAGTAGTACAAGAAGATAAAAAAATAGAGGAAGATAAGTCTGCAGTAATGACTATACTCTAAGACGGAAGCAATATAGTTATAGCAGAACAACTAGATAATAATATTTTTTTTCTTCAGAAAAATAATATGATAAACTTAAAACCTAAATGAATGACACATTACATCTTGGTTTACCCCCATAAACTCATCTTATCTTGTGCTCTTTATGCAGATCATGAGCTCCTCCATCTATAACTAATTGATTTTAGTAATTGTATAGGTGCTAAACTGCTAATAGGGCACCACATCCTCCAAGTTCATGAGTTCCTATGCATATGGGTGGGGTTGGGGAGAAAGTGTGTTGAGAGAATGATAACCTATGCAAAAATCAACATTTCTCAAGCTATAACCAATTGGGGGATTTTCGCAACTCATTTGGTTAAACCAATTCGATGCACTTGCAGGACCAAAGTTGATCTCTGGGTAATTCACCTTATTTATGATTTTCACATTATAGGATTCACATAATGATTGGTCAGTTCACATTTTTTATTTGAAGCAAGTCAAAACACTTCTGGGTACTCTTTCTTCATGTTATCAGAAGGTCAAATGGACCACATTTCAAATCTAAGTTGCACATTTGTCAGCAACTCAGCTTATCGATTTGATGATCTACCGTAATTGACAATCTTTCCACTTTATCATTGTTGCTTCTACCTGTGTTGACAGTTCTCATCATTGGTCACTTCTTTGATGCTTCTAGTTGCATCTCTGCAGGAGGATCACTTTACTGGTTCCTCGTTGCTTGTTTCATACTGTTTGGTGTGTGCAGGAGAATCTGACAAGAAGGTTCGTTTCAGAATTATAAATTTATTTTTCATAACTTAAATTGTATTTTGTTTTGTTTCTGTATATTGTTCTTTTTGCATTTTCTAGATCCCAAGAAATTGTAACTACATATTATGTCCTCGGTATAAATGTTGTAAGCATCCATTAATTAAATGAAATCTTGAATTTTCTTACAACAAAAATGCATAGCAGTTGGCATTTTACATTATGAGCAGTCGTGCACGGGGGACCCCGTGCAAAGCGACATTTGTCGTGGTGGCGATATTTGTCGTGGTGGCAACATTTGTCGTGGGGGCGACATTTGTCGTGAGGGATACATTTAGTTGTAATATGCTATGTTCAAGTTATGTTCAAGTCGGGGTGGTGTTGTAATTTTTCTTTGTGTTTAGGTTTTCCATACTCAAGTATATAAGAGTAAGGGACCTCTCTCTTAATGATAAGATATTACTTTTGGATTCAACTTGGTATCAGAGCCGTGAGAAAAAAATTGTGCCTTATTCCTGTCGATCTCGATCTCTCCTGTCGATCTCGATCTCTCCCGTCGATCTCGATCTCTCCCGTCGCTCGTCGATCTCGATCTCTCCCGTCGAGGCGAAACCCGTCTCCCGTCGGCTCGTCGCTCGGATCGCTCATGTCGGGCGGCAGTCCTGCCGGCTGCTGAGAGGAACGCCACCGCAGTTCCTCCATGAAGCAGCCCGCCTCCCTTAGTTATTAAAGGCGCAAGGCGCACCAATGCGTAAAAGGGTCTTGGAGTCTAGGCGCAAGGCTCAAGGTGCAGGCGCGCGCCCGAAGAAGGCAAGGCGCAACCACATTCATTTTAAATAACAGCATCAAACATCAATTCATCTTTTTGAACAGGTTCTTTATATATTCTACTCATTAGTCATTCATTACTATCATTTATATCTCTTAAAACATAAAATCAAAATGGTCTCTTGCATCATATCTAAGTCTCAACGATCGATTATGTTTCAAGAACACTAAATTATATAAAAATTAATGAGTCCTTACATTATTTTTTTCATTATTTTGAAAACAAAAGGTTTACATCAAAAATCGCATTCATGCGCGTCTTTAATGTCCAAAGGCGCAAAAAAGGCGGACGAAGGCGCAAACCTCTGAGCCTGGTGAGCCTGGAGCCTTAGGAGCGCCTTTAACAACATAATCGCCTCCTCTTCCTCTTTCTCTTCCTGCGGCAGAGGTCTACAGATTTTTCATCTTCGAGTGATACAAGAAAGGGCGCTCGTGTTCTGCGTCGACTCTCTTCCTGCTGCTAATCCAGGCTCCCGATCCCGTGAAGCCTGCTGCCGATACTGGTTGCTGATCCCTTGGTGTTGTGTTTCTCCACTGCGTTTCTGATGCCGCGTTTATCCACTGCTAATCACTGCATTTCTGATCTTGTGCTGCTTGGCCAGGGCTGTTGTCCTGCCGATCCAACCTGATGTCCTGCTTCTTGAATTAGGGGTTGCTGATCTATTGTGTCTCTTCGGTCGGTATGGGTGAACCCGAGTCATCTGTCTCTTCTCTGCTCGTGATCAAGCCTCTGATGGTTGAGCCTCAGCGGCCCCATGGCCACTCTAGCTCCTTGAAGACAGTTTCTCTGGATGACACGAATTATCTAGAATAGTCTCATGTTGCTCAGCATGTCATCCGTAGTCAACAGATGTTCGGCTATATCGATGGGTCGATTACAGAGTCTCCTGTGTCTGATCCCTCCTGGAAGCGCTGGGATTCTGACAACTCTCTGGTTGTGTCTTGGCTCCTACATTCGATGTCGCCCAAGGTCTATCGGATTTATATGCTGATGGACTCTGCGTTCGAGATCTGGACTCGTGCTCGTGAAACTTACTCTCAGATTGGTAGCTCCACCCAAGTTTATGAGCTCACTTGCCGCATTTTGGAGTTGCGTCAAGGGTCGATGACTGTCTCATCATTCTTCTCGGAGTTTGAGCGTTTGTATCAAGAACTGGACTACTTTGCTCATTTCACACTAGCGTGTACAACGGAGGCCGTCCTGTTGAAGCAACGGGAGGACCGTTTCCGTTTTCATGTCTTCTTAATGGGGTTGAATATGGAATTTGATGTGGTCCGGACACGTGTTCTACACCGTTCTCCTCTTCCCTCTCCATGAGGCGTTCAACATGATCCTGGGTGATGAAGACCGCCACAAGTCTCTCAGTGTTATGACTCCTCCAGATCGTTCCGCCTCGACGAGTGTCGGTCGTAGCCTCATCCCTACTCCTGCATCTTCAGTGCCTATCTTCGATTACTGCGGTCGACGTGGACACTCTCGGGAGGCATGCTTCAAAAATCATCCGCATTTGGTTCCTCTTGGTCGCGGTCGTGGTCGCGGTCGTGGACCTGGTTGTGGGGGTAATAGGCACAGTGGCTACCGTTCTCATGACGCTGCTTACACTACTGATGTCTATGACGAGTCCCAGTCTTCAGCTTCCTCCTCTCTTACTGCTCATGAGTTGGATGTCTTTTGCCGTTTGCTTCACTCTCAGTCTGATCCGGTCACTGGAAGCTCGGCTTCTCTTGCCACCGATGCTATGCCTTATGCCTAGTGCTCATGCGGTCACTACCTCTCCTTCTGAATGGGTGCTCGACTCTGGTGCCACCCACCATATGACTGGTTCCTCCTCAAGTTTTCTCTCTTATAGTCTTTTGTCTGTTAAGAAGAAAGTTATTTCAGCTAACAGTTCGTTGTCCTCTATTGCGGGCGAGGGCAACATTTCTTGTTCACCGCCCATTTCTCTTACCTCTGTTATTCACGTTCCCTCTTTTCCTCGCAATTTACTTTCCATCAGCAGTCTTACGAAATCTCTTAACTGCTCCGTAACATTCTTTCCTGATTCTTGTGTTTTTTAGGAACTGGGTACGAAGCAGAACATTGGCAGTGGTAGGTGTAGTGGCGTCTTGTACTACCTAGACACTCCTCGTTCTCAGGCTCTTTTCAGTTCTACTGTTACTGCAGAGGATGTTCACCGTTGTCATCTACGTTTGGGACATCCGTCCTCTGTCTACCTGCAAAAATATTTTACTATTTTTTCACCTTTTCTTCAGAATTTTTCTTGTAATATTTGTGATCTGTCTAAACATATGCGACAGACCTCTTCACATCTTTCTTTTCCTAGTAGCACCCCTTTTGATGTTATACATTCTGATGTTTGGGAGTCGTCCCCCGTTGTATCGTTGACTAATTTTCGATGGTTCGTCACCTTTATTGATTGTTTCTCGCGTACTACATGGGTTTATCTAATAAAAAAAAAGTAAAGTTTTTTCATGTTTTCAAATCTTTCATAACATGGTGAAAAATCAATTTAATGTCACTATCCGTGTTCTTCGAAGTGATAACGGGGGGGAGTATGACGATCGTGGTTCATTTGGCGCGTACCTCACCTCTCACGGTATCATCCATCAGAAAACTTGTGCTTACACATCTACTCAGAACGGTGTGGCCGAACAGAAAAATCGGCATCTCCTCGAGGTTGCCCGTTGTCACCTATTGACGATGCATCTTCCTAAACAATATTGGGGAGATGCAGTGCTTACTGCTGCACATCTTATTAATCGTCTTCCTTCTCGTGTTCTCTCCTTTACTATTCCTCTAGCCTGTCTCTCTACCTCTGGCGTGGTTCATACTTCCCATTTGTCACCCCGTGTTTCTGAGTGCGTATGTTACGTGCATGTGCACCAACCTCAACGTGACAAACTTGACCCTCGGGCTCAACGTTGTGTCTTCCATGGCTATTCCTCCACGACCAAAGGGTATCGCTGTTATCACCCTCCTTCCCGGCGTATGTTCTGCACCATGGATGTTACTTTCCGTGAGGGGGAATCCTTCTTTCCATCCTCGACTCATGCTCTTCGTCAGGGGGAGAGTACATCTACTACGGATGATGTTACTACTGTCCCTCTGCCTCTTCTCTCGTCCTTCTCCTCTATTCCTTCACCTCCTTCTACGGATGCTCCCAAAGCTCCTCCTATCCCAATACCGGACTCCTCTACTATGATCTCTCCTTTTACCCGTGTATACCACCGTCGTTCAGGTACACAGGTCAGCGCTGCTCCGCCCTACCAGTGCCGACTTCGGACTCAGATTCTGATGATGTCGATCTGCATATGCTTCTTGCCTTGCTGAAAAGGGGTAAAACTACTTCCACGCAACATCCGATTTCTACTCATGTGGCTTATAGCCATCTTACTCTGATTCATCAGACCTTTGTCTCATCTCACTCTCTAATTGTTATTCCCAAGACATGGTAGGAAGCATTGGTTATACCGACTTGGACACAGGCTACGCGTGATGAGATGTCCACCTTGGACAAAAATCATACGTGGGACATCTCCGCTCTCCCTTCAGTAAAGAAAGCTATAGGTTCCAGGTGGGTCTTCTCGATTAAGCAAAACCAAGATGGCAAGGTGGAACGGTATAAAGCGCGTCTTGTCGCTCAAGGATACACCCAGACTCAAGAAGTTGATTATCAGGAGACTTTTGCTCCTGTAGAAAAAATAGATTCTATTCGGGTCTTGTTATCATGTGCAGCCTGTCTGGACTGGGAACTTCATCAACTAGATGTGAAAATTGTGTTTCTCCACGGTGAGCTTGAGGAGGAGGTGTACATGAAATTCCCTCCTGGTTTTGTGAAGAAAGGATCTGAAGGGCTCGTCTGCCGCTTAAGGAAATCATTATAGGCCTGAAACAATCTCCAAGGGCCTGGTTTGGAAGATTTCTCACAGCAATGCTCAAGTTTGGGTACAAGCAAGCCCAATCAGATCATACCATGTTCATCCGGAGACATGAACAGCATGTTGTAGTTCTCATTGTCTACGTGGATGACATCGTGATTACTGGAAATGATACAGAAGAGATCCTCAACCTCATGACCCTCCTATCGGCTGAATTTGAAGTGAAGGACTTGGGACAATTGCGATACTTCCCGGGCATCGGAGTGATTAGATCGGAGCGAGATATCATTATATCCCAACGGAAGTACATATTGGATCTCCTAAATGAAACTGGTATGTTTGGTTGTATTCCTGCGAACACCCCTATGGAGGAAAATCACAGGATTGATGAAGATGGTGATGGTGATCATGCTGATGTATCACGTTACCAAAGATTGGTCGGAAAACTTATATATCTATCACATACACATCCCGACATTACGTATGCAGTTGGTATTCTTAGCAGATATATGCATTCTCCTAGAATCAGGCATCAAAAAGCGGTGTATCGTCTACTACGGTATTTGAAGAAAGCTCCTGGTCATGGCCTCCTATTATCTAGTAACAACAATTTGGAGATTGAGGTTTTTACTGACGCTGATTGGGTCGATTGCTAGGATGACAGGAAGTCCACAATAGGATACTGCTCTTTTATTGGTGGTAACCTCGTGACGTGGCGGAGCAAGAAGCAGAATGTGGTGGTCAGGTCAAGTGCAGAGGCAGAATATCGTGTCATGGCTCAAAGCTTATGTGAGGTAGTATGGCTACATACCGTGTTACAGGATTTAGGCTTCCCTGTGACAACTCCTTTCTCCTTATTTTGTGACAATAAGGCTGCAATTAGTATTGCTCATAACCCGACCCAGCACGACAGGACAAAGCACGTCGAAGTGGATCGATACTTTATTAAAGATCACTTGGATAAGAAAACAGTTGTTACTCCATTTGTTCACTCCAGGGATCAGCTGGTCGATGTCTTCACAAAAAGCTTGGGGTGTGATGTGTTTACCGATATCCAGAAAATTGGGATGACTGATATCTTTCGTCCGACTTGAGGGGAAGAGTTGTAATATGTAATGTTCAAGTTATGTTCAAGTCGAGGTAGTGTTGTAATTTTACTTTGTGTTTAGGTTTCCCTTACTCAAGTAATATAAGAGTAAGGGACCTCTCTCTTAATGATAAAACATTACTTTTGGATTCAACTCATTTGTCGTGGGGGCGACATTTTTCGTGCGAGGCAATGTTTTTCGTGTGCGGCAACATTGGTCCTGGTCGTGGGGGCATTTGTCGTGCACGGGGGACCCCGTGCGAGGGCGCCAACATTCAGGGGGGCGGCGATATTCTGCAGGGACCGCGACATTCGGCGGGGTGGGCAACATTCAGCGGGGGAGGGTACATTCGGCGGGGGAGGAAGCATTCGGGGGGCGGGGGCATCATTCTCCTGGGGCTGCATCATTCATTGGGAGGAAATAATTCGTCGGGGTGGTGTCATTCATCGGGAGCAACGACATTCGTTGGGGGCGGCGTCATTTGTCGGGGGGGGGGGGGCGGCATCATTCGTCGGGGGCGGCGTCATTCGTCGAGACGGGATCATTTTACTGGGGTAGATTATTAAAATGTGAGCAACGTGCCTGTGAGTAATTGCATTTTGATCTCTCTTATTCTCTTTCAGATCTCTCTCACTTTTCTCCCTCAAAGATTATCAGGGTAGTATCAAAACTTAAAAGCCTACACTATCATTTAAGTCCCAGGTCAACTGATTAGGAAGTTATTTTCAATCTTATTTCACCGGGTAGATGCAAGTGTTGGAGAAGAAGCAGCCTGAATTCAGGTCGGGAACAGCTCAAATAAATTTTTTATAAATATATCAGAACAAAATACACTATATATTATGAGCCTCTTGCATGTGAGATCATGAACTAAATTATCCAGTAATGAAGTAAACACAAATGAACATTGATAAAGCAGTAGAAATAATAAGATGTATGAATCAAAAGCTCAGGAGAACCCAACACCAACAACGAAATAGAGGGAAGAAGGTGGAGTGGAGGAAGATTCTTTACATGAGTTCTTACATCAAATTTATCTAATGCTAGAAGTTAATAAACTGAAATTATAAAGAACATAGAGCAAACAGTTATTTCAATCAAGAAATTCATTGAATTCATTCACTGAAATTTTATAAGCATCCAAGTCCGCAATTTTTTCCTAAGCATGCAAATTCTTAGCATTGTTATATCCAAGCAGGTATTTGGGTCTTCTACAACACTTGAATGCTGAAGAAACCAAAAAAAGCAAAAAAAAAAACTGCTTTGTGGTTTTGTCCCAACCTGGAAAAACTTACTCTCATATGAATGCTTATCAAGTGATTTATTGTGTATGTAATTTCTCAAGTTGAGCTTAATGAAACGGTTTGCATATGATGTGCCTCCAAGGAGCGGCTATAGGCTGGATTAAACTGATCAACCCTCCTTGTAGAGATTGTCTGCCATTTTTTTAAGCTAGTAGAAGAATGTTAATATAATTTTATTTCTTGATAATTGTTTCCAACAACTATAGCTTATGTTAGTTAAATTGTGGTGGGTCGACTTTAATAGCTACTCACAATTATATGAAGACAGTTTACCGAATTTTCCTGTCAAGATCTCATCACCAAGTTAGTTTGATGGGTCTTTTGCTCATCACAGCAGCGAGTTGCATGTTCCAACTTGGAAAATGTGAAACCCAATATGCCTCGACACAATATAGGCAGTGTTTGCCAAAAACATTATTGGAGTCGACACTTGGATGCTGAAGAAACCTCAAAAAATAAGCAGTGATCACAGTAGCTATAGCTTAAGAGCATGATGATGTCCTCTATATCTTGGAAGAAGTGATGCCTATCAAAGAAGACTCAGGAAAAAGAGGAAAAGACAAATGGAGATTATACTATCTCAAGAATGAGATCTATGAGGCAGTTAAAAAAAAGAAAAAAATGATAATTTTGGGGGCTTACTCTCATCGAGAAGACGGTACCAAAGGGCTAATTTTTGGGCAAAACTAAAAATAAAATCAACGTTTATTTTATCCATGTTGTATGAGTCACATAGAAGAACAAAAATTAAATCAAAGTTCATTTTCAAAGAGAAGACTTTTGATACCCAACATGGAAAAAAGCTAAACAAAGGGAAAAAAAAAAGAACAAAAACTGCATCGATCAACTGCTCAAAAGATCAACTTGCTCTATCAGATTCAATACATGCTCTGGATAAAGGAGGAGGTGTTCTTCATTCTCAGAAAAAACTAACAGATTCAATACATGCTCTGGATAAAGGAACTATTGCTTCTCTGGATAAAGGATCATAAATGCACACACCAAAAACCATTTACTTGAGCATACTGGATAAGAAGATGAAGAAGAAAAGAATCAGAGAAGACCGAGAATGAGCAGGGTGATACCGTGAGCTTGCCAGGCAAAGCAGCTTGTCGGGCAATGAAGCTGGCCGGAAGGAGGAGATTGCCATAAGGAGGAGCTTGCTGGAAGGAAGAGGCTGCCGGAAGGAGGAGCTTGCCGGAAGGAATTGCGATGGAGGAGCTGTTGAGGTGAGGCACTGTAGAGGAGAGTTGTGCTGCTTTCGGCAGGGCTTTTCCGAGGGGATGTAGGGTTATACACGGAGTTATCGGCGGGTGGAAATCGAGGAAGTGACGGTAGCGTGCATGGAAGGAGAAAGCAGGAGGCTTGCTTACTGTCCTTTGCAGGCGGAGGCGACCATGCTGTCCTTTGTTGGCGGAGGCGACCTAGGGCTTGGTTGCTTTCGGCGGGAGCACGGGAAAAGACCAAAAAACTGAGCCGGACGAAAGACCAAAAGACCCTAAAGTCAAGCCCAAAATTTTGTTTTAAAGAGGGTTATTTGGTCCAAAAATGTTACACCATGGGGTGATTAGGTCTTCCCTTATATAATAAAGATAAACAAGCTAAACTTTACCAAGCCATCAATAGAAAATTTTATGCTTTTGGATCATTTGCGACACAACTCATTATTCAGTATAATCCTCATGTATCAGATATACAATAAGTGTTTCTTTTATGAAAATTAATTCTAACCTTCCATAGTAGGCAGCCCAGTGAAGTGCAGTTCTTCCATGAGAATCCCTAAAATTTGGACTGACACCAGAAGCAATTATCGGCCTCATTGCCCACTCATAACCAAGAGCAGCTGCCAAATGGATTATTCCTTGACCCTGATTATCTAAAACATTTGGTCCTTTATCATTTTCATGAGCTTTATGAACAAGCCATTCATAAAGTCGCTCTTTCAACAACTTTACAAGTACCGCATCTCTATGATTCCGATGTTTATGACAGGCCTTGAACTTGTCAATATAGTCCCATTCAGTTTCATCAATTAACATGTGGAATAATCTGTACTTCATGCTGCACTTGTAACAATTTTCAGCAGAACATCCAATGTTGCCTGGCACAGTGTACAACAATTTTGCAAAACGAACTTTTAGATGCAATTCATCTTCTAATTCATCATTTCGAGAAGATGAGAATTTATCATTAAAAGGGTTTTCCCTATACTCAAATTCCCTAATCTCACTGCACGCTAACCTATTGCTGCAAGTAACATAAAATGGTACTCGTCCTGGACTGTGTGGAGGAGCATGACATCGCATGGTATTTGTGGCCAACAGCACAGCAGAAACCTCTATTTCACCAAACATGCAACACCAACCAATACCATTGGGCAGCATTCTACCCAAAAAGATACCAGAGATAAGAACCTAACATTTGACATGGATCAGGCTCATCCTTCCACACTATGAAGTAAAACTGTACAGAGCTCGTACAAAAGACAGCATACCTTTGCACCACCCTCAGAATAAGTCCAATCCGGTGAGAAGTCAATAATACTAAAAAGCTGCTCTTGTGAAAGAGGAGTGAGAGAATCAATATCCAACCGCATATGTCGCGTCAGATTGGAGAGTTCCCTTTCATCACTTGGAATAGAAATTGCATTCCTGTGCATGCAATCTGAAGCAATGGGAGACACATTAGAGCCTTTAACTATTTCCTTATTCATCAATCTTCCAAATCTGTCAAGTTTTTTGAACTCCCCAAGAATGTCATCACATATGCCCCTTCGTAGGGTTATCTTCAAAGCACTAGAAACTTCAGTTTTATGTTCCAAAGGTTTATCAATATCAGAAGCACCATACAAATTATTAGGATGAGACATTTCATATGCATGAACAGTATCGTTAAGCATTCTACCATCATCAATAGAATGATCAGCACATGTAGCATTATCCTCTTGTATCTAATATTTTACAGCAAGTTAGAGTATCAGATACAGTCACTACAGCTCAAATTGACAGAGTAACACAGGAGCATAAATGGACAACACTTCAGAACTTGAAAAACTATTTTGTAAGTGTGCTCTTTTTTTTATGAATGATGATATTTATATATTAGAGAAAAACTTGAAAAGATTGTACAATGGAGATTGCCAAAGGCAACAATGTGAGCCAACATACAAGGAGCTAAACAAGGACAGCAGTCATAAAGATTCAATATAAATACGCCCTACAATAGTTCAAGAGTTTCTCAAATGGGTTTTCACTAAGATCTTGGTAATATACCGTGTATATCGATGTAGACAGTTGTCCCACTATGTGAAAGGAGCAATCGTTATTTTCCTAAATGGCATGTTAAACCTGTGAGCCTGTCATTAGGTTGCCTTCTCTATAAACATGATAGAAACATCTTCGCTAGAAACAGAACTAGCATTTCATGCCGAGAAAGACAATCATCTTCCGCTCTGAGTCCGTTGGACAGACTGCGAGGTGTTTTCGGCGTTCGTGTGGACTGTGGATACCTCTCGAGACACGAATACTATTCTGTGTTTTGGTCTCATACGCTAGTCATTCTTCTCAAAATCTGATTTTGACAAAGGTATAAAACTCATTTTTTTTAATTTGTTAGTTGAGCATGAATTTTGAAGAGGGTTTCCTATATTTTCGATGCACATTTGATGCCCTAAAAACCTAACAGTGCAATCAGAGCAGGTTGCGAAACCTCTCATTTAGAAAGTATTTTCCTCCCTTTCTTAGTAACTGTATATCTCTATTCAGTTTCGGAAACTTAAGCGCTCATCATCGATTGTTGGTCCCCGAAAATCTATCACCGATTGTTGAGCATTGATAGTTGATCGCCAAGTTTCAATCGTTGATCGACGAATACTTGATTCATTGGTTGGAGGTTTACAGAGTCGGTCAACAATCGCTGAGCGACAATAGCTGATCGTTGATGGCTGATCGCAGATAGGTGAGCTTGTCTACTATCTAAGGAAAGATGGATAGTCGATCACTGATCGTTGGCCAATCATTGACCGCCGATCACCGATCGTTGAGCGACAATACTTGATCGATGAGCGCAAATTATTAAGTGTTGATTGAAATATATGTGTGTAAATCTAAATGTTTAGAATAGTTCTGAAACACCGGATTTAGTCCTGGAACATCCCTACCACGGGCGCTGCCCCTTGGAACCCTGCCAGGGGAGCTGCATTATATTTTGATGGGGATTATATATATATATATATATATATATATATATATATATATATATATATATATATATATATATATATACATATATATATCTGGGATGTCGGCAATATGAATGATGTAATATTTTCATGTTCTCATTTAAATAGTTTAAATGAGCACTCGATTAAACATTAATAAGTGTTCGGATGCATTCTTATGGATGAAAATCTTCCTGCATTGATTGATGTGTGTGAGTTTGCCAAAACATGATGCATCAATCTATCTTGGTGGAGTGCGATATGATAATTATGATATTCAACTATCAACATTGGCTAATAAATTTTGACTGAATGTAACATTGGGTCTATAAATTTCAGTTTTGAACCACATGAATCAATGCAAGAAAAATTAATGATTTATAAAAATTTGAAGAATCAATATATTTTCAAACCTAACCAGGCGACCTCAACAGTTAAGTGTCAAAAGACATAAGGTTAGGATGCACCATAATATAGATGCGAATAATGATTATTCATAAACCATACAAGAGTTGCATGATGATGCAATTGACAAAATTTGTCAACCAAAATAGACATGTTTTGGGTAATCTGCTAAAGTTAAGAACTTTCGAAATAAATATGAAGAATGTCGAGCCTACTAGCCACATATTGATGGTGCATAAAATTAAGAGAAAGGTCACAGGATCTAAGAAGATTAAGATTGGATCTAAGTCTAGCTTTAATCTCATATTTTCTACACTGAAAAGGAAAGAACTAGCTAAGAAAGTAAATTGTCACCATTGTAGAAAGGCAGGGCATCAGAAGAGAAATTATCCTCTGTATCTTAAAGATCCAAGAAAGAAGAAAAGAAGTAGGACTTTCACTCAAGGTATATTTGTTATAGAAATCAATCTTTCTACTCAATTTTGGGTATTGGATATCGGGCAGAGTTCTCACATTTGTGTAAATGTGCAAGAATTGAGAAGAGAAGAATGTTGGTTAATGGTGAGGTACCTACGAGTTGGAAATGGAGTATAGGTTGTTGACGTTGTTATGGACTTATCACTTATTTTTGCCTACTGGGCTAGCAATAGAGTTAGAAAACCGTTACTACGTTCATGCGATTACTAGAAATATTATATTTCTTGTTTGGACTTGAAAAAATTCATTCATTATTAAAAACAATTGTTATTTTATATATTTGAATGATATTTTTTTTGGAATTGCATTAATGTTTAATGATCTTTATGTTTTGAACTTAGGTCAGCATATTTATAATATAAATGATACTAGGAGATTAAAAACAAATGACTCTAACATTACGTATCTATGATATTGTCGTTTAGGTCACATAAATGAGAAACGCATTTTCAAACTCTATAGAGATGGATTATTAGACTCATTTGATTATGAATTATTTGAGAGATACAAATCTTGTTTATTAGGCAAGATAACTAAGACCCCTTTCACTAGTCATACTAAGAGGCCAGATGATCTCATGGGTATAATTCGTAGTGATGTATGCGGGCCCAAGACCTCGATGGCTAGAGGTGATTTTAACTATTTCATTACATTTACTGATAATTTAAGTAGATACGAATACGCGTATTTTATGAGACACGAGTCTGAATCCTTTGAAAAATTTAAGGAGTTCAAGAATGCAGTACAAAACCAACTAAGAAAAACAGTTACAATACTCTGGTGTTATTAGACATCATATGAGATATGAACTGGGAAGCGTTCTAGTATATCCTGCATAGATTTGATAGACCACGATTTGAGCCTAAAAGATATGAATTTCTCATTACACAAAATGGTAATGTTTTGCTCATGGATCATGATGATGAGTCTGTAACCTATCAAGAGGCTATGAGTGGGTCGGGCTCTAAGAAGTAGTTTGGGGCAATGAAATTTTAAATGGACTTCATGCACAAAAACCAGGTTTAGACCTTAGAGGAACCACCTGAATGGATACAACCCTTAGGGTGCAAGTGAGCTTCAAGAAGAAAACCTACATAGAAGGGAATGTGCAAACATTCAAAGGGCAACCAATCGTAAAGATTTTAAGCAAATTCATGGTACTGACTATGATGAAATTGACATGGTTAAGTCTATTAAAATCATGTTTGCTATTGGTACATACTATGATTACAAGATCTGAAAAATGGATGTAAAAACAACTTTCTTTAATAAAAACCAGAGGGTTTTGTATCCCTACATAACAACACTCAAGAACTTATCCCACCACAGTGTGGTCGGCTATATGGATAATTTGTCTCCACTGCGCCCTATCCTTGGTTATAATCTCATTAATGCCTAAGTACATCATGTATTTCCTTATTGTTTCATTCCAAGTCTTTTTTGGCCTACCCCTCCCCTGTTTAATATGTCGAGTAGCTAAACTCTCACAATGTTTAAGAGGTGTCTCTAATGGTCTCCTTTGTACGTGTCTGAACTATATTAATCGAACTTCTAACATCTTCTCAACAATTGGTGTCACTCCTGTCTTATCCATGATACATTAATTCCTAATTTTATCCATATGAAGTCACTAAAATATGCAAGTTGCAGAGATCAATTTCTTTATTGAAACAAGCTTCTCAAAGTTGGAATCTTTGTTTTGATGAAAAAAATTAAAGAGTTTTGTTTTACCAAGAATGATGATAAGTCATCTGTTTACAAGAGGATTTATGCGAGCAAAGTTGTATATCTGATATTGTATGCAGATGACATACTAATGATTTGGAATGACATTCCAACCCTACAGACTATTAAGAACAAGTTAGAGGATTGTTTCTATAAAAGACTTTGGTGAAGTGACTTATATATTTAGTACTAAGATCTATAGAGATGAATTGAAGAAGTTGCTCGGGTTAAGCCAAAGTATATACATTGATAAGGTGGTGAAGAGCTTCAACATACTTGAGACTAATAAGGGGTACTTACTCGTGTCTCATGATGTGAGTTTTTCTAAGATACAGTGTCCTAAATCTAATGTAGAGAAGGACCGTAATAGTTTGATTTCATATGATTATGTAATTGGAGCAATAATGTGTACAATGTTATGTAATCGTCCGGATGTCTCATTTTCATTGAGCATAGCTAGCAGATACAAGTCAGATTCAAAAGATGGTCATTAGACAGAAGTTAAGAATATTCTAAAGTACTTAAGATGAACTAAGGATACATTCGTTGTATATGATGGTGAGGAAGAGCTCATTGTAAAGAGTTACACGAATGCTAACTTTCAAACTGATATGGATAACATAAAGTTCCAGTAAAGTTTTTTGTCCTTAACGAAGTTATTGTAACCTGGAAGAGTTCAAAACAAGAATCACGAGTTGATTCTACAACAGAGCCAGAGTCCATTGCTACTTCTAAAGCGGCGAATGAAGTTGTTTGGATTAGAAAATTCATCAACGAGCTATATGTAGCTCCTAACATTATTGGTCCAGTTAGTCTTTATTATGACAAAAATGGTGCAATTGCTCAAGCTAAGGAATCTAGATCTTATCACCACTCCAAGAATATACTTCGACAATTTTATCAAATTTGAGACATTGTCAATCGAGGTGATATAAACGTATACAGAGTATCGATTGATGACAATATAGCAGATCCACTGACAAAGACTCTTCCTTAGAGGAAGCATGATGGTCATACTAGATCACCTGGTATTAGATACATAAATGATCGACTCCAGTGGGAGGCTTGTGAGATTGGATTTGTTGAGTTTAAGTTCATGCGATAGACTTGTACTATGATTTCATTTATATATGAAGGCATATCTTTTGTTATGTCCATTCATTTCTATATGATAAAATAATTAAACATAATAAACGTTCTTAGAGTAGTTGTTTCATATGAATTCAGGTATGTAACTTGAATGGAAGATCCTATGTTTAAATGAAACATCATTCTTAAATGATTTCTGTTCAAGGTATTATTGAAGAAATTGGGCAATGATGATACATTTGAGACTAGTTTGTGGGATTAACTGATGGCCAAGTCTCATAGATCATGATATTGGATACCAAGTCATCATACAGGTACTTATTTGAGAACAAGTTATATTGGACAGACCCAACAAGAGTTTATTTTGTGGACTGTTATATACGTGTCACTGGTAGTTCTCATAGTGACAATGGTGTATGTTTTTCTTTGAATTGAAGTCACTGCAATCATTACGTGAGGAGCATACTTTGATATCAGTTAATTTCTTTCTTGAGAAAGTGAGGAGCATGCTTTGATGTCAGGTAATGTCTTTCTTGAGAAAGGTTGATCATAATGATGATTATTGGGTGTATTTCAAATCATATGGGTGGTTGCGAATACTGTAGATAAGATTTATCCTCCATATACAGGAGTAGAATACATGGGCCCCTTAATGGAGTGAGACTATAAAATGCATGACCATCCTAAGTTGAGCCAATATATATTAATGAACTAAATTTTTCATATAGTCCACTTGGAGATCAAGAAAGAAAAGAATGAATTATTAAGAGTGTGACAGCTCACGAATCGAGTTCAATTTGTATGTTATGGACAAAGGGACAAAGCTACACCTTGGGCACTAAAAGGCTCTACATGGAGTTGTCAACTCTTGTATTACTTAGGTTGCAATGATACATTGCTAGATGTCACTTATTGTTTGTGAGATTATAGTTGATACATTATAAATCAAGTGGGAGTTTGTTGAAATTTTGGGATCTAAAAATAATCAAATGTTTAGTCTTACTGCCAACGTGATATGAGCCAAATAGTGTTGCATATAAGAACATGCGAAAAATGTATGCATTTATTGTGATGGTATATATTATATTGAATATAAATGAACCACGTATATTTAAATAAACATTAGATGGTATTTGATTAATTAGAAATTAATTATTTTGATTATAAGCCGAAATAGTAAATTTTAATACCATAAATGCTTCTCTTGAGATTTGTGATTTCTCTCTCTTTAATATCTGACAACATGTAATTTTGGAAACTACTTAGAATGCTTTTGGGCATGCTTGAAAGGTGTACCCTGATTAGGTTTTTCAAGAAGGCCTTGAATAACTAGCATCTGTCACTCGTATTTCTCATTCCTGTAGTGAGAAAGCTGATGAGTGAGAAGTGAGGAAGAAGAATATCTCTGCTAGAAACAGAACTAGCAATTCATGCAGAGAAAGACGATCGATCATCTTCCAACCCAAAGACTGTTGGACAGACTGTGAGATCTTTCTGACGTTCATGTGGATACTATTCTGTTTCACGCCCGGTGCCCAATCGCCTTCTCCTTTTATAAATAAGGGTGGATACTTCACTTATAGGCATTATTTATTTTGTGAGCGAATCCAGAATCGGCAATCATCTGTGTTGTGACACCGCGAAACCCGGGGTGCGACGTCCTGATTTTTTTTTATTTCCCATTTTTCCCTAATTATTTTCCTGGTCCCTTGAATGTTGTTGTGGTATTTTCCTATTCCGTGGAACCTTCCCCATATCCCACGACCTTTGTTAAAACAGCCACCATTCATCCCTCCAAACGTATAGATGCACGGGCCTTCCTTTGTTCATCACCTTCCTCCCGCTAGTCACGCCATTACTAGTCACGACCAGTCCTCTCCAGCACGACAACATCGCCATTGCACCTACGACAACATCGTTGATGCCCATCTTCTTTTTCGTCGATAGTTAGCCATTCATTGCTCAGGCAGTTCGTCGCCACTTTCACGGGAGACGCAGATCACCCTCCATTCCGAAAATTGCAGGCACACCATCATTCCCACACTGCATTTCTTCCTCCCTTATTTATCGCCAACCCTAACCAATCTCCTCCATATGGTATACCCCTGCTCAAAACTGCAAGTGTTCGACCCCCAACCTCACGTGGGACCACCGAAAGCTCCTCTGTTCTTCCTCTTCGCCCTTTCTATCGTGGAGCCACCCAAAGCAGCAATCTCCATCCCTATTTCCACTGCCACTTTCTGGCAACCCCATCTAAGTCTTTCTCACCACCAGTGAGAAACTTCTTGTTGTAATCACTCAACACCGCCATTTCACCATTTCCTGCAACCGGGTTCAACTCCACGCTGCAATCGCCCGCATCTAACTACCTATTATTGGATCTCTCTGGTTTGTGAGTATTATGTTGTTGTGGTATCTCTTTCTTTGTTAATTACTTGGATGATTACTTTGTATGTATTTGTGGAATAACTTTATTGTGTTATTGTTTATTTTTCTTTTATTCTTATGAGCTTGCTATTTATAAAATAGTAGTGGATAGCACTCCTCGTAGATGTTAGCGTGATTTTTCTTGACTACTTGAAATTAAAATTCACATTGTAGTAATTTGTTATGCGTAAAAAATCATCATGGCTAAGTTTTATTTTCGGGTTAAATTAAAATTGTGCATGCATCATTTAGGTTGGCATTGTTGAGTTCGTCTGACATACACCACATAGGATAGCATTAGCGCCAACACACCCTCGTCACATAGCCTATCCTGCGTCAGTTTGGTATCAGAGCCCAGGATAGGGCCATATGCATGTTACGTAGTGGTAGGTCTTACCGTCAATCCATGTTTGACCCTAACCTTACCGTCGAGAAAGCCACCAACTCCAATTCTGAAATGACACCAGTAAAATTCCAACAATTGATGATAGATTGATTTGATCAATTGACTGCACTATATGACAATCTTCGCACCTGCATCGGTGCCATTGAGAATCAACGAGAGCATTCCACTTCCCAAAGCAGGAATAACTCACCCACTCCACCTGATGTTCCCTTTAAGGAAGAACATGTTACCCTCCCACCACAAGACGTGTGTGTTAGGAATCAGCCACCACGAAAGTCCGCTCAACTTCGAGAGCCTGCTCCACACTGGAGGATACCTCCCGCTCACGTTGGAGACTGTCAGCCTGTATCAGCTCCCCGCGGTGCCCAGCTCCTCGTGATAGAGCTCAGGACCATTATGATCATGGGCCGAATGATTACTTTAACGAATATCCAGAGCCGTGCTGAGGACGACATTACCCATCGCATAGACATTAATACCCCCACCATCGATGGTCAGCATGACCCGCAGACTTTTACTGATTGGCTTTAAGAGATGGACCACTACTTCGAGTGGTATGATATAAGTGACGAGTGTTGCGTTAGATTTGCACAAATGAAGTTGGTCGGTCCAGTCATGATTTTTTGAATCAGCCTAGAGAGGTCACTACAGCGAGATGGATACCGTCTTATTATCCATTAGGAAGAAATATCGCTTGAAGGAGAAATACCTTCCCACCTCCTATCGGGATCAATTGCTAGATCAGCTATTTGCATTGCGTCAGGGCATGCAATCCGCAGCAGAGTACATACCTCATTTTGATGATCTAATAATGAAGAACGATCTACGAGAGACTAGTTCCATCGCTTCCCGATTCCGTACAAGATTGAGATCGGAGATATGCAGGGAGCTTATTCCCCACCGATTGGAGACAGTAGAGCAAATTTATCAGATGGCCCTCGAGTATGACCAGTATCCACGACTCGTTGGTACCCATCAAACATCTACCATGTTAGACTGGTCCACATTTAGGAGGCCACCGTCTACCACTACCACTCCTGCAGGAGCCTCTCGTGTTCCCACGGACACAAAGGGCAAGGTTGTCGTCACTAGACCTTCCACGGCCTCTGGGTTGAGGAACATCCAGTGTTATCATTGCTCGGGTAGGGGTCATGTGGTAGCCAAATGCCTACGAGAAATTTATTAGTTAAAGAAAATGAACCTAGCGCTAATGCTGAGGAGATCCCCGATGAGGAGATATTTTCAAACGTCGAGGATGGTTGGGAGAGCGATGTTGAGCGCTCCGTAGAGTTAGATTGTGTACAGTATCTCCTTTACACCCCGCATGCTAATGAGGATTGCGTCGTATGACAATCTTTTATACATTCTTTCCCAACGCAGGTGATCTCTGCAAGCTAGCTATTGATAGCGGGAGTTGTGTTAATATTGCAGCCCAGCAAGCATTAGAGCGGATGCAGGTGACCCCTGAGCCTCATCCACATCCTTATCGAGTCATTTGGGTCGATAAGACGGTTATACAGGTTACCCAAATGTTCCTAGTTCTGATCACTCTCGCTTCGTTTGAAGATCGTGTCTGATGCGACGTCGTCCCTATGGATGTCACCAACATTCAATTAGGGAGGTCATGGCTCTACGACCATATGTCACATGTTTCGGTCACTCGAACACATATGTACTCTATGAGAAGGGTCATAAGATCACGATGACATTGACCCAACCCAAGGAGATATCCACGGGGAAGTCCATATCTCTACTAGTACGATTTCATCTAGGTAATTGCACATCATTCGTCGCAGCGAGTTTATGAGATAGAGTGTCAGCGTCGGTATCTTTTACATAGCGGCACCCACCATGGATTTTAAGAGCCCTACAGAGATTCCTGAGCCACCATCTGAGGTCCGACGACTTTTGGATGATTATGATGATCTTATCCTAAAAGAGCTCCTGATGAGTTACCAATACTTTTCATATTATTGGATGAATCTAGAAGAGCATGCTGGACTCAAAAGACAGGTTGACGACTTGTTGAGGAAGCAATTCATACGGGATAGTCTGAGCCCCTGTGTCGTCCCTGCCCTTCTCACCCTGAAGGACGGGAGTTGGCGAATGTGTATCGATAGTAGGGTCATTAATAAGATTACTATTTAGTATCGTTTTCTCATCCCCTGACTACATAACTTACTTGATACGATGGCAGGAGCTCAGTTATTTTCAAAGATCGATTTACGCAGTTGGTACCACTAGATTAGAGTTTGTGAGGAAGATGGGTGGAAGACGGATTTTAAGTCCAAAGATGGTCTCTATGAGTGGTTGGTCAATCCATTTGGGCAGTCCAACGCCCCAAACACCTTTTGAGGGTTATGACTAGGATCTTCTGACCCTTCATAGGCAAATTCTTGGTCGTCTAATTTGACGACATTTTGATGTATACCCACTCTTCTGATTATCATCTGAGACTCGTATTTGATATTCTCCGAAAGAAGAAGTTATATATGAACTTGAAGTGCTCCTTTTTAGCTGATTATGTGCACTTCCTTGGGTTTATTATATCAGTGTCTGACATGTCTGTTGACCCAGACAAGTTCTGATCCATTTGTGATTAACCTATTCCATCCACTATCACCGAGGCTCGTAACTTCCATGGACTAGCCACCTTCTACAGGAGATTTGTCCAGGGTTTTAGCACCATTATAACCCCATTCATGAGCTACCTTCGGAAGGGAGACTTCCAGTGGATGGCTGCCACGACTCAAGCTTTTACTGAGATCAAGAAAAATTGACAACCGCACATGTTCTGAGATTACCCGATTTCTCTAAGATATTTGAGGTAGCCTACGACGCATCTGATGTTGGGATTGGTGGAGTACTAAGCTAGGGTCATCCCGTTTCTAAATTTCGTAAGAAGTTGAATGAGGCCTGACAGAAGTACTTCAATTATGATAGAGAGTTTTGCGCAATAGTACAGTCGCTTCGTTATTGGAGATAATAATTCCTCTCATGGAAGTTTATTCTATACTTTGATCATCAGGCACTGCGTTATCTTGATTAGCAATGAAAATTAGGGCATACGCATGCCAAGTGGGTCAAATATTTGCAGGACTTTTATTATTTTCTGAAACACCGTGCGGGCGTTGAGAACAAACATCTGAAGCACTCAGTTGACGTATAGACCTACTTCGCACACTATGTGCTAGTGCGATTAGTTTTATCATTTGTCTAGTAATTACCCTACATGCCCTGATTTTGGTGAGATCTACTCGAGATTTTTTAGAGATCCTCCTGAGCCCGCTACAGAGTTTGATATTATTGAGGGATACTTATATCGTGGGTCTTGTCTCTACATCCTCAGGACATCCTTTTAGGACTTCTTGATTTAGGAAATGCACACTGGTGGCGCGGCTGGCCACTTTGGCAAAGATAAGACGATTGCTTTAGTTGAGGATCGCTTCTATTGGCACGCCATGAAAAGGGATATGGCACGTGTAGTGCGACACTGCAACACATGTTAGACAACGAAGAGTTCAAAACAAAAAACTGGATTTTAGACTCCTCTTCCGATCCCACACCAGCCATGAGTTGATACTAGCATGGATTTTGTATCGAGCCTTCTACGCAATCTAAGGAAGAACAATTATATTTTTGTGGTGGTAGACCGATTTTCAAAGCGGGCACACTTTATTGTCTGTCGTAAGACCGCTGATGCGGCTCATGTAGTGGCCATTTTCATGAGAGACATTTTTCGGTTACACGACTACCCAAATCCATAGTGTCTGACTGTGACGTTCAATTTTTGAGTAATTTTTGGACAACATTATGGCACAAAAGGGGTTCGATTTTGAAGTTTTCTACCGTTAATCACCCAAAGACTGACAGTCAGACTGAGGTAATTAATAGGAGCTTAGGGAATTTATTACGGTGTCTAATTGGTGATCGTCGATCGCTTTGGGATTCTTTGTTACCTGTAGCTGAATTTGCATACAATAATTTCATCAATAGGTCTACTGGTATGAGTCTATTCCATATAGTATTAGGTTATGAGCCTAGGAAGCCTATTGACCATGCCCTTGTTCCCTTAGAGTCACGTCTCAGTGAATCTGTTGAGTCCTTCATTCATCACATACATGAAATGTATGAATTGATCCGGAAGAAAATTTCTAATAGTAATGAATTTTGAAGTTTTCTACCGCTAATCACCCAAAGACTGACGGCCAGACTGAGATAATTAATAGGAGCTTAGGGAATTTATTACGGTGTCTAATTGATGATCACCGATCGGTTTGGGATTCTTTGTTACCTGTAGCTGAATTTGCATACAATAGTTTCATCAATAGGTCTACTGGTATGAGTCTATTCCATATAATGTTAGGTTATGAGCCAAGGAAGCCTATTGATCATGCCCTTGTTCCCTTAAAGTCACGTCCCAGTGAGTCCAACGAGTCCTTCATTCATCACATACATGAACTGCATGAATTGATCTGAAAGAAAATTTCTAACAGTAATGAATTATATGAAGCACATGCCTATTTATTAAAGACGCAAGGCGCACCAAGGCTCAAAGGGGACTTGGAGCCTAGGCGCGAGCCTGACGAAGGGTAGACGCAACCACATTCATTTTAAAAAATAAGCATCAATTCATCTTCTTAATCAGATTTTTCATATATTCTACTCATTAATCATTCATTACTATCATTTATATCTCTTAAAAAATAGAATTAATGTGGTCGCTTGCATCATATCTAAAGTATTAAAACTTGATTATGTTTCACAAACACTAAATCATGCACAAACTATAGAGCTTTTACATTATTTTTTCCTTTTGGGAAAAAAGGTTTGCAACATAAATCGCTCCCATGCATGTTTTTATGTTCCAAAGACGCAAAAAAGGAGCATGAAGGAGCAAGCCTTTGAGCCTATTGAGCCTGGAGCCTTAGGCGCGCCTGAGGCGCACCTTTAATAGCATAGAGCACAGGCCGATGAATGCAAGCGTGAAGAAAATTTTCGGATAGGCGAGTAACTCATGATCCAACTTCGCATGGAGGGGCTCCTAAAAGGAGTTGCTAAGAAGTTACAACCGAAACGAATGGGCCCTTATAGAATTATAAAGAAAATTGGAGCAAATGTTTATGAGGTCAACCCAAAAGCAGATATTGGTATTCATCAGGTATTTTATGCTGAAGATTTAACGACGTACTTTGAGCCTCTCGAGCATAGGAATCCATACCTTAGGCCACGTCCTACATACTCTTTGTTACAGTCTGACCCTTACCCTGGACACCTTGAACAAGCACCTGCAGACTTGCGCGCACCACCTATGATTCCACGGATTCTTTTGGATTCACCAGCATGAAAGATGATTGTTGAGCGCATTGCTAATATCTGGCGCATGAGTGCATTTCCACTGCAGACAACCCTTCTTGTCGTTACTTGGTGCACTGGAGTGGGAGCCCCATATTTGACGATACTTGGATAATCGCGACGGAGCTTTTAATAGACTTATCCTGATCTTCGAAGTCAATACGATCATCTTCATTCATCGGAGATGAATACTTTTCAGTCGGGGGATTTGATTTAGATCAAAACTGGACTACGGGTCACCAGTCGGTGAGCCCGCATTCGTATATTCGCGTAGGAGATGTTGATCGGATCGGTGATCCAAGACCGCGAGCGTGTCCGGATCGTCGTTTTATTTTATATATGTATTTTATTTAAGTTTTTTGGACATAGTGAGAAAAACGTAAATAAATGATTTTGTATTGCTCCAAAAGGGTAAATAATATAATTGTATGCCTCCCTATTTATAGAGAACGGGGAAGAAAGAGAAAATTAGAGAGAGAATACATAACGCCTGTCACATGTGACTAAGCGGATAGATAAAAATAGACCGCGCGGACTGTGTGGGTAGACAATTCTAACCGCACGACTACTCAACTTGAGACATTAACAGACTTGTCCTGGTCTTTATCCGTCTTCACTGTGGCAGCTCGCTTCAGGGCAACAGCGGCGGTTAGATAGAACTTAACCATCTGATCGCAATCACTTTAGAACAAGCTGATCACCAAACAACTCAGTTGCAGTAAGCACACAAGACCTTCAGCAGCGGCTAGGCAAATACTAGTCGTCAGTCTGCAACAGTGACACCTTTGTTGATCGCCATTCCTTGGCCATAACAGACATTAAGGTCAGCCTTTGGTCGTAACACTATTACCACCTGTTGACTGTCAGACCGTCAGACCAAGTCGCAAGACCGGCAGACCAGTCCGTCTATACAGACCGCCATACTGCTCGGGTTTCATATGTTCTAACAAGTTCCACCACCCGTTCGGTAACACAGTCCAATCTATCAGATAGGCAAGCCGTCATACCAAGCCATAAACCCGTCTGACATGTTCTCAACCAGACCGTCAATCCGTTAAAACTAGAGATTCTTCCATCCAAACGGTTAACACAATCAGATCTGCCAGAGAGACAGTTCGCCAGAATTAAGCTGGCAGTCTGCCAAACCTGTCCGCCAGTCCGCCAAAACTGTCTGCCAATCTTGTCAGCCAGTCCGCTAGAACTCCATAAATTCTAACACTCCCCCTTAAGTTGAAGCATATATATCAATCATGTTCAGTTTGTCACATACATTTTAAAAAGAGAACATTGGTTTGGTAAAAGCATCGGCTAGCTCTTTGTCAGAGATGACAAACGGAGTGCAGATTTGATTCTTCAATATCTCTTCTATGATAAAATGGTAGTCTACTTCAATATATTTCGTCCTCTCATGAATCACTGGATTCTTCGAAATATATATAGTTGTCATTTTGTCGCAAAACATTGGCAGTAGATGATCATACTGTTATCAAATCAAGTATCAGTGTCTGTTACCACTTCAACTCACAAGTAGTTAAAGTTATGCTTCTGTATTCAGCTTCAGCACTTGACCTTAAGACAACAGACTATTTCTTGCTTTTCTAGGCGACCAGATTTCCTCTCACGAAGGTGCAAAAACCAGACGTAGACTTTACATCCTCCTTGTCATCAGCATAGTTGGCATCAGAGTAAGGCTTCAACTCTCAAATGATTATTTTTCTGAAACAGAAGTCCCTTTCTCGGAGACCATTTCACATATTCCAAGATCTTTAGAGCTGATTGAAGATGACACTCCTTGGGTGCTTGCATACTGACTCAGCCTTCCTACAACATAACAGATATCTGGCCTTGTGACTGTCAGATAGATGAGTTTTCCTGCAAGCCGTCTGTACCTGATGACATCTGAAAGAAGAAGAGAATCCTCATTCCAACAACTATTGGACACCAAGTTGCTTTAGCTCCAATCAGACTTGTCTCTTTTAAAAGATCCAACGCATACTTCCGTTGTGAGAGCACTACTGAATTGGACTTTCTAGAGATCTCAATACCTAGAAAATACTTAAGAGACCTCATATCTTTTGTAAAGAAGTGTTGAAAAAGATGCTTCTTTGTTGATTCTCTTCTTATCATCTCATGTAAGAAGAATGTCATCGACATAAACAACAAGAACAACTAACCCGGTAGAATTCTTGTGTATGAATAGAGAGTGGCAAGCAGCACTCTGAGCAAACCCAATAACAGAGATTATTTTGCTGAACTTTTCAAACCAGGCTCGCATGTTTTGCTTAAGTCCATAGATCGCCTTTCGCAATCTACACACCTGAGACTCCCCCTGAGTAACATACCCAGGAGGTTGCTCCATGTAGACTATCTCTTGTAGATCTCCATAAAGGAAGATATTCTTGACATCTAACCAAGACATTTCTCAGTCTTTGTTAATAGCCACGGATAAGAGAATACAGATCGTGGTAATCCGAGTAAATGGAGAGAATGAGTCAAAAAAGTCCACGTCATATGTCTAAGTAAAGCCTTTGGCAATTAGCCGAGCTTTATAGCGATCGATGGTACCATTAAGAAGAAACTTGATCACAAAGACCCAGCGACAGCCAACCACATCCGTTCCTGGAGGGGTTAGAACAAGAGTCCAAGTACCCCTCTCAGTCAGAGTTTTCATCTCTTCATCCATAACAACTTTTAATGAGGGATAGCAAGAGCTTCTTGACAAGTACCCGGGACGACATTAGTCGAGAGAGCGAGAGTAAAACTCTTGCAGGAAGGAGACAACCTAAGAAACCACATCATAAATAGAATGTTGAGTTCATGTCTGAACTCCTTTTCGAAGAGCAATAAGAAAATCAAGGTTTGACTTATTTGTAGTATCATATCCATCTGTCGAAGAGACTGCTGACCCGGGAACTGTCAGCAATGGCTCAGATAGAGAAGCAGTATCAGGAGAAATGGATGGGGAATCAGAAACTGGTGGAGGAGGAAGAAGAACATGCTCAGGTAAATGTTCATAGACAATATGTAGAGAAGAGGAATCATCGGACGGTGGGATGGTAGAGGTGCGAGAAAAGGAGCATCTTCAAAGAAAGTGACATCCGCGGAAACATATTATTTTTGGTGAAGGGGGTCATAGCACTGATATCCCTTTTTGGTAAGACAGTAGACAAGAAATATGCACTTAATGGAGCGAAGAGGGAGTTTGTCGCGACCAGGAGTAGAAGAGTGAACATGTGATGAGCAGCCAAAGACGCGTGGAGGTAAAGAAAATGGTGTGGCACCGGGATAGAGGATAGAGAAAGGGGTCTTGTCGTTGAGAACTGAAGAAGTAATTCGGTTGATGAGATAACAAGAAATAAGAATGACATGACCCCAATAGGACCGAAGAACACTCATTTGAGTGAGAAGAATACGAGGCACATCGAGGAGATGACGGTTCTTGCGTTCAGTAACGTCATTTTGTTGAGATGTATATGGACAACAAGTTTGATGTATAATATCACAATGCATACAGAAAACCGAGAATTGATGACTAAGATACTCTTTGACATGATCAGTGTGAAACATTTTAATAGGGACATCAAACTGAGTACGTATCTCATTATAGAACGTATTAAAAATAGAAAAAAAATCAAAATATTCTTTCAACAAGTACAATCAAGTACATCTAGAAAAATCATCAATAAAATTGACAAAATACAAACTACCTCTACCAACAGATTTAATAGGAGAATGACCTAAAATGTCAAAATGAACAAGTTCAAAAGGACGAGAAAAACTACGTCCCTGTTTTGCTGGAAAGACGAACGACGGTGTTTGGCGAGTTGGCAAACTTCACAATTGAGAGAAGAGTCTCCTCGAGGTAAATCAAATAAGAGCCGGTAAAGAAGACGGGGAGGAGGATGTCCAAGGAGAAGATGTCACTGTAGAAGAGAAGTAGAAACAAAAAAAACAAGACACATTGTCAAGATAGAATAAGTCGTCACTTTCAGTTTCAGTAGTAATCATCTCCTTGGAGTGAGATTCCTAAAAAGAACATGTAGCTGAGGTAAAGGTAGTGCAATTTAGTTGTTTACATAGAGAAATAATAGAAAATAAGTTGCACGGAAAAGTTGGGACGTAGAGTGTGTCCTCAAGTTGGAGAGATAGAATGACATGCACTGTTCCAGAGCTGCACACAGGGGATGGAGAACTATTCGTAATGAAAATCGGAGGAGATCGGTTATGTTTGTCCAGACGAGAGAAAAGATAAGTATTGCCCGTCATATGATTAGTGACACCAGAATCAATGAGACACCTACCCGTAGTGGTCACATGAGCACTCCATGAAGAGGTGGCAAGAGAAGTTGACTTCTTCGTAGTAGTGTCACCCGCAGAAGGTCGAAGATGAGGATGCTTGACCCAGCAACAATCAATAAGGTGACTGGTCTTTCCACAGTGAGACCAGAAATATCTAGACGAACCACGTCGACTAGGAATATCACGACGAGCTAGATGAGCAATAGTATCAAGAGCAGGTGGAGAGGCAAGCAAATGACGTTGAAGAAGAGTAGTAACAGCAGAAATGCACGCAGCAGTGGCATTCAGAGTAAGAGTATCAGACCCTCCAAGAATTTGTTGTCGAATAATATCATAAGATTCTGGCAAATGAAACAAATATCACACCACCAGAAGTTCCTAGAAGTGTTTATGTTGCTCTGCGAGGTCAGCATAGAAGGGGCGATGCTGAAGAAGCCCAACACCTAGAGCTTACACTTCCTAATAAGCAGCAGGAGTCATGACAGGTCGGGCAAAAAGATCTGCATACAACGTATATAAACGGGAAATTTGAGCTCTATTGGAGTACAGAGCAGCAAGATGAGTCCAGGCTGCCTTAACCGTCGCAATGTCAAATGACGAGAAGACACTCATCAGACAAGCTATTAGGAAGTCATGTTCTAACCAGAGCATCACTGGCGTACCAGTCATCAAAGGATGCAGACCCGTATGCAGGAGGGTCATCGGTGAGATGATGACACTTACGCTGAGAGCATAATAGAAACACAAAGAAAACACTTCAATCGGGGTAATTTGGTTCAGTGAGCTTGGAAGTTGCACCTAAATTGTCGGGAGGAGTGGAGAGAGGAGCGGCTAGAACAGGAGGCGTAGATAAAGTAGAGGAAGAGAAAGTCGGAGTCTTCATAGAAAGAGGAGAAAACAGACAAAAAAGGCTATCCGCGCGGATAAAGAGAGACCGCTCAAAAAACACAGCAAGAAAGCCGGCGGAGAAACTCTAACCGCATGGTTAGAGAGGGGCCGGAAAAGAACTTGTCGCAGAAAGCGCGAGCAAAGGAAAAAGGGCAAGAGGGCGACAAGAACCAGCGGTTAAGAAAACCGCGGAAAGAAAAGAGAGAAGACACTACAAAAAGATAGAAGAGCGCGATTAAGAAAGAAAACCGCGGAAAGAAAAGGGAGAAGAGCGGGCGGTTAAAAAACTGGAGACCGCTTGCTCTGTCTCACGCTTGAGAAAGCTGAAACCGGAGCAAATGGACCGAGCAGCTCTGATACCATGTGAAAAAAGCATAAATAAATGATTTTTTATTGCTCCAAAAAGATAAATAATACAAGAATATGCCCTCATATTTATAGAGAACGGGGGTAAGAAAGAGAAAACTAGAGAGAGAATACATAATGTATGTCACATGCGACTAGGCGGATAGATAAAAATAGACTGCGTGGACTGTGCGGTTAGATAATTCTAACCGCACGACTACTTAGCTTGAGACATTATTAAACTTGTCCTGGTCTTTATCTGTCTTCACTATGGCAGCTCGCTTCAGGGCAATAGCGACGGTTAGATAAAACTTAACTGCCTGATCACAATCACTTTAGAACAAGCTGACCACCAAACAACTCAGCTGTGGTAAGCACACAAGACCTTCTGTAGCGGCAAGGCAGATACTAACCGTCAATCCGAAACTTCGACACCTATGCTGATCGTTATTCCTTGGCCTTGATAGACATTAGCGGTCAGCCTTTGACCGTCACACTATTACCACTTATTGACTGCCAGACCGCCAGACCAAGTCACCGGACCGGCAGACCAGTCCTCCTATACAGACCGCCATATCGGCATACCGCTCGGGTTTCGTATGTTCTAACAAGCTTCATCACCCGTTTGGTAACACAACCCGATCTATTAGATAGGCAGACCGTCATACCAAGCCGTAAACCCGCCTGACCTATTCTCCAAACCAGATCGCCAATCCGTTAGAACTAGAGCTTCCTCCATCCAAACGGTTAACACAATCATATCTGCCAGAGAGGCAGTTCACCAGAATTAAGCAGACAATCCGCCAAACCTGTCCGCCAGTCCTGTCCGTCAGTCTTGTTTGCCAGAACTCCACAAGTTCTAACAGACATGTATTTAGTTTGTTAGAACATCGAGCGTAACGACCAATCATAGTCGTTCACACCCGGTGCCCAACAGCCCCCTCCTATTATAAACAGGAGAGGATGCTTCACTTATTAGTATTGTTAATTTTGTGAGCAAATCCAAAAAAAACAATCATTCAAGGTACAATGTCGTGACACCCGGGGTACGACGTCCAGGGTTTCTTTTAAAATTTCCCATTTTCCTTTCCCTGATTATTTTCCTCTTCCGTAAAACCTTCGATATATCTCATAACCTCGGTTAAAATCGCCTTTATTCATCCATCTCGACATGTAATTGCACAAGCCCATCTTTGTCCATCTCCTTCCCTCCCGTTGCTCACATCATTACCGGTCACGACCAGCCCTCCACTACTGCAAGACAACATTACCATTCCTCCCACGATAACATCATCGTTGTCATTCTTTCCCATCGACTGTTAGCCACCCATTTCTCAAACAGTCTGTCGCCTCTATCACGAGAGACGCAGAACACCCTCCATTCTGTAAACTGCATGCCCACCTTCGTTCCCCCACTGTGTTTCTTCCTCCCATGTTTGTCGCTAACCCTAACCAGTCTCATCCAGCTTGTATACTCCTGCCCAAAATTGCAAGTGCTCGACCCCCAACCTCACGTTGGACCACCAAAAGCCCCTATGTTCTTCCTCCTTGCCCTTTTTCTGTCGCGGAGCAACCAACAAAGCGACAATCTCCATCCCTACTTCCACTTCCACTATCTTGCAACCCCATCTAAGTCTTTCTCACCTCCAATGAGAAGCATTTTGTTGTAATCTTCCATTGATGACGCCATTTCACAATTTCCTGCAACCGTGTTCAACTCCACACAACAACCGCCCGCCTCCAACTGCCTATTGTTGGATCCCCCTATTTGTGAGTATTATATTGTCGTGTTATCTCTTTCTTTGTTAATTACATGGATGATTACTTTGTATGTATTTGTGGAATACCTTTATTGAGCTATTGTTTATTTCTCTTTTACTCTTATGAGCTTGGCATTTGTGAAATAGTAGAGGAAAACATTCGTAGTAGAAGTTAGCAAGACTTTTCTTGAGTACCTGAAATTAAAATTCATATTGTGGTAATTTGCTATGCATATAATATCATCATGGCTAAAGTTTATTTCCGGATTAAATTAAATTGTTCATGCATCATTTAGGTTGGCATTGTTGAGTTCGTCTAGTATACACCATATAGGATTGCATTAGCATCAGCCCACCCTCGTCATACAGTCTACTCTGTGTCTGGAAGTACGTATTAGATATATTAGAATAGTCAGGCATGACTGTGTGCAAACTCGGTACTACGCTGATTGATGTATAACTTAGGCTTGGAAAGAATGATGGATCTTATAGAAGATGTAGTTGTCAACCCAAGGCTTGTTGGACAGTTGATCTATCTCACATACTTGTCAAGATATGGCATATGTCATTATGTAATGGAAGTAGTACGTCAATATATGCACTCACAATGAACTAAACACTTGGACGTCGCATATAGAATTTTGCGCTATCTCAAGATGTCTCCAAGAAAGGGTGTCTTATTTACTCGTAATGACAAACTGAAGATTAAGGTTTTTCCTAATGCTAACGGTTCTGGATCAGTTGATGATAGACGATCTATGTCAGGGTATTGCTCATTTGTTGGGGAAAATTGTGTTACGTAAAGAAGCAAGAAGCAACTTGTGGTGGCTCGATCCAACGCTAAGGCTGAGTTCAGAGCTATGGTTCAGAGTTATGGCTCATAGAATATGCGAAGGAATGTGTCTTCGCACATTACTGTTAGAGATCGGAGTTCTTGAAAACAATCCGATAAATTTATACAATGAAAAGAAAGCTATGAATATCACTCACAATCTTGTCTAGTACAATCGCACAAAGCATATCAAGTGAGCAGATATTTTATCAAAGAGAATATTACGAAGGGACCTATCTGCATTACGTTCATTCGAACAGAACGAAAACTTGTTGACACTCTTACCAAAGGCTTAATTGAAAGTAGTTTTTGTATCTTAATTAGCAAGTTGGGTATTGTAGAGAAAAAGTAAAACCTTGTATATCCTTCTTCAATGTGCAAAATCAAGTATGAATACATATATATAGGGAGAGAAGAGAGAGAAGTCTCAATTTCAAGATGTGGGACTAATACATGTAGAGGAAGAGGGCCTATAATGGGCTCCAATATGGGCATTTATATCATTATTTTCTAACACTCCCCCGCAAGCTGGAGCGTACAAGTCATAGGCACCCAGCTTGGACAAGAACTGATAAAACATGGTACTCTGTAGTGCTTTAGTGAGGATATCAGCAAATTGACCAGTAGCTGAAATATGTTTCAATTCCAGCTTCTTCATTTGAAGCTTTTCTCTGATGAAATGACAGTCAACATCAATGTGTTTTGTCCTTTCATGGAAGACAGGATTCTTCGCTATGTGTATAGCCGCTTGACTGTCACAGAGTAAGGTAGCTCGAAAGGAAAGTTTTACTCCCATATCTTGTAGAAAATCTTCAAGCCATGTGATCTCAAATACAGCAGATGTCATCGAACGGTACACAGCTTCGGCTGAAAATCGAACAACCATGGATTGTTTCTTACTGCGCCAGGTAATAAGGTGACCGTAGAAGTATGTACAGAATCCGCTGGTGGATCGTCGATCATCTATGGAGCCAGCATAATCAGCATCCGAATATGCTACTAATGTAGGAGTAGAAGAGAAAGAAGTTTTGTATACCAGCCCTTGACTAGGGGCTGTTTTTAGGTATCTCAAAATTCGTTAGACAGCTTGTAGATGAGACATCCGAGGAGAATGCATAAACCGGCTGACAACTCTAACAGCAAAAGATATGTCTAATCTGGTGACTGTTAGATAAATCAATTTTCCAACTAGACGTCGATAGTATTCTTGATTTGGAAGAATGAGATCTTCATCAGAGGCATAAGCACAAAGTTTGTGATTGACATCCATAGGAGTATTAATCGGCTTGCATCCAGAGTAGCAAGCATTCTGAAGAAGGTCAAGACAGTACTTTCATTGGGATAGGACAAAGCCATCAGGCCATCTTGCAATCTCAAGGCCTAGAAAGTATCAAAAGTTTCCCAAATCTTTTGTTTGAAATACAGAACAAAGATGTTTGACCACTTGTATTCCCTTTTCATCATCCTCTGTGATTAAGATATCATCAACATATACTAGAAGGAAAACCGTTCATGTTGTCTTATGTCGAATGAACAGAGAAAAATCAGTCGAGCTCCTAGTAAAGCCAACTTCCCGAACAGCCCTACTAAACTTATCGAATCATGTCCGGGGAGATTGTTTGAGACCATAAATCGATTTCTTGAGATGACAAACTCGGGACTCCCCCGTGGTCTCAAACCCGAGAGGTTGTTGCATATAGACTGTCTCTTGCAGATCTCCATTTAAAAAGACATTCTTTATATCCAATTGACGTAGGGCCAATGACGATGTTCAACTACGAAGAGAAGTACATGAACCGTATTGAGCTTGGCCACCAGAGAGAACGTTTCCTCATAATCAAGGCCCTGTTGTTGAGTAAAGTCGCGAGCCACCTGACGGGTTTAAGATGGTCAATTGTCCCATCAGCTGCATGCTTGATGACAAAGACCCATTTACAGCCAACAAGAGTCTGTCCTGGAGGAAGAAAAACCAGATCCCACGCGTGATTAGCCTAGAGGGCTGTCATTTCTTCATCCATGGCCGCCCTCCAACCCGGATGCTGAAGAGCCTCCTGCACAGAGTTAGGAACGAAAATAGATTATAATGTAGTGGCAAATTTCTAAAGCGCCGGGGACAGGTGATGTAAAGATACGTAATTTGTCATGGGATGAGTTGCTGAGGCAGGACTCAGGAGTCGGATCACCAGGTCGCAGAGTGCAAGAGGTGGAAGCCAACTGCAGTGGGGCGGCGAAATGAGGAGGTCGACGAGTGTAGACATGAAGAAGTGGAGGTTTTTGGAGAATGGGAGTGTTGGTCGGAGGTGGTGGTGGAAAGGTGGACGTAACGGGGATGACAGGCCGTAGTAATGATGATGGTTGTGAAAGAGGTGGTGATGAAGCAGGGAAAAAATGGTTGATCTTCCGGAAAGGTGACATCCGCCGAAACAGTCACCCTGTGAGTAGTGGGAGAGTGGCAAAAAACCCTTTTTGAGTCGGAAATAACCAACAAATATCTGTTTGGCTGCCCAAGGATCGAGCTTGTCAATGGAGGGACCAAGAAGATAAACATAGCAAGTACAACCAAATATGTGAGGGGTGAGGGGGAATGGTGATGTAGATGGAAAGAGAACACTGAATGGGGTGACATGATTGAGGACGGAAGAAGGAAGACGGTTAATGGGAAAGCATGTCCTCTAAACCGCAAAATGTCAATACGCCTTGGGAACATGCATCTGAATCATGAGGCAGCGAGCAACATCAAAAAATGTCTATTCTTGCGCTCAACCACATCATTTTGTTGAGGAGTATAAGCAAACGAAATTTGATGAATAATGACAAATTCAGAACAGAGATTATCGAACTCATGACTTGTGTATTCACAAGCATTATCTGTCTGGAGCATTTTTATTTTATCAACAAACTGTGTACGAGTCTTCAAAACGAAAGCACAGAATACACTAGGAAGCTCAGAGCGATCACGAAGTAAGTACAACCAGATCATTCGAGAGTAATCATCAATAAACGTGATAAAATAACGATAACTAGATACACTTGCTATTTTATACGGGCCCAAGACATCAGAATGAACTAACATAAACGGAGCAGAGCTCTGGGTACAATGAGAAGAAAAAGAGGAACGATGTTGTCTCCCCAAAATACAGGAATCACAAGTAAAAATAGGAAGCGGAATATCAGGGAGAGCCTTCTGGAGAACTGGAAGAGAAGCATGTCCAAAGCGCCTGTTGAAGCCAGGAAAATTTCCAACCTCAGAAATTGGATCAAGGCAGCCTAAGGCTACTGACTCCGCAGCAAGGCTAAACGGCTAAAGAGATTAGGACGGAGAAGGAAGTCAACAAACAGGACCCCGGATGATACGACAGGAAGGTCCCACCACGTACCCGGATGCTTAGAAGAAGCAACCCCTCCATAACCAAAATTGGGCGAGCGGATACGAGGAAGACTAGCTGGTAACCAGTCGCGAGGTCGTGACCTGGTCTCTATGGAAAAGGAATCTAAAGGCTCAGCTGGTATCCAAAAGGAAGAGCTCGCGAGATCCTTGCGGGGAATTTGAAGTCCCTCTCCTCGTACCCTTGGGGTCCTATTTATAGGGAAATCCTGGGAGGGGGGGTCTATCTATAACCCCACCTCTCGGCGACTAGGCGACTTCCTGGAGGAGCTCGCATGGTTGGGCAAGTAGCTCGCATAGTCGCCCACCTGGCGAGTATGCGAGGGGAGCTCGTCATACTCGCCCAGACCTTCCGCTGCATGGCGCGTTCACTCTGACATCTGTCTTGACTTGCTGACTTTGACTTCTGCTGACCTGACGCTGGTGGGGTCCATCCTCGACGAATACGGGTTGTACAAATAGAATGGGAAAAATGAAGCAAAGCTAATATCTGGGCGAGTGTTGGTCAAGTAGATAAGCCTGCCAACAAGACGCTGGTATCTGCCCGGATCAAGGAGAGGGTCGCCGGATTCAGCGTGTAAGCGGTGGTTCGGGCCCATGGGTGTAGATACTGGAGAGCACCCAAGAAGGCCAGTATCACTCAAAAGGTCGAGTGTATACTTGCGCTGAGACAAGGAGATCCCCTGCTTGGATCTGGCCACCTCAATTCCGAGAAAGTACTTCAGAGGTCCCAGATCTTTTACCTCAAATGTCGTACGAAGCACCTCCTTAATCTGAAGAATACCCGAGCTGTCATCACCAGTAAGGATGATATCATCCACATAGACAAGAATAATAACCATGCGACCATCCGCAGCAGTCCGAACAAAGCATGTGTGATCTGCATGACATCTGGTGAACCCACTCTGAAGCACAACAGTCCCAAACCGCTCAAACCACGCACGAGGGGACTGCTTCAGCCCATACAGAGCCATCAGCAGAAGGCAGACACGTCCCAAATACTCCCCCTGAAGCTCGTAACCGGGCGGCGGATCCATATAAATCTCCTCATTAAGAGAGCCATTAAGAAAGGCATTCGGCACGTCCAGCTGGTGAAGAGGCCATCCAAGGCAGGCAGCGAGGGAAACAAGAAGACGGACGGTAGAAAGCTTGGCCACAGGGGCAAAGGTCACCCCGTAATCCGCTGGAGTCTGGGTGAAGCCCTTCGCGACAAGGCGAGACTTGTAGCGTGTAAGAAACCCATCAGCATTATACTTGATGGTGTAGACCCACCGACACCCAACAGTCTTCTTGCCGGTGGGAAGGGGGACCAAACGCCAGGTACCAGCCCTCTGTAAAGCCGACATCTCAGCCTCCATAGCCGCCACCCACTCAGGATGCTGGAATGCCTCAGTCGTCGAATGCGGAATCCTGATCTGATCGGTGGCAGTCAGGAAAGCCCGGTAACCTGGGGAGAGACGCTGGTAGGACACAAAGCTAGCAACAGGATGGTCAGTAACACAAGAACGCTTACCCTTGCGAAGTGCAATAAGCAAGTCAGAAGAAGGAAGAACATCACCTGTCAGAGGATATGGCATCAGGTCCTGTGAGCTGGGCTCTACCAGCGGAGTACGAAGGATAGGGTGAACATGTGAGGGCCCACGTGGACCCCGGGTATATGTTTGAGCCGGAATCGAGTCGTGTAACGGAGCAAGGGGGACAGGGGTCGGCTGTGGTGGTGTGGAAGGAGGAATGGGAACTGGAGCAGGCTGTGATGGTGGAGGGATACTGTAGAAGGGGGTATCCTCAAAGAATGTCACATCCATGGAGTGAAAAGTCCTACGGGAAGTGGGGTCAAAACAACGATATCCCTTGGATGAGGAGGAATATCCCAAAAATAAGCATCGAATAGCTTTGTTATCAAGTTTAGTCCGAGTGGGACTACGGTCTTGGACAAAACACACACATCCGAACACCCGAAGGGGAATAGGAAACAAAGGGCGGCTGGGAGATAGGAGGCTCAGAGGAATCCGACCCGCTAGAGGCTGGCAAGGCAGACGGTTGACCAAAAAGGTCCCCGTAAGAAGAGCAGCGCTCCAAAATAACTTGGGGACATGGGACCCAAGGAGAAGGCAGCGGGTCACATTCAGGAGATGGCGATTTTTGCGTTCTGCCAGTCCATTTTGTTCGGGGGTGTAGGGACACGAGAATTGATGAAGAGTTCCTTGACTAGCAAGGAAAGCAGAAAAAGAGGAAGAAGTGTACTCCCCCCCCCCATTATCGGAGCGAAGAATCCGGATACGTGAGGAAAACTGAGTAGCAACCATATGAGAAAACTGGGTATAAAAATAAAAAACATCAGATTTTGCACGCATAAGGTAAACCCAACAGCAACGAGTAAAATCATCTATAAAAGAGACAAAGTAACGAAAACCATCATAAGATACAACCGGGGCAGGCCCCCAAACATCTGAATGAACAATCTCAAAAGGAGCAGAACTACGAGAAATAGAAACAGGATAAGAAGTGCGTGTGTGTTTGCTAAGCTGACACACATCACACTGAAACGGGTGCTCAAATGAGACACTCGGAAACAGGGAGGACACAATCTTAGGGTTCGCATGTCCCAATCTGGCATGCCAAAGAGAAGATGTAGTAGCAGCAGCAGCAATGGATGGTGGTGGAAGACAGGGTGATGATGTCTGAGGTGGGAGATCCAGCTGGTAAAGCCCGTCTCGCTCACGGCCGTAGCCAAAAGTCCTCTTCGTGGTCAAGTCCTGAAAAACACAGCCAGAAGGGAAAATGTCACCGAGCAGTGTAATGCACGAGTCAGTTGACTAACAGAAAGAAGATTTAAAGCAAGCTTGGGAACATGAAGAACTGATCCCAAGGTGAAGGAGGGTGAGAGAGGAACGGTGCCCTGGTGAAGAATGGGTGTCACGGAGCCATCAGCAAGGCTAACCTGCCGATGGACACTCGGAGACACAAGAGAGGAGAAAAAGTGTGGCTCACCAGTCATATGATCAGTGGCCCCAGAGTCAATCACCCAAGGGGAGGAATGCCCCTCATGAGTGACATGAAGGGCCGTCGAGGTACCTGACGCAGATGCCGAGGTCGACGAGAACGACGAGGAGGTAGGCAACGGCTGAGCAGAAGGAGGCTGAAACGAGGACTGCTGCTGAAGCTGAGACTGAAGCTGCTGCACCTGAGCCATAAGCTGACTCCAGTCAGCGGAAGAAGTCCCAGAAGAGGTACTGTAATCAGGCTGGCCTCCAAAGTCGGAAGAAGTAGCGGCGACGGTACGAGTAGCGGAAGACTGCTGGCGCAGGTGAGGAAAGAGTAACCAGCACCTGGCCCTCTCGTGACCAGTCCGCAGGCAGTGCTGACACTGAACAGCAGCAAACGGGCTCCCGCGGCCACCCACACGGCCACGGGGGGTAGAAGTCCGCCCCCCTCGCACAGAAGAAGAACGACCAGACGCCAGGGCTGAATGATCCGGAAGAGGAACGGTAGCAGGAACAGAAGAGACAGCAGTCAAGCGGGCACGATGCTCATGCTCCTCAACCATGGAGTAAGCATCCAAAATATCAGGAAGAGGGTTCATGCTAACAATCTGAACCCGAATCTGCTCAAACTCGGGCCGCAAGCCCATCAGGAACTGGTAGGTCTCCCGCTTCTCCTGACGACGCTTGGCAACAAGCAGATCCTCGGGATGGGGAAAAGCACTAAGCGGCTCGAGGTCTGAGAGTTCCTGGAATCTCCCAGAGAGAAAGGTAAAGTACTCGTGCACGGAACGGTCCCCCTGACGAGCTGTAGAAATCTCCTGAAACACAGAATAAATCCGCGTATCAACGCGGGTGTGACCGTAGGTACGCGTCAAGGCAGCCCAAAGAGACGGCACAGAATCAAACCGCATAAACTGCTCGTAAATCCTGGGCTCCATGGAGCATTGAAGCCACCCGAGAATCTTGAAATTTTCTGTGCGCCATTGACGGATAGCCTTGTCGTCGGTAGGTTTTGGAACACCATTAGGTTCAAGCCAATCGAGCTTGTCATGTCCGGCAAGATGAACTCGCACGGAGTTGGACCAAGCGATAAAATTCCGTTCATTGAGAAGAGAGGTAGTTATGCGACGAACAAAGCCATCAGTCGAAGTAAGAGAGGAGGAATCCATGGGGGAAGAGGAAGCCCCCTAAACACAAGGAGAAAATCTGGAATGCATGGGGGAAGAAGCCCCTTAAACACAAGGAGAAAATCTGGAATTCATGGGGGAAGAGGAAGCCCCCTAATCAGAAGAAAATCTCATCCCAAAGGGATAGAAAAACCAAGGATCACAGAGACGGCTGGGTGGCAGCGGGAGACGCAGGCGAGAGGCGAGCCAGGCAAGAGATGGCTGGGTGGAAGCGGGAGACGAGGGCGAGAAAGCAGCGGGAGACGCAGGGCAGCGGGAGACGCGTCGCGCAGGCGAGCGGCGCAGGCGAGCGGCGCAGGCGATCACATCGCCTTGGACGGGGCCGCCGTTAGGTGCAGGAGGCGGCGCAGGCAAGCGGCGAGCGGCACAGGCGAGCGACGAGCGGCGCGGACGACGTGCGGGACGGGAGAATCGGGCTAGGGTTAGCCGCCTGCTCTGATATCAAATAGAATGGGAAAAATGAAAATTACTTAGTTCTCCCACAAAGGGGGAGGAATATAAATAGAAATACATAATAAAACCGCTATCCGCACACCACCATCCAACATAACCAATAGTACACAATCCCCGATCTTTACGAGCGAAGTAGGAACTCGGAAAGAATCATCCAACACTTATTCGGCGAGCTGCTTGGGCGAGCATCTGAGTTGCTCGCAACTAACGAATGTCTGCCGAACTCTATAAATAAGAGGGGGGCCTGGTTTTCGAGATACGCCAATTGGAACTCGCCCAACATGTCGAAGACCGACGAGGATCTTCTCAAAAAGAGTCTTGACGCGCTGGCCGGCCTTATCCAGCCTTCCAAGCTGAAGAGGCCGCGGGAAGGTGAAGCCTCCGCTGACCTGCCTCTGAGTAAGAAGAAGAAGACGAAGAAGTCGAAGAAGTTGCACACCCCAAGATCGACAACCCGCCGCCGCCGAAAGATGTCGCTGCGACGGCCAAGGAGCCTGTATCCCCTATAGACACCCAGCGACTTCTTGACGAGCTCGGGCTGGACGATATTCCCGACATCTCCGTCCATGACGCCGACCTCCTCAGATCGCCGATCATCCCCCCTGCCCCCGAAGTCGCCAATACTCAGACACAAAATCAGTTCGACCCAGCTGGCTCGCAAGGTCGCCATCTTGCCGATGTCATCAAAAATATTATCGGTTGCCGAAGCTTTGCTGACTCGATTTTCACTGATATGCAGATCCTTCGCCATATGATGTTGTCGTGGTGCTCGACGCTACTCCACTGCGGACGGCTCCGATGATCGCTCTCGAAGCCGGGAAGCGAGTCCCAACTGCGTGCACTGTGCGGATCTACATCGGCTTCAAGAAGGCGACTGAAGTACCGGCCTCTTTGGCGGAGAAGGTTCCTTCTGCGAGTAAGGATGTTCTTGCGAGAAAGGATCTCACGACGGCCAAGACCCCTCAGCATGGGACGAGCAAAACTCCTCTCATCCCTACGACCACCCAACAGATGCCAGCGGCGAGTATCCCTTTGCCGCCGCCACCTCCTGCTGTCTCCAAGCCGGCACAGGAGGCGAGTATCCCTGCGCCTCCGCCACCTCCTGCGCCTTCAACCTCGCGGCATCTTGCGAGCACTTCTCTACCGTCGCCGCCACCTCTGACGAGCTCGCGAGGTCAATTGTCGGGCACGATGCTGCCACCACCTCCTCCGCTGGACAGCTCGACCCGAAGACCAGATAGGCAGCGGCCCAACTACTTCCCGCCGAGGAATGGGGATCGCAACCATGGAGGTCGCGGGCAGGGGAGGCCCGCCGAACGCGCGGGCGGCTCTTCTTCAGGCCAGCGAGAACCTTCAGGTCGCGGCCATTCTCCACGGCGGTCTCGATCCCCTCGTCAAGGTAACTCGCCTCGCCGTTGCGCTGACTTGCCCATTGATGCCAACTTCTAACTTGGCAACGTTCCTTCTGATTTGACAGATCGCCCTACAACTCCTGGAGCAGCTTTCCTCGACGCCATCGGGCTATCTGGGAGCGCATATCGCCATGTCGCTGCTCGCGCCTACCTGGAGTTGGAGATCAAGTTCGACCAACTTGCCATTTGCGAGCCTCATCGTGGGATTTCGGCCTTGGAGGTGAGGATGGAAGAACTTCGGGCCAGCTTGGAGAACTACGAGGCCCGCTTCCATATGATCGGCGAGATTGATCGGCGGATGGCGATGAACGACCACCGTCTTCAGATCGCTCTCGACGAGTTGGTCGGTATGCGCACGAGCATGGGCTCCGCCGGTCGGCTGGCGAGGATGGAGGAACAGTTGTGGCTCGGCGACGACACGATATCGGTGGACACGGAGCATTACCGGCGGGCTCGCGAGATGGACTGGGCCGGGCGACATCCTAATCCTCCAAAGCGGACACCTAGGACTTAGAACTCTTTTTATTAGTTGAACTCGCCCTTGACGACTTTGTAATAACATTACTTTGTTTATAATAAACGAGTATTAATCTCGCGGTGATTTTGTTGATAGTCGCACTTGTTTGTATATGCTCGTATTTCTTCTGCGACTTTCTATGTATGTTTTGTGCAGGTCTTTGGCGAGGTCCCGGAAAGCCTTATGCGAGATAGAACTAGGAGTTAGGGTTGCTCTTATACGATATGCGACTTAGGTAGTTGCTCGCGCGAGGTTGATATCCCCCCTTGCCTTGGACTATAAATAGAGGGAGTAGGTAAGTCATAAGTACGTTGCTGTGATTTTTCAAACCATACTCGCGAGTAACTCCTGCTCTCCTCTCCTTTGCTTTCTCTCTTCCCGCACCTTCTTACTCACAAAGCCAACTCGCTCAAGATGGTCGGGGATGATGCTAGCGCTCGCCGACAAGCCCATCCCGCGAATTTCACCGACGCCGCCTTTAAGAAACCTGTCGCCTCAGAGCGAGACCTAGAGGAGTTTCGGCAGCAGCATCTCGTCGAGGGATACTCGGCTAGGCTCCTCGCGCGGTCTGAGCGATTAAACTCCTACATCGAGGGCGGATTGATGCTTTCTCTCCGTCACTTCGAGGTTGGCCTGCGACTTCCGTTATGGCCCGAATACCGCCAGATCCTGCAATACTTCAGCATCGTGCCCGCCCAAATCAACGCCAATGGTGTGGCGATCATCATGGGGTTCCTGTGCTTTTTGCGAGAAGAGAGGATCGCCTTCGACCTCTCCGCCTTCAGGAAGATATTCGCCTTTGAGGCGACGTCGAATGGGATAGTCTTCTTCAACAGCCATGTCTGCATGCTAGTCGGGACGGCGAACAAAGTCCACCGATGGAGCGAGTATCTAGTCGCCGTCACCGGCGACTTCGACGGCGTGCTGGGAAGGCCGCATCAACCCGCCGACGTCGCCTTCCTGCCGCCGATTCTGGAGGGCGCTCACGAGAAGCTAGTCGAGGCTTTCCGCGGGCGCCGATTCGACGTCATCAATTGGCGAATCAACGTCAATGTTCTTTTAGAGATCCACCCCTGCAAGAGTAAGTCTTTGGAGTTTGATCATACTCGCCTTCTTCTCCCATCTCGACGTTTAAGAAAGTCGTACTAATTTGTCTTTAATACTCGCAGTACCGTCCGAGCTCCCGTCGAAGCCGCTTCCTCCGGCCAAGGAAGTCGCCTTGTCACATCCGGAACCCTCCAACCAACCGCCGGAAGTTGGGGCGAAGAAGAAGCGCGCCAAGGGAAAGGAGAAGGTTAAGTCGCCTGACCATGCGAGCAAGCGAGTCAAGGTATCTCTCCAGCTGTTCAAGGACAGTGAATCTTCGGCTGAAGTCGGGGCGCCTTACCTTCACCCAAACTTCAACCTTGGGCGAGAAGGTAAGGATGCCTTTGGCTGCCTGTTGGTGTCCTGGTCGGCGGACGAGCATAGGCTGTCGCTGAGCACCAACCTCCCCGCCTGGTCGGAGGATTGGGAGGACAGGGGGGAGGCCTTCGACGTCCTTCATGCGATCTACGGGCGAGGTGATGTCGAGTCGATGACGGAGCTCAGCCCGGAAGAACTCGCCTAATTGACCTGGCGCTCCATTCTGCGGGCTGCCGAGCTGGGCCATTTCTCAACGAGTAAGCTCCTGGAGACGCATGCGGCGTTGAAGGTCGTCTCGAAGAAGGCGATAGACCTCAAGATGCAAGCAGCTCGCTGGAAGGAATATGAGGTAAGTCGCCTCCTTGGCGCGACATAGCTAACATTAACTTGGGTGGTTTTGCTGACAGTCCGCCGGTACTCGCAGGCTTCCGAGGTCGAGACGACTAAGAGGATTTCTATGCTCGAGCAAGAACTCCCCGACACCAAAGCCGAGCTAGAAGCTTCACAAGTCTGGGCCGCCAAACTTGAAACTCGGCGGGATGCTCCTGGAGATCGCCCCGGTTCTTCCGAATCTCGCCTGGTGATGTCGCCGCAGGATGTGATCGGCCATGGGATGGTCAAGAAGGTCCGACCTCATGGGGACGAGATGTCGGCCATCCGTCGGGGAATAGCGCGGGCGACGAGGATGTCATCCTCGCCAGGTTGAGGATCGGCGGCCATCTTGACGAGGTGGCTAAGAAGATGACAGTCGAGGACCTATTTCCGGAGCTGCTCGCCGAGGAGTCTAACTCGCCCGACCGCGTCCTTTCCTCGGCGTCGGGCTCTAGCGGCAGCGGCAGCAGCAACATCGAAAGTAGCGAGGGCGAGGAAGAAGACGCCGACATTGGCGACGACGAATATCGGTCTGATACTGGCGATGATGAGTACTAGTTGCTCGCCGATATTCTCCATACTCGCATATAGAAAATTGTAAACACTTAGGAATTTTTGTAACTTGTAACCTTTTGACATATGTATACAAGTTATAAATTACTGCCTCCCTTTCTTTTTCTTTACTTGCATGCTCGCTGATTGATGCCGTTCGTTAGGCTCATAGGCTTGGGGAGGATGAGAGCTCGCCAAGCGTCTACTCGCACGTTGATATCGCTCGTAGTCGCGTAGTCGTGCTCGCGTGGGTATAGTCGCTCCACCAGCTCGCACTTTGATGCTCGCGCCTGTGTTTACTCATACACTCGCCACGGCATGCTCACACCTATATAGTCGCATACCTCATAGGAACCAAGTTCAACCGGTGGACGGGAAGTAGTCGACACCCAGCAGGAGTCAAGCTCAACTAGTGGTGGAAGTCGACACCCTATCAGGAGTCAAGCTCAACTGGTGGTGGAAAGTAGTCGACACTCAACAGTAGTCAAGCTCAACTGGAGTGGTGTGAGTCGACACCCTATCAGGAGCTAGGCTCAACTGGTGGTGGAAAGTAGTCGACACCCAGCAGGAGTCAAGCTCAACTGGAGTGGTGTGAGTCGACTCGGGGAGGTAAGTAGTCGGTCTGTAGGGAAAGAGCTCGTACAGAGGTGACAGGCTACGACATCGCTCCAGCGAGGGACTTGGTTTCACTCAAGGAGGTCGTTGGCCGGTATGCAGGAGAGGAGCTAATGCAGGGACTCGGACTTATGATAACTCTACCACTCGAGGACTTCAATCGAAGCTCTCACTCGAGGAGGTTGTTGGCCGGTATGCAGGAGAGGAGCTCGTGCAGGGACTCGAACTTATGATAACTCTACCACTCGAGGACTTCAATCTGAGCTCTCACTCGAGGAGATCGTTGGCCGGTATGCAGGAGAGGAGCTCGTGCAGGGACTCAGACTTATGATAACTCTACCACTCGAGGACTTCAATCGGAGCTCTCACTCGAGGAGGTCGTTGGCCGGTATGCAGGAGAGGAGCTTGTGCAGGGACTCGGACTTATGATAACTCTACCACTCAGAGGACTTCAATCAGAGTTGAGATGATTTCATCCTGTTTCCTTGAGAGGCGGCGGATGAGTTAGCTGCACCGAAGTTTTGCAAATGAAGGATATATTTTATTTTATTTTTTAACAGAGACGATCTTGAACTCGTCAAATCGGGAAGTTGGCGTCCAGACCTGTTCCTAATAATTCCTCCAGTCGGAGGAGAGATGCAATCGGGGGGACCTAGGCCGACGTGCAAGGGGGGAGCTGATCTCGACCGTCAATGCAGAGGCTCGGTCTTACAAGAGCGCTTCCCGAGACATCGTCTCATCATCCGTACTGGGCTATTTAGGAGGAACGGGTCGAAGGCTCGTATCCCGACCCAACGGTGGAGATCGCTTTCGGCCATGCCGTCTGGCTATGAGTGTCGGTGTATGAGCGAAGGGTAATGTTCCTCCGAGGGTCCTTCAGAGTCGGAGGAGAGATGCAATCAGGGGTACCTAGGCCGACATGCAAGGGGGAGTTGATCTCGGCCATCAATGCAGGGGCTCGGTCTTACAAGAGCGCTTCCCGAGGCATCATCTCATCATCCGCCCTGGGCTTTTTACGAGGAACAGGTCGATCGCTGGTTTCTGGAGTCGATCGCGGGGCTGGACCTCAAAGCCTTCAAATATCTTGAGATAAATTAGCGTAGAAAGAAACAATTTGGCTGCCACTGTGTTTATATATAAACATGATTACAAAGATTTATTACAGCTTACCGCTAGGGATAGAACCTTTTCAGGTCATTCCCGCTCCAAGTACCTCTCAGCTGCTCTCTTTGATCTTGAAGATAATAGCCTCCAGTGGCTAAGGCTTCCTGGATGATGAAGGGGTCTTCCCAATTAGGATGTAACTTGCCAACCGTTGTTCCCCTTCCCGCGGCGTCCACCTTTTTCAAGACTAGATCTCCTGCGAGGAAGTGTTTGAGGCGGACGTTTTTATCGAAGTGCTACGTCATGCGTCGCTTGATTTCCTCTTGGCGGATGGAGACTAAGTCGCGAAGTTCTTCAATGTAATCCAGCGAGAGCCTCTGAGCATCTTCATTTTCCAAGCGTCATTCTTCGTTGCCTTCCCCTGCTGTTATGAACCTCGGACTCCGAACCTCGAACTCCACTGGGATGAGCGACTCGAACCCGTGGGATAACTTGAAGGGTATCTCCCACGTGGCCGAGTTGGGAGTCGTTCTCAGAGCCCATAGGACCGAGGGGAGTTGCTCCGCCCAGTTGCCCTTCAGGTTGATGACTTTCTTTTTCAGGAGGTTGATGACTAGCTTGTTGGCGGCCTCCACTTGTTCGTTGCTTCGAGGATGATGCACTGAGGCGAATCGAAGATCCGTCCCTAGCTGTTTGCAGAAGTCCTCCAACTCCAAGCTGGCAAATTGCAGATCGTTGTCGGTGACGATGGCGAGAGGAATTCCAAACATGCAAACGATCTCTCCCCAGATGAAGTTCTTTACGATTTGCGAAGTGGTCTTAGCGAGCACCTTGGCCTCGATCCACTTGGAGAAGTAGTCGATCATGACGAGAACGAATAATCTTTGTCCGCTAGCTTGGGGAAAGGGACCGATCAAGTCCATTCCTCAGATGGCAAAAGGTCAGGGAGCGGTGATCGAGCGAAGGTTTTAAGCAGGTTTTAACTGAAGAGGTGCAAAGAGTTGACATTTGGAACATTTCTTCGAGAAGGCTTCCGCGTCCTTCCGAATGGTCGGACAGAAATAACCATGCCTTAGGATCCTCTGCTCCAGAGTACGAGTCCCTGAATGGCTGTCACACTCTCTCGAATGGATCTCCTCTAGGACTTGAGGGATCTCGATCTCTGACAAACATCTGGCTAAGGGCCCAGAGATAGTTTTGCGATAAAGCTCCCCTTCCTGCAGTAGGTAGTAAGCAGTCTTGTACCGGAATTTCCTTTGATCACCTTCGCTGGCAGCATGGTTGTCAGGATCGCGATCCGGATCCTAGGATCTTACGATCCTACGATCCATATTTTATAAATCGATACTGATTTTGTAAGGCGATCCTCGATCCGACCATACTATCTGATCTGATCCTACCTCGAAATAATCTCATCTAGGATCTCGATCCTGACAACCTTGGCTGGCAGGGAGCTGACCCGTCGTTAAGAACGTAACGAACGGATCCCTCCACGAGACTCTGCTCGATCTTCATCATCTCTCCTTCCTCGATGGACGGTCGAAACAGTTCGGTCACTATCCCCCCAGCCTGGGGACCATACTTGGCAAGGTAATCGGCCTCTGAGTTTTCATCTCGGGGTACGTGCTCGACAGAGAAAGACTGGAAACCCCCGATCAAACTTTTGACTTTGATCAAAAATTTTTGCAGGATGAGGTCGTGCACATCAAACTCCCCTCAGATTTGCGACGCAACCACCATTGAGTCGGTGAAGTCCCATATATCCCGGATGCCTATTCCTTGGCGAGACGCAAGCCAGCCACCATGGCCTCGTACTCCGCCTGATTATTCGTGACGGGGAAGAGGATCTCGACTGCTTGCTCGATCCTGGTTCCCTGCGGGCTCACTAGCACGACTCCAGCTCCCATAAAGTACCTGCCAGAAGCCTCATCCACGAACATCTTCTAAGAGACTGGTCTAGAAGAGCCTTTGTCTCCTCCTATCTCGGCTGAGAAGTCGTCCAAGAAGTCTGTCACTGCCTGGGCCTTGATCGCTACCCTCGGGGAATAAGAGATATCAAACTCGCTGAGCTCCACCCCCCACTTTGCCAACCTGTCAGAATACTCCACTCCATCCAAGATACAACGGAGCGGATGATCGGAGATGATCTTGATGGAATGAGCCTGAAAATATGGACGGAGCCTCCGAGCCGAAACCACTAAAGCGAACACCAACTACTCCAGGATGGGATATCTCGTTTCCGCCTGTCGCAACACCCTACTCATGTAGTAGATGGGGAGCTGCTTCTTGCCTTCTTCCCTGACCAGCACCGAACTAACCGCCTCAGCCTCCACTCCCAGATAGAGTAGGAGATCTTCACTTCCCCGGGGTCTTTGGAGGAGAGGAGCTTGAGTTAGCTGTTGTTTGAGCTTTCCAAAAGCCTCCTCACACTCCACAGTCCACTAAAAGTTCTGGATGCCTCGAAGAGCTATGAAGAACGGAGAACACTTCTCTCCCGCCTTGGAGAGAAAGCGGATCAGGCCTGCCAGCCTTCCCGTTAACCTCTGAACTTCCTTGGGATCTTTTGAGGACTCCATCTCCAGAATGACCTTGACTTTATCAGGGTTAGGTTCCACCCCTCTGGGAGTGAGGAGGTGACCTAGAAACTTCCCCCTTCCTGCTCTGAAGACGTACTTGGCCGGGTTGAGTCACATCTTGTTCTTCCTCAGGTTGGCGAAGTTCTCCACAAGATCCTTTATGTGCTCCGCGACGCTCTTTCTCTTGACAAGGAGGTCGCCCACATATACTTCCAGGTTCCGCCCCTTCTGCTCTTTGAAGACTTGGTCCATCATTTGTTGGTAAGTTGTGTCAGCGTTCTTGAGCCCGAAGGGCATCATTTTGTAGCTGTAGCAGCCGTCGCTGGTGATGAAGGATACGTTGCCGCAGTCGGGGGGATGCATCCGGATCTGATGATACCCTGAAAAAGCATCAAGGAAACTCATCACAGGAAACCCGACGGCGGAATCAACCAGCGCGTCGATTTGAGGCAAGGGGTAACAATCCTTCGGGCAAGCTTTATTTAACATGGAAAAATCAATACATAGACGCCAGCCTCCTCCGGGCTTTTTCACCATTACAACATTGGAGACCCAGCCAAGATACTGGATCTCCGAAACAAACTCTGCCTCCATCAGCTTCTCTACCTCCTCCCTGATTGGGCCAGCCAACACGGTGGCGTTCTTCCTTTGCTTTTGACAAACGGGGGCCACTGCGGGATCCAGGTTGAGGCGATGGCAGGCAACATCGGCATCAATCCCTGGCATATCAGCAGCGCTCTAAGCAAATATATCCATGTTCTCTTGCAGACACGCGGCCATCTCGATCTTTCCTTCCAGCGGAAGAGATCCTCCAACTTTTAGCAAACCCGACTTTCCTCCCCGGGTGATCACCTCTAACTCCTCCACTTCCTCAGCAACACGCAGACCTTCCTCCCTTTCCAGCAGCTTCTCCAAGCTCTCAACATCTTCCATCCAGCTGATTGTACTGACGGCGTTTAGGTAGCACTCCCTGGCAGCCCTTGGATCGCCTCTGATCCTCACTTAGGACCTCTCCCTGACGGTACTTCAAGCATTGATGATATGACGATGGAACCGCCTTGAAGTAGTTGATGAGGGGACGCCCGAAGATGGCACTATAACAGCTCGGGGCATCGACGATGACGAAACGACATCGGATTGAAGTGCCACCCAGGGTGACGAGAAGGTCCACCCCTCCTTCCACCTCTTTCTTCTTTCCTGAGAAGCCAAAGAGGGGTCCGTCCGCAGCTTGGACTCTGGATGCCTCCACTTGAAGTCCGACGGAGGTTCTCTTGAAAATCACATTCACCGAACTCCCGTTGTCCACAAGGATTCAATTGACGGTGAAGTCCTTGATGATAGCTTGAATGACCAGGGCATCGTGGAAGGAGTTCTCATTCCTCAACATATCCTCCTCCGAGAAAGTGATCTCGTCCAAAGGCGGAGGGACCTGAGAGGTCGAGGCGACGCTCTGAGAGGCGACGCTCTTCCGATAGATCTGGTGGAGACTTCCCTTGCGGGAAGCTCCGAGTCCGGCCCCGTCGTTGATCACACAGACCTGCCCACCTCCTGGGTCGTGGATCACCTCTCCGCGACCTCCCAAATCGACCTGATCTTCATTCCTCCTCGCTGGAGCTTGGAATGTCACCTGCCCCACCGGGGCCTCCTGCCTCTACTGCTCCCTCTCTGCCACTCCGGCCTCCAATCTCCTCCTCGCTTTCCAGAACTCCAGACAGGCCAATGTCTCATGCCCCTCTACCCGATGAATATCGCAATAGAGGGGAATCTCCGCCTCCTGACGCATTGCCCGCTGCTCCCTCCGGCGACGCTTGTTCCCCTGACGGGCGATGGCCATCGCTTCTCTCCTTCCTCCTCCTCGGTCTTCCTCCTGCCGGTTGCCGTTCCTCCTCTCCTCTTGCTGAAAACGCGGCCTAACTGACGGCCTCCACTGGGGGCGATTCTCGGGGTATTGGAATCGCCTCTCTTCTCCTCTCCTAGCCAGAGCCTCTGCATGACTTCTCTCCTCTTGCCTCTGAGACCTCTCCTGCCTCCTCTCTTCCACCCTCCTGGGCTCTTCCCTCCTCTTTCGATCCTCTTTCCTCCTTGGCCCCTCGCTTCTCTTCTCGACCTGTCTCTCTGGCGTTCTCCTAGCCCTCACCTCTGAAGGTCCTGCTCTCTTTCCCCTCAACGGCTCCTCCCCGTCCAGCCGCGCCAAGAAATCCTTGTTCTTCTCCTCTCCCTGGACGAACGTTTTCGCCCTTTCCACCATCTCCTCAAAGTACCTCGGGGGTTTGGATCTCATCTCCATGCTGAATAAACCCTGCTTCAGACCAAACTTCAGGGCTACCATCAAGGTGAAGTTGTCTACCTCCTCCACCTCCAAGATCTCTTCCTGGAAGCGGTCGATGTAATGGCCTAAACTCTCGTGCTGTCCTTGAGTGATCTTGAAGAGGGCCGTTGTCTCCTTCTTCCTCTTCTTGGAAGTCGCGAACCTCTCCATGAGGCCCCGACGCAGATCGGCGAAGCAGTAGATGGAACCTGCTGGCAACTGGTGGAACCAATCTCTCGCATTACCCTTAAAGGTGATGGAGAAGAACCGACACTTGAAGGCATCGGACATGTTGCGGATGGAAACTACATCTTCAAACCACTGGAGATGCATGACCGGGTCATCTTTGCCGGAGTAGTAGGTGAGGACGGGCTCTCTGAAACCTTTGGGAACTGGGGCAGCGAGGATCTCGTCACAGAAGGGGCTCCTCCCTTCCTGGCGGTGACGAGTTTCATCCCCGCTAGAATCATCATACTCGCCACCACTCGCCAGTTGCTCTGGATCTCGGAATCTAATTCCCTGGCTGCGTGACAGATGATACTGCGACTGCACCGGTCGCTCCTCTCTTTCCCAAGCGAGCTCCTTCCCTGCTCGCCTCAGAGGAGCTTCCTCATCGGCGGTGTCACGCGACGGGGAGAGGTCGCCGTGACATCGGGGCGATGAGAAAGACCGGCGAGTAGGGTCATCTCGATCCTCTTGGCGAAGTCTTTGAACGCTGCCACGGTCACGAACTCGCTACCTCGCGCGGGATTACCAGCACCCGCCGAGTTGCCGACCAACTCTCCATGCTCGCCACCACTTGTCATTCTGCCAAACCACAGAACTTTCCTCCTTGGTTGCGTTCCACGCTCACCACACCAAGTGTTGAAGACAGGAAAATTCCCAACCTCGGAAATTGGATCAAGGCAGCCTAAGGCTACTGACTCCGCAGCAAGGCTAAATGGCTAAGGAGATTAGGACGGAGAAGGAAGTCAACAAACAGGACCCCGGATGCTACGTCAGGAAGGTCCCACCACGTACTCGGAGGCTTAGAAGAAGCAACCCCTCCACAACCAAAATTGGTCGAGCAGATACGAGGAAGACTAGCTGGTAACTAGTTGCGAGGTCGGGACCTGGTCTTACGGAAAAGGAATCCAAAGGCTCAGTTGGTATCCAAAAGGAAGAGCTCGCGAGATCCTTACGGGGAATTTCAAGTCCCTCTCCTCGTACCCCTAGGGGTCCTATTTATAGGGAAATCCTGGGAGGGGGGTCTATCTATAACCCCACCCCTCAGCGACTAGGCGACTTCCTGGACGAGCTCGCATGGCTGGGCGAGTAGCTCGCCTAGTCGCCCACCTGGCGAGTATGTGAGGTGAGCTCGTCATACTCGCCCAGACCTTCCGCTGCATGGCGCGTTCACTCTGACCTCTGTCTTGACTTGCTGACTTTGACTTCTGCTGACCTGGCGCTGGTGGGGACCATCCTCGACGAATACGGGTTGTACAGTGTCGATGTCAGTCAACCAAGAAAACGGAAGAGAGAATGGTAGGGTAGAGATCAAGAAGGTAGAGTCCACTGTGCAACCGTCATTTACTAATGATACTCTGCATTTTGTGATCCTGCATCAGAAAAGAAGAAGAGATGGATGTGATAGAACAATCCAAATCAGCAGTGAGTCAACTAACAGAAAGTAAATTGAAAGGAGAGCCCGGACATGGAGAGACGAGCGAAGAGAAATAGATTGATTAATAGGTATATCAGCCGAGCCGGAGACAGAAGTAGTGTGGACATTGGCTACAGTGATAAACATTGGATGCGTAGAATCCGAGTATCGGGATGGCTTCAAGGAGGTAATATGGTGGGTAGCACCGGAATCCACTATCCAGCGTGAACTAGTGGAAAGGCAAGGCGATACCTTCATTAGAGACAGAGGCAACAGAGGCAGACAAGTTGTGGAGCAACCCTTGAAGTTGTTGAAGCTGGAGACGGACTTCATCAAGATCAGCACGAGTGGCGGAGGTGTTGTGGGTAGCGGCGGCAGCAACAGTTGGACAAGGAGGAAGATCATGTTTACGATAATAGGTGGCCTCAAGGTGTCCATCCTGCCATAGAAGGAACACTTAGGTCCGGGACCGACCACCGCGACCTCTTCCCTGAAGCCAGAACTTCCTCCACGGGTAGGGGGAGGTAGAGGTAGTAATGGCGCAGAAGAGTGCTGGAGAAGAGCTGGTGAAGGAGGGTCGATAGCATCAGGAGGCGGTGAAACCTTGAGCAGTACGGAGCACACATCAGAGAACGAGGGAGTCGTAGCAGACGAGAGGATCTGAGCCCGAATACTTTGAAGATGAGGCGGGACACGAGTCATTATCATGACAATACCAACTGCTTCTTTTTGAGTTTCTAGGCAGGGAGATCCGTAGTCGGGGGCTGATGCTGAATCCAGGCTTCAACTAGTGTCTTGGACCGAGCAACAAATGAGGTTAAGTCGGTACTCGGTAGCACCGCCGGTGTCAAGAGTCTGAAGATCAGTAATGATGTCATACAGATGCTGGAGACTGTCCTTGCCTGAGTAAAGGGAATGAAGCTCATCCCACATCGCCTTGGCCGTCTCGTGATACATGGTCATGCGGTAAGGTTCGTCATCAAGGGAGTTGAGGAGGCATGTCTGAACGCGACCATCATTACGCAGCCAGTCATCAATAGGAGTAGCGGGAACATCCTGTGTTAAATGATGCAGAAATCCCTTTGACTGAAGAATCTGGTGGACAGAATGTCCCCATTCAACAAAGTTCTTCTTTCCAGTGAGAGAAATAGTGGTGATGTGTAACTCGTCACGTAGTTCGGGAGCAGGGACAACCGCCGGAGCAAGAGAGGAAGTAACAGTAGACGAATCCATGACCTGACGGTTAAGAGAGGCGGCAATATGAGCTCACTGCAGTTTAGAAGTTGCGGACAGAGCGGTGCAACCAGAGCAAGCAGAGCTCGCAGCAGTTAGAGTCAGCGGCCTGAAGAGAGACAAGCGGAGGCTAGAAAATCTGGATTGTGCGGTTAAGAGAAGCGGCTAGAGCTTGAGACCGCAGCGAGAACTCCGAAGAGCAGAGGAGCACCAGGAGAACACAAAAAGCAGAGCACAGAATGCGACAAACACACTCCAGCAACAAGAGAGTCCGCGAGAAAGAGATTTTGCGAGTAGACAGCGGTAATCAAAGCGCGACTAAGAGAGTCCACAGAGGAGCAGGAGGAGACCGCAAGAAAAGAGCAGAGACCGGCAGAGAGGAGCAATAAGGGCTAGCTGCGGACAAAGATGAAGAGCACGCTGTCCACGACAGGCAGTAGATGGATAGGCCGCGGCGGCTAGAAGAAAAGAAAGGCAGCAGACCACAAGAGCGGATAGACCGCAAAAATCGCGAAGGCAAACAAACTGTGCGGATAAGCAAAAACAAGCCGCAACTATAATAGGCGTTGAGGAGACCGCGCAGAGAGATAGCAACGGCTAGAAAGAGCAACCGTGGCGGGCAAAAAGCAATCTGCGCGGAGAGAGAGCAGCGGTGAGAGAGAGCAACCGCGGCAGACAGACAAAACAGACCAATCAGGGGAAGCAGACCGCAGTAGGTAAAGAGCAGTCCGTGGAGGGGAAAGAGCAGTCCAAGAGCCTTGATCGTGCGGGTGGGAGGGGCACCGAACCAGGCAGACCGCTCGAAGTCACAGAGCGCAGCACTATAGGAAGGTGGGACCCAACAACTATAAAACCAGGGAGAGAGCCAAGAAAAACAGAGGGCGCAACCTGATGAGAACCTACGGACTCAAGCAAGTAGTCCGCGCGAAAGCGAGTAGAGGAAGACCGCGAGAGACAGGCGGTCAGCCAATTCTACTAACCGCAGAACACAGGAGACTGTTAGGCGTTGGGCGGTTAGAAAAGAACAGGTCGGATTTTTCGCTCTGATACCATGTAGAGGAAAAGTAAAACCTTGTATATCCTTCTTCAATGTACAAAATCAAGTATGAATACATATATATAGGGAGAGAAGGGAGAGAGAAGTCCCAATTTCAAGATGTGGGACTAATACATGTAGAGGAAGAGGGCCTATAATGGGCTCCAATATGGGCATTTGCATCATTATTTTCTAACAGGTATGAATTGTATAACATGCCGAACATGGGGGTGGGGGAGTGTTAATATTACTGTATATACTCCTCTATATATAATATAGAAGAGTGCCCACCTTTTATAAAAATAATAATATTTACGGCCCTAACAAAATCTTCCGAGATTAAAATAAAATATGCACAATACCTTAGAGACCAAAATTATTATCTCATTGTAATGGGCAGATAAGGGTTGCAAATATTTCATATTAATTAATCAAAATGCACAATACGAGAGGGGCCATCATTTCTCTCAAGGTATGCTTTAATATTAATTAACAGGTATTTAATATATCAACTAGATGTTGTGTAAGAGTCCCTTAAGCGCATTGTGCTCCAGACTTGGCTGTTGTTGGATGCTTCCATACAAAATCATTTTTCATTGCACGCATTATGTCGTGTTTCAAGTATCATACAAATAATATCAATGCCGCACAATACTCATAGGGATCCTTGGCGCACGGGATGAGGTGTTGTCGTGTGATCACGGGTTCGAGTCATAGACGCAACCTCCTGCAAAATACAGGGCAAGGTTTGCCTACATTTCACACTTGTGGTGGAACCCTTCCTCAGACCCCCGCTCTGCGGAGATGCCTTTGTGTACTAGGCTACCCTTTTATCTTATATTATTTTAGTTTACTATATTTTGTTCTAACTATATTTTATTATAAATTTCATAGCAAAGAATTGATTAAAAATAAAAATTATTGGATGGTTCGAATAAATTGGTTTGTATTAGCAACAAATAGCCATATTCTCTCTTATGTAATTTTATACAATATATCGAATTTATTAAATTAATTATAAATTTTATTTCTTATAATATATTTAAATATAATATAATATTTCAATAACATTTTCACAATATTTATATTATTTTTATGTTTATACCTTTTACCATGTTATATTACTAGCATAACGGGCACAAGATCGCATGCACAATATCAGACCAACATTATTAGTATTTCAGTCATCTCAATTGTTTTTCGTGCACAATGTGGGCCAACTATACGTTCAATCGTCCATTAATTATTCAACATCTCGTATTTTATCTCTCTGTCAAGTATACGTTTATCGGAGGCTTACTATGAGACCTTACTTCAGGGGAAACCCTTATGATGGAAGTGAGTTCCATTCCTATTCCTCTACCCATTCCTCCCTCAAATCAGCCTCATATTCCCACTTCTCCTATTGCCCTCAACGGTACATCTCCTCCTCGCTCTGTGCAGGTTAACATTTGGGGAACAAGTGTATAAACACATGGGCTTATGCACTATCCATCATTTGGAAAAATCTTGGTCAAGTTAGGCATGATAAATATTACATGTTCAATTTGAGGAAGAGTGTTAGTATTGGGTGTATATGTAATGCTATATGCACATTTTTCCTTTACTCTTGTAGCCAACCACTGATATATATAAAAGGAGTGTTATTCGATTTAATGAATTGTTATTGAATCCTAATTTCAACAAAAACACTGATAGTTACTTCTTTAATGCAGAAGTACATTGCACTCTATGCAAAATTTTGTTGGAAAAAAACACAACTTATTCACTATACAGCTATCAGAACAATTAATTAAAGTTAGAACAAAGATTATACCTGGACTTGTGTACCACCAGCTTCATTACATGGCCGGAAGTATGGAACAGGAGGAACCTGATAACCACCATCTGTTTTGAGCTTAGCCTTCTCACAATTTTCTGGAATAGGATCAGTAAATTTATTTTTTAGGGCATCAGTAGCACTTAAATGCTGAAAGAAAATACTCTGTTCCTTGATCACGTTATGGTTCTGGTTACAACTAAGAACTTCAGACCATCTGGATGGGGCAGTATTGCGGCTAAATAGGCCACCACCAAATGGAACTGTTAGAGTATTACAGTTTTCTCAGACAGGACATCATCATGTCAATAATACACTAAGAAACATACCAACAAAACTGAAAAAATACAAAAATAGCATCTCAGAATAATCCCTGTTCCATTTACTTATATGAAGATGAAACAAGGAAAACAAAAGGGAAGGTGATGCTCTGAAAGTTCAGAACAAGAGAGTAAAACTATACCAGGTGCCTCAAAAGCTCTATGAAGATTTTTTCCTCTACTCAGCATACAATTGTGTGATATAATCTGATTTGATGAGAAAGGCTCAACTGATGTTTTCAAGCCTCCATCATTCACTACAAATCCTCCAAAAGGATGAGAATTAGAGCCAGTGTGTCCTGAAACATTGTCTTCTGTCATGTTATTTCCCGGAAAAGATTGAACATGGAATGCTGAACAAGTCATTGTATTAGCTCGTGCAGCTCCACAAAAATCATCACAGGAATCTCCATCTTCAAATTCCAAAGACGTTTGTGCATTCCACTCTAGGCTACTGGTGGTGCTTGATGCATATGCTGAACGGTTAACGAAAGCAGAAGAATTCAATGGTGCAGAACAAATTTCTAAGCTAGTTGGAACTCCAGGGGAAGTAAGATCCAAGTTTAGCTGCTGAGAGATAATGGTGCTGCATCCCTGCAGAAAAATCTTAAGTCAATAGCAGACTGTCAATTAAGGCTCTATTTGGCACAGCGGATTTACTGAAGTGCCGTTTATTTAAAAGTGCACCACAGTTTTTACTGTTTGGTGCGGCGGACGCAAAACACAAACTCCAGATATACCCAAAAATCTCCCATATTTCAACCTCGCCTTCTACCCCGCTTCTACGGATCCATAAGCATGTTTCGCGTGCCTTCCCTCCCGTCGGAGCTCATCTTCGAGGGTGATTTTGTCCCTCAACAAGCTCGGCGATCGGGACACTTACCAAATTGGAGCAGAGGAACTCGAGAATATTACGAAAGATTTGATGCCGGAAGTAATCACCCTGTTTCAATCTTTTATCATTGGCACTCACTCTGATAGAAGAGTTCGGTGAGGAAGGAGTGAATCAAGGTTATGGGTACCCTGGCTAGGTTTCACGGGAACTTGATGTCTGCTCATGTTGGAAAGATGGTGATCAGCCGGAGAGGAAGGAGCGCCTCAAGGATTTAGATTTTTCAGTTAGGGTTTCCTGTGTGAGACTGCCGGTGTTTTTGCAGTGACTGTTGAGAGATCCAATGGTGGTTGCGGTGGAAGTGGATTTATCACACTGTTCAAACCATTCTTCGAGGCATTGGGTGAACAGAATAGATATGTACAGACTGGTTCAGTGTTGTGCTTGGCAAGAATTATTGCAATCGTGATTGCTTTCATACAGTTTTACCAGTTCAAAAGTTTTCTTTTTATGTCAAAATTGACTCCAATTGCAACCACAGTTTCATACACCTAATAGAAAAAATTGTGTTCACGTTCGTGACAACACCAAAAACACAGTTTCACCAACCGGCACAACTACGTTCATGACATTAATTTCCAACCACTGCGTTCATGACTGCCACCACCGACCATTGTGTTTCTAACTGCAACCGCCGCACCAAACAGACCCTAAATAAGAATAGGTGATTACATGCATTCAATAGTTAGTAAACTGCTGCTAGGTTAATCAAATATATGAGATAAGACCTCATACAAACATAACTTGGTATATTGGATATCAAATAGGTGTGACCTATCTAGATATAATTGAAATTGTAGAAATTCACACGAGAGAGAAAAATCAAACGATTTTTATTAATTTTCTCAAAATATTCACTCATATAATACATGTATGTGTACACATATATATAGGATGACAGAGAGGAGAGGATTGTCAATCCTAAGATGTGGGATTAAACTAGATTACAAGTGGGCTCCTATTTGGGCCTCAACAATGGGCCTCTTTTTACATATTCTTTTTTAACACTCCCCCGCAAGCTAGAGCATATAAATCGTAAGCACCAAGCTTGGACAAAAACTGATGATATAGCGGTCGCGGTAAGGCCTTGGTGAGAATGACAACAATTTGCCCGGCAGCAGGAACATGCTCTAATTCCAACTTCTTTAATTGAACCTTCTCCCGAATGAAGTGACAGTCAACTTCAATGCTTTTGGTTCGCTCATGGAATACGAGATTCTTGACAATATGTATAACAGCTTGACTGTAACAAAATCATGTTACTGGTGAGGAAAGTGACTCCTAAATCACCAAGAAAACTTTCTAGTCAAGTGAGCTTAGACACAACAGCCGTCATCACACGATACTCGGCCTCAACAGATGAGCAAGCAACAACATATTGCTTCTTGCTACGCCTGGTAATAAGATTTCCACCAAAGTACGTACAAAAATAAGTTGTGGAGCGTCGATCATCAAGAGAACCCGCAAAGTCAGCATCAGAATATGCAATCAGAGATAGAGAGGAGGATCGTTTGTACACAAGCTCTTGTCCATGAGCAGTCTTCAAATACCTGAGGATGCATTCGACGGCCTGGAGATGAGAGGACCATGGAGTATGCATGAACCAACTGACAATTCCAACAGCAAACGAGATATCAGGTCTTGTAACCGTTAGATATATCAGCTTTCCTACACGGCGTCGATAATATTCTGGATTTGTAAGTAGTGTATAGGAGTAAGATTCATGAGCACAAAACTTGTGGTTAAAATTCATAGAAGTGTCAGCAGATTTGCATCTTGAATAGTCAACATCCTGAAGAAGATCAAGATACTACTTCCGTTGTGATAGAACAATACTATCAGGTCGTCTTGCTACCTCAAGTCCAAGAAAGTACCGAAGATTTCCCAGATCTTTAGTTTGAAAGGCAGAGTTTAAGTGTTATTTAATTAGTTGTATCCCCGTGAAGTCATTACCAGTAATCAGAATATCATCAACATACACTAGAAGAATAAATGTGTCAGTTGGTTAATGATGGGTACAGAGAGAAAAGTCATCTGAGCTTCGCGGGAATCCAATATCACGAACAACCTTACTAAACTTGTCAAACCAAGCCCGAGAAGACTGTTTGAGATCATAAATCGATTTTTTGAGATGACAAACATGAGACTCCCTCGTGGTCTCAAACACGGAAGGTTGGTGCATGTAGACAGTTTCAAGAAGGTGCTCATTGAGAAAAGCATTTATGATATCCAACTGATTTAAGCACCATTGTCGATGAACAGCTAAGGAGATCAAGACCCGAATGGTATTTAACTTGGCAATTGGGGAGAATGTTTTATCATAGTCAAGGCCTTGTTGTTGAGTGAATTCCCGAGCCATAAGCCGAGCTTTTAGGCATTCAACTGTCCCGTCTGGAACATGTTTGATTGCAAACACCCACTTACAGCCAACACAAATCTGACCTGGAGGAAGAGTGACAAGATCCCAAGTCTGGTTAGCCCAAAGGGCTATCATTTCTTCATCCATGGTCGCACGCCACCCAGGATGGCGGAGAGTCTCCTGCAAAGAGTTAGGTATAGAAATGGAGGATAGAGATAGCGCAAATTTGAGGAAACCACGAGATACATAATTGGCCAAGGGGTGTGTCGTAGAGGTTGATGTTGGATCGATAGACCACGAGATAGCGTTGGTATAGGGTAATTGTTGTAGGGCATCAGATTTGGGAGGACGGCGAGTGTACACACGAAGAATTGGTTTAGGTTGTACTGGTGGCGGGGTTGGTGTGGGAAGAAGTGGTGGAAAAAGAGACGTGACAGGGACGGTAGGACGAGGTAAAGGAGGAGGTAGAAGAGGAGCTGAAGGAGAGGAGTGAAATGGTTGGTCCTCAAGAAAGATTACATCTACCGGAATGACCATTTTTCAATTGGTTAAAGAGTAACACACAACCCTTCTAAGTGCAAGAGTATCCAACAAACATAAATTTGGTAGCACGAGGAGCAAACTTGTCAATAGACGGACCAAGATTATGAACATAACATGTACATCCAAAAACACGGGGTGTGAGAGAAAACGGAGGCTTTGAAAGAAAAAGAAGACTGAACGGAGTCGCAAAATTGAGCATATAAGAGGACATGCAGTTTATGAGATAACAGGCAGCAGAAACAGCAAAATTCCAGTATAATGTGGGTACCTGCATTTGAAACATGAGTGACCGAGCGACGTCAAGAAGGTGACGATTTTTTCACTCGGCCACACCGTTTTGCTGAGAAGTATAAGCGCATGAAGTTTGATGGAGAATCCCAAACTCGGCACACAAATTTGAGAACGTACGGCTGGTATATTCGGGTGCATTATCTGTGCGATGTATTTTTAAGGTAGTGCAAAATTGAGTTTGAGTCTCAGTAATAAAGGAACGAAAGATGGAGGTAATTCCAGCACGATCGTGAAGTATATACAACCAGGTAATGCGCGAATAATCATCAATAAAAGTAACAAAGTAACGATAATCATAACGCTAGGGGTTTTATACGGACCACAAATATCAGAATGCACTAAGATAAAGGAGCATCAATTTGAGTACAAGTAGGATTAAAAGATACACGATGTTGTTTGTTAAAAATACAAGATTCACACGTAAACTCATGAAGGGAGACATCATGAAGAGCTTTCTAGAGAATCTGGAGGGGAGCATGTTCAAGACGTCGATGTCAATCAACAAAAGAGACCTCGGAGAGAACAATACATGGAACATCCAAGAGATAGAACTCATAAGACAGTCGCTCCTTACCAATGATATTTTGCGTTTATCGATCTTGCACAACAAAGGAGGAAGGTGAGAAGGTGACACAACAGTCAAATTACTGAGTGAGGCGGCTAACAGAAAGTAGGTTAAAAGGTGATCCCGGAACATGAACGACCGAGGATAGAGAGAGGGTTGGAGTGAGAGACACATCAGCAGCACCAGAAACTGGGGTGGTGTCGTCATTGGCCACAGTGATGAACCTGGCATATGCAGATTGTAAATACTGAGACGGTTTCTGCGGAGAAATATGGTGTATGGCCCCCAAGTCCACAATCCAGTAGGAACTACGGGAGAAACAGAATATACCTTCATTAGAGATTGATGCAAATGAGTGACTAATCACCCCTTCGAGATGTTGGAGCTGGGTGCGCAAAACATCGATGTCGTTACGGGTGGAGGGAGGATCAGCCATAGTAGAAGTTGTGAGATGTGGAGGCAGACCATGCTTGCGATAGCAGGTGACCTCAAGATGACCATCCGGACTACAATGAGTACATTTAAAAGGAGGTCTTTTAGCACGTCCCCGTCCCTGAGAAGTGGTGCGACCTCCACGAGTCAAAGTACAACGAGTCGAAGGAACAGGAGGAGCGAATAGGGGATGTTGGAGGAGGGTCGGAGATGAATTCCTAGGAGCATCAGGTGGCGGTGAGACATTTAAGAGCATAAAGCAAACATCTGAAAAAGAGGGAAGTGTAGATGAAGAAAGAATCTGAGCCCGAACACTATGAAGATGAGGTGGAACACGGACCATCATCATGACAATCCCAACTGCTTCTTTCTGGGCCCGTTGTGCAACCAGATCCGTCGTAGGAGGCTAATGTTGTATTCATGCCTCAACAAGAGTCTTGTCTTTTGCAACAAAGAAGGTCAAGTCACATGTTGCCCCGGGTTCAAGTGTTTGAAGATCAGTGATGATGTCGAATAGGTGATGGAGGCTGTCCTTGCCATAATAGAGGGAGTGAAGTTCCTCCCACATAGCTTTGGTCATCTCATGATACATGGTCATACGATGGCTCGGTGTCCATGGAATTGAGGATCAATGATTGGACACTGTTGTCATCACGGATCCACTCTTTCGTGAGTGTGGTAGGAGGTGCCCTTGTCAGATGATGATGAAGACCTTTGGTCTGCAGAACACGGCGAACTGAGTGCACCCAGTCAACAAAGTTTTGCTTCCCAGTGAGAAAGATGGTGGTGATCCGAAGCTCATCACAAACTTCAGGAAGAGGAGTAGCAGCACGAGCAGTAAGTGAGGAAGTAGTTGTCGAATCCATAAAACTAATAGCAGCAGCAAGGAGAGGGCGGGAAGACAGCAAACCAGGCCGCTGCAGCAAGGGAGCAGCTTATACGGGTTCAAGATGCGACCAGAGAGGAAAGAAGCACGGCCAGCAAACGCAAGGCAAGGTGCGACTAGCAGAGGCAAGCGGCAAGCGGCTAGCAGGTGCGACTACCAAGCGGCAAGAAACACGGCCAGAGGAAAGGGGAAGTAGCAAGCGACAAGCAGCTAAGCAAGCAGCAAGAAGCGCGGATAAGCAAGCGCCTAGCATGTGTGACTAGCAGAGGCAAGAAGCACGTCCAACAAACGCAAGGTTTGCGAAAAACGTTGCGGCGAGGCAGTCGGCAAGCGGTAAGGAAGAGCAAGGCACGGGCAGTTAGCGACCTGAGAGGACTGGAGGTGGTGAGAAGAGCAGCGGAGATGGAGACAGACCGCGGAGAGCAGTCTCACTTGAGAAGACCGCGGCGAGCAGACTACGACGAGCAGAGCAGCGGAGACAGAAGCAAACCGTGGCGAGCAGTCGGCGGCCAAATGGACGCAGCGACCAGGACGGCGAGCATACCATAGCAAAGAAGAAGACAGCAGCGAGCAGAGAAGATAATGGGTCCCACTGATCAGAGGAGGGTAACCATAAAATCAGGGGAAGGGGGGAAGGGGGGGTGGAACCACAGGAGGAAAGAAATTTTGTGGTTAGAAGCATGAGTCGGGGAGACGTGCGGTTAGAAGATGTCTAACCGCCCATAGAGCACAATGTGGAGAGCAATAATGTCGTAGGACCGGAGACCTCTGATACCATGTAAAAATTTACAGGAGAGACAAATCAAAGAATTTTTATTAATTTTCTCAAAATGTTCACTCTTATAATACATGTATGTGTACACATATATATAGGAAAAGAGAGGAGAGGATTCCCAATCCTAAGATGTGGGACTAAACTAGATTACAAGTTGGCTCATATTTGGGCCTCAACAATGGGCCTTTTTTTACATATTCTTCTTTAACAGAAATTAAAAAAGAACAGAAATTCTCAATCTAAACCTTAAAATCCAGCATGATTGAATGAAGAGAAAAAAACGAGAGCATTTAAGAAATATAATGCATTTCTTTGCACAAAAACATGTCCAGGAAGATTTTCAAAGACAATTTTTACATTCTGAACAACGGAGCAGATGTTGACTCCCAATACTTGGGATAAAATTCTAATAATAATAAAAAAACTGTCTTATTATGATATATTTAGAAAGCCGGACAATATAAAATGTATTTAAACAAAATGTTAGGGATTATTTCAGGACAAATGAAACTGGATCGCTGTTTCCCTCATCAAAGTGGTATCAGTAATATTATGTCATGGATGGGTATGGAAAGTTTAGCACCAGTATATAACAGAAATGGGACAGATTATCACCTCATTTAAATCTCTGTAATGGACAAGAACAATGTGCTCTAACTTCCTGAGAGGAAAAAAAGGAAACAAATAAAAAAAGAGAATATAATTAGCTGCAAAACATTGTCAGGTGCACAATATCACTTAGCCCTTCTCATCTTGATATAGATTCAAGAACCCTTCAAACTTATGCTTTTTAAGTGATCTCAGATTTATACTTCTAATATTTTTGTTAAAAGATAGATAAGAAAATAAGAGGTACAATTCCATTCATCCACATAGGGGTATTTATAGCATTAAAATAGACACACAATTCCTGACTCACGATGTGCGACTAAACTCACTCACATACTAATAGACTTAAATACTAATAACATACTAATATCTTCAACACTCCCCCTCAAGCTGGAGGGGAAACATCCAACTTGGACACATCATACAAAGAGAGGAAATGGTGGTTGACAACATGGGAGAAAACAGCAGCCACCAGGGCCCAACCGCATTTCACCGGGGATAATCCAACCGGGCATAAGCCACACGTCATTGGTCCACAAATCGACCATGATCATGCTGGATGCTCCTAGAGCTGAAATCAGGTCAACCGACAAAGGCCAAACCACCCTTACCCAACAACGAAGAAAAGTTAGGGGAGACACAAACAACACACGAAATATTCATGGAGACTATGTGTGACTAAGGCAGCATTCGGGAAAGAAAGTCATCCAAGTTGCCCTCATCATGAACACTCCCCCTTACATGGAACACGTGCAAAAAGGCATAGAACGCTTGGAGAAACAAACACACAAAATATTCTTGGAGGCCATGTGTGACTAAGGAGTAGGGAAAGAAAGTCATCTGAGTCGTCCTCATCATGAAGATTTCCCCTCACATAGAACATGTGCATGAAGACATAGAATGCACAAACATAAGATTAACAAAACAATAGGACTCATAAAAAACACAGAACAAGATACTAAAAAGAAAACACCAACATCCTTTGAGAGAAACTAGCAGCAAATAGAGGCTACCAGCATGAACTGGCCCAAGATGCAGCGAACAGAGCACGGGCAGAAGCAAAAGGAGAGCAGGAGGCTCAAGAATCTGCGAGTAGAGGGCTCAAACAGCAGCGAGCAAAGGGCGCAAGCATCGGGGAGCACAAGAGAGAGCTCGGCAAGAAAGAGAGGAACTAGGCACGAGAGGAGCCATTGTGTAACAACTCATGTTAAAAAAAGAGTATGAAATGAAATCAAAATAATAATAACATAATGGCAAAATTTGTAAATAAGAGATTAGGTATTTCCCTCTTATAACCAGCCGACTAGCCCTCTCCCCGATAAAAAAAAATCGTTAGGTGCATGTCTCCTGCACGCACGCAAGCCGCCTCTCCCGATCCGCGACCCCGGCTCCAGCGCCAGCGCCGACGCCTCCTCCTGCTCCCAAATCCGCCTCCAGCCAACTGTTGCGCCTCCTGCTCCGCCCCAAGCCGCATCAGCGACTTTCCTCCTCCCCGGGCAGGCAGCACCTTCCGTTTTCCTTCAAGGGCCGGTCGGTGCCTCTTCATCCTCTGGTCGGCAGCAGTCTTTCTCAACTCCAAGGAGCCGGCTGCTCAAGTTCCCAGGGCAACAACCCTCTTTTCCTCTTCTCTCTTAGTCTTGGTTGGGATTTTTCGAGAGGGACTCCTAGAGTTGGCTCGAAACCTCCTCTACTCGGATTTTTGAGCCCGGATTTGATTCTCTTGGGTAAGAAACTCCTCCTTTCTCCTTCATTCAGATTTTATTGAAATAATTTTGCTAACTTTTGTGCTTTTAATTGTCTCTTGATATTCAAGTGGTTTCCCTCTTATAATCATCTAATCACCTTACGAATTTGAATTCCGACGTCGTCCATATGATTAATTGATGGGATCTCTCTAAGGTCCTCTCTGATTTAGGGTTTCCGTCACCTAAGCGCCGCCAAACCCCTAATTTCCTTGTGGTAGCCTCCTCTCCCCTCATTCTTGAGGGAGGTAAAAATTTAACCCGTTTTTGATATAGTTATGCGATGAAAAATGTTTGTGCTCGCGTAGGATTCTTATTACGTCATATATCATGCATGCTTGCCCTTGAACAGGTTCGAAAATAGATAGTTTTTTTTGTTTGCGTCGCTTAGCAGTCGACATTCGTTTCAGCTTCACCTTAAGGCAAGTAGAGAAATCTCTCTTGCTTGCAAACATTGAATTTAATCTCATGCACTCATTTTCATTTTATGAATTCTACTCTTGAATATCTGAACCGTTAAATTAGAAACATGTCATAATATGTTAGAAATCACTAAATCATTAATCTTTAAATTCATTAATGTCATAAGCAATCATTAAATCGTAGTGTTGAATTGATGTGACGCTTTGACTCGAGTTTTCGCTCGACTGGTAACGGAAACCAATAAATGGTCATAGCAGGCAAAAATTTTCTGATAAGTCTTCCATTTAAACTTATATTAGAATCATGTGCATCAAATTGAAACACTTACACCTTTCACTGATTACAGCTTAGGTCATTACGTGATCGAATCTATGTTATACTCCGGAGTAAACTACTAATTAAAATTATTTATGCTAGACTTTTTGCTTGTCTGTCCTACTAGCTTAGCCTCACATGATAAATTGACACACAAATATTTGTATTCCCCCTATTTGTACTTTATTTTCTTTGCTCACTTACTATTTCAGTGTTCTGAGGGTTTTTTCTTATTTTTTGAAATTTGTCTTAGTGCCCGCGACTGCATCCTCTACTACCTGAGCCCGGGCTGCTTCAAGTTCCTGGTTCCTGGAGGTTTATTTTGTTGTTGCTTCGTCAAGTTCTATGTATTTTATTTCCTGTACTGTCGGATTTGCTTTTTTACGTATTAGTTATGCTCAGCCATTTTCTTTTGTATCATGGACAATTGATAGGCTGTATTTTTTTACTGAAATGCAATATTAATAGCATCTTCATCTCTTTGATTTATGACATTAATATTTTGTATCAACACTGTATGACATAAGATTTTATTAAATTACATGTGCATCAACTTCTTTTACTACTTTACATTAAAGCTTCCGCATAAAAACAAACTAGTTTTCTCAAATTATTTTTTTAAAAATCTAATATTACAATTTCAGCTCTTGCCTAACAGACATGAAATTTTTTTCACTCATGTCTGTGGCATCATGACCCGCCCGTAGCATACTCGGATAGTTGTTATTAGACGGATCGTGACAGTTGGTATCAGAGTCAGGTTTAGCATTTATAGATAAAGTATTATATAATTTCTACATATTATGAATTCCATTATATAAAAATATATATATTAAAGCTTCCGCATAAAAACAAACTAGTTTTCTCAAGTTAATTCTTTTTAAAATCTAATATTACAATTTCAGCTCTTGCCTAACAGACATGAATTTTTTTTTCGTTCATGCCTGTGTCATCATGACCCGCCCGTAGCGTACACTGATAGTTGTTATAGACGGATAGTGACAGTTGGTATCAGAGTCAGGTTTAGCATCTATAGATAAAGTATTATATAATTTCTACATATTATGAATTCCATTATATAAAAATATATACATGCATCATTTCTTCACTCATCTCGTCGTTGTTTATTGTTCAAGGCTGAAGCACTCATAAGCATGAGTAGTATGCACATGAATGTTAAGGGGTTATGGGGAAACTTAACATTTATGTGTATATGAATTTCCACTAGATATATATCGCTTGTGAATATTAAATAGATATGGGCAGTTTAATATTTTCAAGTGTGATGACATTAGTATCATAATATGCATGACATGTTAAGCGATATGAACACTTAATATGACATGTATATTCATTCATGAACATTCTTAGGAATGCATTTTACACACAATTGCATTGCATGCATAACATAAATCTTTGCACAAGTGTTAATCTAAGAACAACAAATGACGATTGTACACACATGAATTTTACAAAGCATTTTCTATCGCACGTGATTTTATTGTTGCATTTGCATGGTCTTTGCCTAGAGTTATCCAATGAAAATGCTCTAACTATTACATGATTTACGTATTCAACGATATTAAAGTACTAGAACCTCTAATCTCAATCCTTTTTGTTCAACTTGACTATTTTTCTTACTTGTTTCTCTTGTGTCTCTTTCTAGATGGTTCATTAGCGATCGCAGTGCAAGCAGACTACCTCTTTTGTGGGAGGAGCTTCTAGAGATGCCACTGCCCAGTTGCTGAGGCAGATTTTGGAACATCTCACTCGCCTGGAAGAGGATCGACAACCTCCCGACCAAGCCCTTGGTTCCGGCCACGCAAGGACAGTTGGAATAGCTATCACCACTGCCCCTCCTGGAGCCACCCCTCCTACACCTGGTTCTGGAACCGGCTCGCCTGTTGTCACCCTGGTGACCCCGCTCGTGTCAAGTCTGGTCGCTCCTCCTGTAGCGATGTCAGATACTCTGGCGTTCAAGAGGCTAAAGTCGTCATGTTAAAGTGGTAATCGAGACTACTTCATCATTTTTGAGTGGTTTTCTCGGATGGAGAAGCATTTTGAGTATGCTGGAGTTCCGAAAGATCAAAAGGTTCTCCTTAGCTGACTGAGGATGCTTACACCTGGTGGCTTCAGCGTCGCAGTCTCCCCAATTCTGCCACCTTAACTTGGAGGCAATTCAAGGATGCCCTTATGGAGAAGTTCCTCTCTTCTGTGGAGCGAGACAAGTTAACTGAAAAGTTCTCGTCTAGTCGTTTCGTGAAGGGCTCCAACATGATTTCCGCCAGCATGTGGTAGCTCATGGCGCCACCACCTACGCTAAGATTGTGGGGTCCGCCTTGCAAGTGGAAGTTATTCAACTGGATCGTACTGCCAAGAGAGTCCAGCATGGTACAAGAAATTCTGTCGCATCTGACTACAAGCGCAAAGATGCTCCATCTCAGGAGCAAGCCCTCAAGTCCAAGGAGGTGTGTGTCTTCTGCCACAAGGTGGGTCATATTGCCCAAGTCTGTCGCACCCTCCTAAAGAAGCAGAAGATAGTTATTCCTGCACATCAACCTCAGTTGACGCTTGCCTCCGCCTTCACCATTTGTGCTTACTGCAAGAAGCCAGGTCACCTGCTGAAGGACTGTCGTCATAAGCAGAAAACCTGCTATAGATGTGGACAAGTTGGGCACCTCATCCAAAACTGCATCATGAAGGAAAACTTGATTCCCGCTCAGCCTCTATAATCTGTTTCGGGAGCTTGGGGAAAGGCCAAAGCTGTGTTGAACGTCATCTCTTAGAGAAAGGCGCTCGCATCTACCGACGTTCATCTCTTGTATGCATGCATTGTTTTAATTTTTCTGCATCTTAGCTTATCCACCTACTTTAATATCAAAATATCATGATTTATGTTTGGAATTTCCATTTCTAGGGATATTTAGAGTTAGGAATAAGTGGATGCGGATTCTCTTTGATTCTGGTACATCTCATTCCTTCATATTGTGGGCCTTCATTGCTGGCCTACTTTGTCACTTGAAGTCCCTTATGAAATTTTTATGTCTAGTCATATGCACCTTTCGAATAGGGGCATTCTAAATTGTTCGATCTGGCTTGACGAATTGTGAGTCTCAGCAGATCTTATAGTTCTGGATATGATGGAGTTCGACGTAATCTTGGGCATGAATTGGCTGGTTGCGTAAAAAGCAAAGTTGGACTGTGTGGCAAAGAGGGTCAATCTCATCATCAATGGCAAGGACTACAGCGTTCATGTTCAGACCCTCAGCCACCTGAAGGTAATTTCTGTTGTGCGCGCCACTCGTCTTCTTAGTCAAGGATGTTCAGCTTGTTTTTTTATGCTTCGCTTTCGGATGCTGTCTCTTCTCAACTCGAATCCATCCCAATTGTTTTTGAGTTTCATGACATTTTTCCTGCCGAATTTCCTGGAATGCCTCCTGATCGAGAGGTGGAGTTCTTCATTGATATAGAGCCTGAAACGCGCCCAATATTTAAATCTTCATACTGTATGACCCCGCGCGAACAAAAGGAGCTTAGATCGCAATTGGATGAACTGCTTGAGCGTGGATACATTCGTCCTAGCTCTTCACCTTGGGAAGCCCTCGTTCTCTTTGTGAAAAAGAAGGATGGTTCTATGAGACTGTGCATTGATTACCGGGATCTGAATAAAGTTACAATCAAGAATAAGTATCCTCATCTGCGTGTGGATGAACTATTTGATCAACTCAAAGGTAGTATCGTCTTTTCCAAGATAGATCTCAGGTCGGGTTACCAACATCTGAAGATCAAGGAATCTGACATTCCCGGGGCTGCATTCCGGACTCGGTATGGACATTTTGAATTCTTAAGTATGTCATTTGGTTTGACTAACGTTCCTTCTGTTTTTATGGATATGATGAACTGTGTCTTCCGTGAATATCTGGATAAATTCATTATCGTGTTCATTGATGATATTCTGGTCTTTTCCAAGACCCGTGAGGAGCATACAGCCAATCTTAGACACACTCTTTCCACTCTTCGTCAGCATCAACTCTATACCAAGCTGACGAAATGTGAGTTCTGGTTGGATCGTGTCGCTTTCTTAGGGCAGATTATTTCAGGAGATAGACTTTTCGTCGATCCTACCAAGATTTCCGAGAGGAGATGGACTGAAAATCACAGTTTCCTTGTATTAGTTGGCTACTATCGACGCTTTGTCAAGGGTTTTCCTCTCTTATTGCTCCTCTGGCGCAGCTAACTCAAAAGCATGTTAAAGTTGAGTGGTCGGATTAGTGTGAGCAGGTCTTCTTGGAATTGAAGCAAAATTTGTGTTCAACGCCAATTTTGGCTCTTCCTTCAGAGGGCATAGCTTTTCGGTTTACACTAACGCTTCCGGAGTTAGATTGGGTTGTGTCTTGATGCAGGATGATCGTGTTATCGCTTATGGATCGAGGCAGATGAAAGTTCATGAACGCAACTACCCCACTCATGATTTGGAATTCGTGACGGTAGTGTTGGAATTGAAGCTTTGACGACATTATCTCTATGACGTGAAGTGTCACTTCTGCACAGACCATCAGAGTTCGAAGTATATCTTTGTTCAGAATGACCTCAACCTTCGTGTGACGTCGCGTAAAATTATTACAGGTATTTATATTGTGTTTTTACATACATCAAAATGAAATGATAATAAATAGAAAAAAAAACACCTGGACCGGTCCAGGGTGTAGATAATTTGGAAGGATGGACCGACTAGAAGGGTGTACCGGTTGGGGAAACCTAAAACCGGTTACAGGAGGTCATTTTGATGCGTGTTACGATACTAAGAAGCGGCGCATGTTAAGAGGGGAAGAATGTAACTCGTAACTCATTTCTATCCATGTTACGTAGACGGAAGTGCCGCCCGACGGAAGAGGGAGTCGATCGACGACAAATCTCGTAGAAGGCCCAAATCTCCTCTGTTTCTCTTGATTTCTCTTCTTAAAGCAAGGTAATCTCTTCCTCTCAACTCCTTATGAGTTTGGTGTGGATTAGAGATTTTGTTTGTAGGGTTAAAATTTCTAGGTTAACCTAAAAACACTTTGGTTCCCTAAAACTTTCTTCTCTTGAGTTTCAGAAGATTATTAGGGCTTACATAGGTATATTCTTGCATGATTTTGAAAACCCTAGAGATGATTTTGAAAACCCTAGATGGAGAAATACTAAGTACATATTAATTTGAGTTATTTAACTTCTCTAAAGGGTTATTAAAGGTGAATTCTTGGTGCAGTGTGAAATTAGGGCAGAACCCCCTTGTTATCATGTTAGGGCAACCATTAATCATGAAGGGTTGAAGTTATTTAGTTGTTGCATGGACCCTTATATATTGTTCATAATTAAATTAGGATATACTAATATAAGCAGGTGTAAGGGCAGCAATATCCTAGGTTATTTTGCTTCCTTTAGCTTAATTAGGTCAAGGGGAAATCTATCTAAAGGAATTGTAGTGTAATTAACATGCATCAAAAGCATCAAATTGAAAGTTATTGGATGGTATGTTGTAGGTTATGGCACCTCAAGGCAGTGGTAGACGCAATGACGAAAAAAGGAGAGATAAAGACAGAAAAAATACGGGAAAATGATCAACGCAAGGAAAGGGCAAAAAGAAAGTAGGAGTGAGTTCTTTTTTCTTATAATATGCAAGTTACTATGTCTCCTTTATTACATATATTGTGTTTACATCTTGTGGTAAATAACAAGATAATATAAGATTATAAGCAATGTAAACAAGAAAAAGTCAATACGCGAGTAATGGGCAATAGAAAGTGTTAACCCAAATTGGAAGATCGGGAGAATAATCTTCCTTCATCGTGCGAGTTAAGAGCATGAATGATAATATGTACGTGCGAGACAAGGGCAGGAGAAAATATTACATTAAGTGTGAGATAAGGACACTTAATTTACACTTCATATAGTTCACACTCAAAAGTGAATTAACTTAAAGGCAAATTAAGTTAAAAGCAAATAAAGAGAGGTTATGAATAAGAAATATAAGTCATTATGGGACTGAAAATAAAAGGAAAGAACTATGCAAGACAGTAAAAACTGATGATAGAAGGAAAAGTAGGAATTCACATAGTCCTTTGACTAACAGAAAATAAAATTAAACAATTCAAGGAAGAGGTGGTTCCAGCCACTAGTAGTCAGCATCAATTATGTTCTCCTCGGTAGGAGAAGAGGTATCATCTTTGGGTTGAAGTTGCGACAGCGGTGTTCGGCGTCCTGGATGACCACAGGTCGAGGTGCAGAGACCCAGAGTGTCCTCATGAGGATTTTCATTTTTATTTTATATAGTGTCAGCTCATGATATATGTGTCTGTACATATTAGTTGTATGTTATGAGTCAGTTGTGTATGTATAGTGTTGGTAAGCCCCTTTTGTTGTTTAGGGCTACCTTTTTGGACTCTTGTATATGTATCAGAAACTTTTTAATGAAATGAAATGATTTTATTTTGCCATGATATTTTATTTCTCGTACTTTTCATATACTGTTATACTCTGAAATTTTGTACCTTGCTCATCATGAATGCTAAGATAAATTGAAGCGGTAGCCGTAAGGGGGCCGTCACAATAAATTGGTATAGGAACCAGGTTTCGAATAATGGAGTGATATGAGTACGTTAAAGACATACCAAACGACAATAATACCTATGCATTTTGGTACCTTGAGATATTTTCTGATTCCTGAATTTACCTTCTGTATTTCAGGAGCTTCCCCAAACATACATGAGTAGAAGACAAAGAGAAGAAGTAGAAAGGGAGCGAGTTGCGATGACAGAAGAGAGTTACAGCTCCAGAATGTCTAATCCTCCCTTAGCAGAGGTTATGCAAGCCTTGGCGGAGGCAATTCGAATGGGAAATACTGCATCACTACCAGCTCAAGATGCGGAGGATAGACACTTAAAGCAGTTCTTGGACATGAGGCCGCCAACCTTTCGTGGTAGTATAACACCAATGGAGACCGAAGATTGGATTAAGAAGATTGAAGTCATTTTTCAGGAAAAGACATGTCCGAAAGATCGGCGATTGAGCTAGTTACATTCCTCTTCGAAGGAGAGGCTAGTAGATGGTGGGATAGTTTGAAACAAGGAATATTTTACGGATGATTGCCAACTGATATTCCTTGGGATTAATTTTTGGATGAATTCATCAATTGGTTTGTACCGCCATCTGAGAAACGAATCCTTCAGGAGAAGTTCCTTCGTCTGATGTAGGGAAATCGATGGGTAGTGCAATATGAAATTGAATTTACTCAGCTGACATACTATGCGAGTGACATGGTTCCAAATGAGCGAGAACGTTGTTTCCGCTTTCAGCTAGGTCTGCAAGAAGATGTTATAGTACATCTGATTTCCCAACGAATTCAACATTACAATGAGTTGGTGGAAACAACGAAATTAATTGAAAGGGATGTGGAGAGCTCGCAGAGGAGGAATGAAGTTCAACCAAAGAGGTTGTCAGAAGAACAAAGTAAGACCGTGTCGGGGAAAGTGGAGGCTCAAGGTGGAAAAAGTTTAAAAGGAGTCCTCCGACGCCAGCCCCCGCAGCCAGTGGTACTATCAGTTATCTCATTTGTGGGAAATATGGAAAAGCTCACCCAGGAGAATGTTTAAAGGGATCAGGGATATGTTTTAAATGTCATCGTCCCGGGCATTTGAAGCACGAATGTCCATTGTGGAAAACAGAAGCTGGAAAGGATACTAGAGGAGATCCTGGTCAAAAATCAACCTTACATTCTATGGATAAAGGAAAGGGCATTGAATCAGTGGCGTCAGGATCCGTCTTACAACTCAGGGAGGAAAGACAAGTGCAACCAAGGGTTTTAAACCTTAATCGACAAGAAGCGAAAGCACATGATACGGTGATAACAGGTATGGCACATGTTCACAATCATATTATGAAAGTCTTATTCGACACTAGAGCGAGCCACTCTTTCATAGCTTCAGCGGCGATTAAACATCTAAACATAGAACCTCATCAGTCCTATAATGACATAAAAGTCACAATGCCCAACAACACAGAAATGAATACAAAGCTTAGATGTACAGTGCGTCTAACAATTAATAATCAGTCATTCGAAGCAGATGTTGTCGTTCTACCCCTATCTGAATTCGACATCTTAGGGATGGATTGGTTAACCAGACATGAAGTTATCATCAATTGTAAGAAGAAGGAAATTACATTCACATTGCATGATCGGACACGATGTAGTTTTACCGGAATGAGTGAAGTTTCAAAGATCATGATATCCTCCTTGAAAGCAATGAAGAAATTAAGGAAAGATTGTGAGGTAATTTTGGTAATGTTAAAGGGGAATGATACAGTGAAATGTGAACCGACTGCAGCTCCTGTGGTGTGTGGTTTCCTTGATGTTTTTTCGGAAGAGTTATCAGGGTTACCTCCGTTTCAAGAAGTTGAGTTCACCATTAATTTGGTGGAATGAGCAGCACCTGTAGCAAAAATATCATACTGTATATCTCCTAAGGAAATAACATAATTGAAAAGCCAGTTACAGGAATTATTAGATAAAGATTGCATACGTCCAAGCACATCACCGTGGGGAGCCCCAGTGTTATTTATGAAAAAGAAAGATGGTTCGCTACGATTGTGTATCGACTACCGCGAACTTAATAAGTTGACAATCCGGAATCAATATCCGCTACCCGCATTGATGATTTATTCGATCAATTGGTTAATGCAAAAGTATTTCCAAAAATTGACTTGAGATCGGGTTATCATCAAATGCAAAAGTTTTGGTTGAAAGAAGTCTCTTTCTTGGGTCATGTCGTTACGGAATATGGATTATTTATAGACCCAACAAAGGTAGAAGTAATTATGAACTGGCCAAGACCAATTTCTATCACAGAAATTCGGAGTTTCCTTGGATTGGTAGGTTACTATAGAAAATTTGTAAAAAACTTTTCAGCAATTGTATTATCACTGACGAAATTAACTCGAAAGAACGTCTCTTTTATGTGGACTGATGAATGTCAGCAAGCATTTGAAGGATTAAAAGAAAATTTGACGACAGCACCGGTGTTGGTTATGTCGTGTGGCAGTGGAGGTTTTCAAATTTATAGTGATGCATCTTTGAAAGGCCTTGGGTGCGTATTAATGCAAAACGGTAAAGTTATCGCTTATACATCACAACAATTGAAAGATGTTGAACGTAATTATCTGACTCACGATTTGGAATTAGCAGCAATTGTGTTTGCTTTAAAATTTTGGCGACATTATCCTTATGGTGTCCAATGTGAGATTTTTACGGATCACAAAAGTTTGAAATACATCTTTTCCCATAAAAAAATCAACATGCGACAAAGGCGATGGTTGGAACTGATAAAAGATGTTGATATCAAATATCATCCTGGCAAAGCTAACGTTGTGACGGATGTACTCAGCAAAAAGAATTTAGCGTCCATGATTGTACCAATAACAGAGCAAAAAGGGTTATTGCGAGATCTACAAAATTTAGAACTGCTTGCATGCATCACTACCTCTCAGACTCAAAGCTTACTCTTTCAATTGATAGAGGAACCCTCACTTAAAGACAGAGTAAGAAAGTTGATGAATCAGGATCCTATCTTTGTGAAATTTTTGGAAAAGGTTAAGAGTGGTCAATCAACCGCATTTGTAGAGAATGATGGGTTGTTATTTCTAAATGGAAGATTATGTATTCATAATGTCAATTCAATTCGATCTGAAATACTTTACGAAGCGCATCATACAACCTATTCAATTCACCCTGGAAGGACAAAGATGTATCAAGACCTCAAACAAGAGTTTTGGTGGCCAGGAATGAAGACTAATGTCATCAAATATATTGCCAAGTGTCATACTTGTCAACTTGTAAAGGCAGAACATCAGAAGCCTGGCGGATACTTGCAATCCTTACCCATCCCAGAGTGGAAATGGAAAGATATCACTATGGATTTTGTCATGGGGTTACCAAGAAGCAAGACAGGAAATAATGGTATATGGGTGATTGTGGATCGACTCACAAAAGTTGCACATTTTATTCCTATGAAAAATGACAGTCCAGTTCAAAAATTAGTCGACCAGTACATTGAGAGTATTGCGAAATATCATGGAATTCCCTGATCTATTGTTTCTAACAGAGATGGGCGCTTTACATCTGATAGTTGGAAATTAATACATAAAAGATTGGGAAAAGGATTACTGTATAGCACTGCATTTCACCCGCAAACTGATGGTCAGTCCAAGCGAACCATTCAGATGTTAGAAGACCTCATAAGGATGGTTGTGCTAAATCTGCAAGGATCATGGGAAAAATATTTATCATTGGTAGAATTTTCTTATAATAATAGCTACCAATCAAATATTCAGATGACACCATTTGAAGCGTTATATGGACGGAGGTGTCGCACCCAATTAAGTTGGGCGGAGGATGGTGAACAAAAGTTATTCAAAAAGGAACGAGTGGATAAACTAAATGACAAACTTGCGACTGTACGAGAAAGGTTGAAAGTAACGCAAGACAGACAACAAAAATATTATAACACCAGACATCGCAAGGTTGAATTTAATGTGGGCGATATGGTATGCCTGAAAATAAACCATTCAAAGGAACATCGCGAATTCGCCGACTTGGAAAACTTAGTCCACGATATGTAGGAACTTTCGCAGTCATTGAAAGAATTGGAGAAGTCGTGTATCGCTTAGCGTTATCTGATGTTGTTCAGAATCTTCACGATGTATTCCACGTGTATTTCTTGAGAAAGTTTGTAACAGATCCGGAAACGATAGTCCCTTCAGATCAGATTCAAATTGAAGCTGACTTATCAAGTCCAACAGAGCCATAAGAAATAGTGGATTGGCAGAATAAGCAACTCTGAAACAAAGAAGTTTGATTTGTCAAAGTCTGGTGGAAAGGACACAGTGAACACAAAGCTACTTGGGAAAAATAAAAGGTAATGCGTGACCTTTTTCCCTTCCTATTTGATGAAGATGCGGAATGAGGATTTTCGCGGACAAAAATCCAATAAGGAGGGGAGAATTGTGACGTCGCGTAAAATTATTACAGGTATTTATATTGTGTTTTTACATACATCAAAATGAAATGATAATAAATAGAAAAAAAAACACCTGCACCGGTCCAGGGTGTAGATAATTTGGAAGGTTGGACCGACTAGAAGGGTGTACCGGTTAGGGAAACCTAAAACCGGTTCCAGGAGGTCATTTTGATGCGTGTTGCGATACTAAGAAGCGGCGCATGTTAAGAGGGGAAGAATGCAACCCGTAACTCATTTCTATCCCTGTTATACAGACGGAAGTGCCTCCCGACGGAAGAGGGAGCCGATCGACGCCAAGTCTCGTAAAAGGCCCAAATCTCCTCTGTTTCTCTTGATTTCTCTTCCTAAAGCAAGGTAATCTCTTCCTCTCAACTCCTTATGAGTTTGGTGTGGAATGGAGATTTTGTTTGCAGGGTTAAAATTTATAGGTTAACCGAAAAACTCTTTGGTTCCCTAAAACTTTCTTCTCTTGAGTTTCAGAAGATTATTAGGGCTTACATAGGAATATTCTTGCATGATTTTGAAAATCCTAGAGATGATTTTGAAAACCCTAGATGGAGAAATACTAAGTACATATTAATTTCAGTTATTTAACTTCTCTAAAGGGTTATTAAAGGTGGATTCTTGGTGCAATGTGAAATTAGGGCAGAACCCCTTGTTATCATGCTAGGGCAACCATTAATCATGAAGGGTTGAAGTTATTTAGTTGTTGCATGGACCCTTATATATTGTTCATAATTAAATTAGGATATACTAATATAAGCAGGTGTAAGGGCAGCAATATCCTAGGTTATTTTGCTTCCTTTAGCTTAATTAGGTCAAGGGGAAATCTATCTAAAGGAATTGTAGTGTAATTAGCATACATCAAAAGCATCAAATTGAGAGTTATTGGATGGTATGTTGTAGGTTATGGCATCTCAAGACAGTGGTAGATGCAATGACGAAGGAAGGAGAGATAAAGACAAAGAAAAAATACGGGAAAATGATCAACACAAGGATAAGGGCAAAGAGAAAGTATGAGTGAGTTCTTCTTCCTTATAATATGCAAGTTACTATGTTTCCTTTATTACTTATATTGTTCTTACATCTTGTGGTAAATAACAAGATAATATAAGATTATAAGCAATGTAAACAAGAAATAGTCAATACGCGAGTAATGGGCTATTGAAAGTGTTAACCCAAATTGGAAGATGGGGAGAATAATTTTCCTTCATCGTGCGAGTTAAGGGCACGAATGGTAATATGTACGTGCGAGACAAGGGCACGAGAAAATATTACATTAAGTGTGAGATAAGGATACTTAATTTACACTTCATATAGCCCACACTCAAAAGCGAATAAACTTAAAGGTAAATTAAGTTAAAAGCAAATAAAGAGAGGTTATGAATAAGAAAGATAAGTCATTATAGGACTGAAAATAAAAGGAAAGAACAATGCAAGACAATAAAAACTGATCATAGAAGGAAAAGTAGGAATTCACATAGTCCTTTGACTAATAGAAAATAAAATTAAAAAAGTCAAGGAAGAGGCGGTTCCAGCCACCAGTAGTCAGCGTCAACCATGTTCTCCTCGCCAGGAGAAGAGGTATCGTATTTGGGTTGAAGTCGCGACAGCGGTGTTCGGCGTCCTGGATGACCACAAGTCGAGGTGTAGAGACCCAGAGTGTCCCCATGAGGAGTTCCAGTTTTATTTTATATATTGTCAGCTTATGATATATGTGTATGTACATATTAACTGTATGTTATGAGTCAGTTGTGTATGTATAGTGTTGGTAAGCCTCTTTTGTTGTGTAGGGCTACCTTTTTGGGTTCCTGTATATGTATCAGAAACTTTTTAATGAAATGAAATGGTTTTACTTTGTCATAATATTTTATTTCTCGTACTCTTTCATATACTGTTGTACTCTGAAATTTCGTACTTTGCTCATCATGAATGCTAAGATAAATTGTAGCAGTAGCCGTAAGGGGACCATCACACTTCTTCAAAGGTGGTGGATCAAATTCATTGCAGATTATGACTTGCAGCTCACGTATGTTCCCGGTAAAATCAATTCAGTGGCAGATGCATTGAGACAACAGGCTTCTGTTGTCGTTTGTACACCCATGTCAGCTACTCTTATAGGCTTGATTGATGACCTCGAACGAATAGACATATCCATCTCACCCGAGAGTCAAGAAAACATTTCTGGTCTGTTATGGGTAAAACATGTAAAAGACTTGCAGCCATCTGATCTCGTACTCCAGCGCATTCGCCAGCAGGTTGAACATGAGACTCTTCCGGATTTCTCCATCTCTGATGATGTTCTGCGTTTCTGAGGTCGTCTCTGCATCCCTGATGCTCCTGAATTGCTTAATAGTATTTGTAGAGAAGCTAATGAATCCTACACATCTGATCACTCGGACAACAATATGATGTATCATGACTTGAAGCAGTTTGTGTGGTGGCCTAGTATGAAGAATTGCATAGCTCACTTCATCTCTCGATGTCTGACGTGCTAGAAGATGAAAGCTCTGCGTCAGCGTCCTGGTGGTCTTTTGCAGCCTCTGTCTATCCTAGAATGGAAGTAGGAAGACATCTCTATGGACTTCATCACTGGTTTACCTCGTACTCCGAGAGGGCATGATGCAATTTGGGTCATAGTAGATCGTATGACTAAAGTAACTCACTTAATCTCGTACAAGGAAGGTCATTCCACCGAGAAAATGGCTCGGATCTATGTTTCAGAGATTGTTAGACTCAATAGGATTCCTCTGCGGATTGTATCAGATCGTTACTCGAGATTTGTATCTCATTTCTGGAAGGGCTTCCAGCAAGCTCTGGGCATCGATCTCAACCTGAACATCGCTTATCATCCAACAACTGATGGTCAGACCGAAAGGGTCGATCAGATACTTGAATGCATGCTTCAGTGTTATATTTTGGACTACAAGGGAGCTTGGGATGAGCACCTACCATTGATCGAGTTTGCCTATAACAATAGTTATCAAGAGAGCCTCAAGATGGCCCCTTCGAAGCATTGTATGGGCGTCGTTGTAGGACCCCTCTCTATTGGTCAGAAGTGGGTGAAAAAGTTATTTTGGGGCATGAGTTACTTCAGGAAATGGAGGAAGCCACGAGAAAGACTCGACTTCAGCTTAATCGTGTCGTCGAGAGACATAGAAAGTATGTCAATCAGCGCCGTCGTCTATTAGAATTTGTTGTGGGTGATCAAGTATTCCTGAAGGTTTCCCCTTCTCCTGAGGTGAAACGGTTTGGCCGCCATCATATGCTCAGCCCGAGATTCGTGGGACCGTTTTTCATTTCAGAGTGTGACGAAGGATCTCCATATCGTCTTGAGCTACCAGCTTCTTTGGCCGATTTTCACAATTTTTTCCATGTTAGCCAGCTTCGGAAGTACATTCGTGATCATATTTGTGACATTGAAGAAATTCCAGTAATTCTTGAAACAAATCTTTCTTATCCGGTCGAACCCACTAAGATCGTAAAGTATCAAGAACGCAAGCTTCGAAAGAGAACCATTTATATGGTCAGAGTGCTTTGAATGCATGGCAAGTCTGAAGAAAACACTTGGGAACTCGAGTCTGACATGCGTAGCAAGTATCTGCATCTTTTCTTTTGATCTTGGTATGTCTTCGTGTTTGTTCCTCTTTCTATTTCAGTATATTCATAGTTACCTTTCATGGCTTGAATTGTAAATCCTGTTGGGATGAATGGTATCAGAATCTTCGCCTTAGAAGCTCCTTTTCGAGGAATCCTCCAAAATTTTGAGACGAAAATTCTTAAGTAGAGGAGAATGTAACAACTAATGTTAAAAAAAGAAGAGTTAAAATGAAATCAAAATAATAATAACATAATGGCAAAAATTGTAAATAAGAGATTAGGTATTTCCCTCTTATAACCAGTTGACGAGTCCTCTCCCCCGATTAAAAAAAATCATTTGGCTCCTGTCTCCAGCACGCACGCAAGTCGCCTCTCCCAATCTGCGACCCCTGCTCCCGCGCCAGCGCCGACGCCTCCTGCTCCTGAATCCGCCTCCAGCCGGCTGATGCATCTCCTGCTCCTCCCCAAGCCGCCAGCTGTGGCTCTCCTCCCCGGGCTGGCAGCACCTTCCTTTTTCCTTCAAGGGTCGGTCGGTGCCTCTTCATCCTCAGGTCGGCAGCAGTCATTCTCCCCTCTAAGGAGCTGGTTGCTCAAGTTCCCGGGGCAACAACCCTCTTTTCCTCTTCTTTCTTAGTCTTGGTCGGGATTTTTCGAGAGGGACTCCTGGGGTTGGCTCAAAACCTCCTTTACTCGGAGTTTTGAGCCCAGATTTGGACCCCTTGGGTAAGAAACTCCTTTCTCCATTCAGATTTTTATTAAAAATTATTTTGCTAACTTTTGCGCTTTAAATTTGTATCTCTTGAGATTAAAGTGGTTGCCCTCTTATAATCATCTAATCACCTTGCAATTTTGACTTTCGACGTCGTCCATAGGATCAATTGGTGGGATCTCTCTAAGGCCCTCTCTGATTTAGGGTTTTCGTCACCTAAGCGCCGTCAAACCCCCCCATTTCTTCGTGGTATACTCCTCTCCCCTCATTCTTGAGGGAGGTAAATTTCTAACACGCTCTTGATATAATTATGTGATGAAAAATTTCTATGCTCGGGTAGGATTCTTGTTATGTCATATATCATGCATGCTTGCCCTTGAACAAGTTCAAAAATAGATTATTATTTTTGCTTGCGCCGCTTAGCCGTCGACATCCGTTTCAGCTTCACCTTAAGCCAAGTAGTGAAATCTCTCTCGCTTACAAACATTGAATTTAATTCCATGCTCTTTTTCATGTTATGAATTTAACAAACATGGAATTTCTTTCGCACATGCATGTGGCATCACGACCCACCCGTAGCGCACTCTGATAGTTGTTATTAGACGGGTCGTGACACATTGTCCCAAGCAAAGAGCCAGATCTGGAAAAAATCTAGAGCAACGGGGAGAGACTATCGAAGGCAAGAACGCATCGAAGACGGGATCCATCGAGACAGCAGCACGAGGGAGAGAAGAAGCCCCACGAGATTGGCAAACGAGAAGCTGCGGTAAACGCACCTGTCGACGGAATCAATGCAGAAGGAACCGATGATGGCGAGAAAAGGAAGGGGTTGTTCGATCTCACCGAAGAAGAAGGGAAGACAGACAACAACATGAAGTTCAACAGGCTCGACAAAGATGGCAGCGAGATCTGCAAGTGGAGAAGATTCAATTGAAAATAAAAAGTCGGACGTGAGCAGTTGCAGGCGAGGAAGTGCTTGATTTGTCGATGAAAGAGGGCGAGAGATTCGAAAGAAATTTTCGCCAAGGGGATAGAAGGCCGCTTTCGTCGACGGAATCACAAATCAATTTCGGCGATAAGAGCGGAAGCGAGATTGCGTAACGAAAGCGAGGGTGACCCTGTCGACGAGAACGAGAGAAAGAGAAGCGAAAATTAGAGGGAGGTTGCCAAGAACTATAGATCGCCAACAAATTAGGGCGACGAAAAAATTCCCAGATTTGATTCCCGCTCTGATACCATGTTAAAAGAAAGATAAGAAAATAAATAGTGCAATTTCATTCATTCACATAGAGGTATTTATAGCATTACAAATTTACAATAGACATAATTCCTAACTCATGATGTGGTACTAAACCTACTCACATAGTAATAGATTTAAATAATAATAATAACATAGGAATATCTACAACAATTTTTAATATCTCATAACATCATCCATCTAATAGCAGGAGGACCTATTAAATAAAGTGTAGGATGTTGCAAGTTGTTTTCCAGATAAGATTCTTAATCATCGTTTAATATCAATTATTGTGTGCTTGCTCACATCTGAAGGCAGCATAAATTTCTGCATGTCTTAAAGAAAAGTAAGCAACTGTTTTAGAACTTCGAAATTATATTTTAGTTAAAATGCAGGTAGAATAATGCTTAGATTCCCTTCAGTAGTGGCTGCTCCTCGGCATGCATTTGTTCTACGATTCAAGAACAAGAAAGTTCTTTCATGTAAATATGGCAATGGAGTTATAACATTTTTTTGTGTGAAAGAAACCTACAGATCAATTTACGAAAGAAGCATATCCAGATAAAACCAAGGTACACCAACAAGCAGGAGAACTACAAAACATGGGCAATAGAGATGAGAATAACTCACCCATCAAGTAACCAATAGCTTCTCCTCTGGAAATTTTCATTGTCCTCTCCATGAGCATAGTAGCAATGAAGAACATCTACATTTCCAGACTGACAACATAAATTGAAAAAAAAACATTAGGAAAGTAACTATATAGCCCAACAATTTGTCTTAAAGTATGGCTTTCATAATGAATAATATAAGATATATACTGTTGTTGGACAAGCATCGGTTAAAAAAGGCACTTGGACCAAGAAAGGGATTAGAATACAAAATGTTTATTGCATGAAATGGTAATAGTAGAGGTAGAGAATTAGAGAGAGAGAGAATAAAGGATTAGAGTAGGAGACAATTTGGGTTTGACTTGTGTATGTCTGAAGTTGCATAAGCCTATCATTGTGGAGTTGATGATACCAGTCACAAGTAAACTCTTCAATCACCTACGGAAAGTAAAAATACAAGAGTGAACTCAACATCCAAACTACAACTGAAGGCCATCAATTTCCTTAATGAATTTTACTACCCATAAAAGATAAAATTAAGAAAAGGAAAATATTTTTTTTTAAAAGACGAAACTTCCCTGTGATGATATAATTCAAGTGTCGAGTATCAAATGAGATTTTACTTTGGAGATTTATAATTTTTCCTCCCAATGATCTTTATACATCAAGCTTTGTGAATTTCGATTAATAGATAGATTTGTAAGGAAAAGGATGTTGTCATTGGGTTGGGCATGCTTTGACAACATCCTTTTCCTTCTAGTGGAATTAGAAGATGGGCCTAATATGGGCCTTATATTCTACTAGCATTATAAGAATGGCATTATATTAATGTATAGGTACATATATCGTTAGGAAAAAGATTGTTTTATGCATTGGAATCATAGACCTCGTTTGGCGTGGAGGTGAGGTTGCGCGGATTTCATCCGCGCCGCACAACCGCGACAGCAGCTCCCATGGCGCGGATGAAATCCGCGCGATTCCTCGCCTTTTTTGCGGCAGGATTGATCCTCACCGCCTGGCCGCGGCCCCGCCAAACGACATGGGGTTGCGGTCGGGCAGTGTTGTCGACCCACCAACGGTGGATCAGCCCTGCCAAACGAGACCTTAGGATCTGTTTGGGAGGACGGAGGCCGTCCGATGAGGGAGAGAATGTCACCGGAAATCGCCGTTGGTGGAAGGAGGCCGGGTTCGCTGGCAGAGAGTTTTCTTCGTTTTGTTCGGAAAAATGGGAGCAAACGCCACCGGTGGTGGAAAAACAAACGCCTCGGGGTGCCCCAATAGTGGTGTTTTCTCCCGCACCGGAAGTCAGCCAGCCTCCCAAACAGACCCTTAATGGACCTTTAATGGAGTGTTAAAATTATTCTCTTATCCCTTGGTGGAATTAATGGTGGCTGGTTTGTGACACTAGATGGCTGGTTTGATGGCTGAGATTGAAAGGTAATTTAGCCATCTTTTTTTTTGGTTTGTGGTACAAGTTGCAGCTGGAATTAAAGGGCTAATTCCCATCATTTGGCCCTGTCTTGGCTACTGAATTAGGGTCTTTTGGGAGTTGTTCTACAGCAGCTCAGCCGGTTAATTCTTCTTTAATTTTTGAAGGCTTTCCTGCTGTTAATTAAGACAATTTTTGCTAGAATGAATTGGATACAGTTGGGTTGACTGCTATTCATTTCATCTCCTCCATTTTCTCCTTCTATTGATGGTTAACTGATGGAATAATTAGGAGATTTGTAAATCTTGGCACTAAATACCTTCACCACATGAATTAAATGCCTATTAATATATTAGTGAAGGTTTAATTGATATTTCAAGGGGATTTTTCTTAATTGTCTTCTTAATGCCCTTATGGGGAATTACAATGGTTTTTAAAAGTGCGATATAATAACTGAGAATTGCTCTAGAGGGGGGTGAATAGAGTTTAAATCTTTTCAACACAAACAATCACAGTACATGCCACAAATTATAAACAGTAATAAAAGAATATGCAATATAATAAACTAAGCTATAAAATAGATCAATCAGATGACAAATGTTTTAAAGAGGTTAAATCTAGGTATGTCCTCTCTACAACCCTTTGGTAGGAATTTACTAAACAGTGATGAGCCTTTTGATAAAGAGACTCTTAGAATCACTACTAAATATTATGATAAGGAGATTCTTAGAACCACTGAATTCTTTTAAAGAGAGATTCTTAACATTCTATCTCTGAATCTTTCAAAAATGTATTCTTTAAACTCTATCACTGAATTCTTTTAAAAGATAATTTTAAAATTGTAACACTGAATCCTTTAGAGAGGGATTCTTAAAACTCTTTGCAATGGATGAATGAAGCAGATGAATAGAATCTGATCAACAGGAGAGGAAGAAGACAAAACAACAATCAGCAACTCTTTTTCTTTTCGTGAGGGTTTGGGGCGGAATGGCCCTTTTTAGATTGAGAAAAGAAGAAGAAGAATGAGAATGAAACTCAGAGAGAAGAAAACTACTTCTAGAGATGGTGAGAGAGAACAGAAGAAGACTGGATCATTCTTTTTTGATTCCTTGAAACTGTCGAATAATCTTTCTCGATTTGAATCTTCTTAATTAATACTAATCGCTCTGAATTGGTACCTTCCTTTCATTTCAGATTCAATATAGTCACTTTCTATAAGAGGTGCACTAACGGCTAGATTTGAACTGCAATCAAGGTCTTATTATGCTCACTTCCTTATCTGTCATCAATTAAAGAATTCGACGTAAGTCTAGTAGGTCGTTGATTACTTCTCGACATACGTTGATTTTTATGTATAAGGAAATCAACATAAGCTGAATTCTCTTATACTAAACATTGACATCTTTTATTAAAATTTCAGAGAAATCAATGTAAGTTGTCTTAGTTCTTCGACGTACATGGAATACTTCTCGACACATGGAGCCTTCTATCGACGTTTTTCCTTTTCTTTATTCAGCCTTCAACACAGACAACTTTTCCTGCTTAAACACATTAAATATATAGTTTTTCTATATATTTATAAGACATTCTTGAATCACTTATTTAATCTGATATATTAAAATAATAGGTTTTCTCAGTAATCTCTCTCTATTTGGTATAGCAAATTTTAAAAATTAATAAGTGAGTTTAATAAAAAGAAAAAAAACATAATAAAGAATTTCTCAAAGCATAAAAAAGAAAAAATCATTCATTCAACCTTTTCAGAACATGATCCTGTATATCTTTCCTTTCATTGCCATTTACATAGAGAACATCTTAACTTCATTCAGTTTCATTATTGTTAATCTCTTCTTTAATGACTTCTAAAAAAAACCCGTAAATATTGAAGAGCATCTTTTTGGTTATCTTTAGCAAATACATTGTGAATTCCTTTTAGCCACTGTCAAGATTTTTAAGATTTCTTTATTGTCATTAACCTTCTCAGCACTTTAGGAGCAAAATGGTATACTTTAGCTAAGTCAAACTTTCTTCCTTCTAACTCTAAAACCAACTTGAAGATCATTGTCACTTCAGTTTCTGCATTTATAACATGCTTATCTTTCATGATTTTCACTTTATCCTGGTTCAGATGAGTAAGAGTCTTTTTGGGAATCTAACATATAGGAACAGGAATCAATGAGAAAGGATGAGAGCCTCCCTGTAGATGAATTCTATCCATAGAGCTTATCATACATTCCCTATCAAATCTGAAGATCGGACTCATTCTCAATCTCAGGTAATCTTTATTGATCACAGAAGTAGTATTATTATAAACAGTAGGAGACAATGATCTCTCCTTTTGACTAGCTTCTCCAAATTCAAACGGATTATGTAGGTCATGGATCATATCAGGAGTAACAACTAACAACTTAGAGTTGAGTCATTGATTTATATATCTGTACAACTTTAGAATCAAAAGAACATTTCTCAAGTTCCTTTAAGGGATATATTTTTAATGTCTTAGAGTTACGAAAAGTGCTTTCACTTTCATATCCTCGCTCCCCAGATTGCTTATATGTTCTCGAGATTGGAGTAATAGCAACCTGGAGAAGATTTTTATCTTGGTGTTCCTCCCCCTGAATTAATGCGCCCTCAGAGATAATGTCTAACAGTTTCTCCCCCTGAACTGTTAAATCCTCAGAAAATTCCATGAATATATTGTCAACTATTTTGTCCTGGCAAAATCGAGGAGCATAAGAATTATCTCCATCATTATCTAATGAGGGAGAAGCGACGACCACTTGCTCTGTGTTCTCCACATCCTGATCAGAAACATTGTAACCTTCCTGAATGTCAAAGCCATTATCAATTGTTTGAATATTTTTCTTATCTGAGGAGCTGGAACTGGAACTAGGGGGTCTGCTGATTGTGCAGACATTCTCCCCCTTCTTGACTTTATCCAATAGAGAAGTCAAGAACTCCCTAGTGACAGGGGGTTCAGGAGTGACAGGGGGTTCAGGAGCAGGTTTTGAGAGAATAGCTATCTTACTTGAAAGCATATCAACTTGATTCTGTAGAGAATCACAATGAGAAGAAAATTCTTGACAAAGAGAATTTAGTCTAGCAGTGTAGAGAATCACAATGAGATGAAAATTCTTGACAAAGAGAATTTAGTGTAGCAGTAATGATTGAGGAGGTAGATGCAAGAAGAGAGGCAAAAACGTGATACTTGTATCATGTGATATAGTATTAGCCATTAGGTATGGAGGAAGAGGAGAAGAATTTGGTAAATTGGGAGGAATCTCAGCAGCAACTGATGAAGCAGCCTCTGAAGCTGGAGATTGAATTAGTTCTTGACCAGTAAATGTTGTAGCTTCAGAAGCAAGCTCAGTTGATGGTACAGCATCAGGAGCAAACTCAGTGGAAGCAGATTGTATTATCTCAGGAGGAGCCTCATTTAACATCTTTCCCTTTAAAATTGTTTTTTTTCAAATTTGTCAAAAAGTGAAATGGATGACCTCTTTCCCAGAGGAATGTGTATTCCATTGGAAGTACACAACAGCAGGTAGGAGTGCATGAGAACTAAACTCAGAATTTTCCCATAGGAAATATTTTCTTGCCTAAACTTATGTTTAATTTGACTGAGCATGCAACTTCCCTAATCACAATTCTTTAATAACACAAGGATTTTCATGATTTGCAGCTGGGAATGGCATCATGTGAGAAATTTTTGCACATGAGGACTTTTCCCACTGTATCATCTAAAAATTGATATTCCTTAGAGACCTCAATTTTATTTATATTTGTCGGCTTTAATCCAGTATAGTTCATAGTCGGAAGAACCATCTTGATATCTTCTTCATCTGCAATGTCCTAATTCAGTGCATTTCTATTTAATTCAAATGTTTATGTGATACTTTCAGTAGAAACCCTAACCGTTGTGCCTTTAAGCATCGATCAAGTTTTGATGTTATGATCAAGTTCAATAGATTGATGAAGTTCTCTTAGCTCTTCATTTAGAAGACCAGACCGCACTGAAAGCAGTTTATTTAACCCTTACGCTTCAAACATGGAGAGAATGTCCTTAAACTTTTGATCGCAGTCTTTGAAGGAGTCAATGTTCATATCAAAATAACTGTTGATTTTGATTCTCATTTGAGCACATGCAAAACACGTTTGCAGCTCAATTGGTGATGAGAAGTGAAAGAACGCAATAGTTAAGCGTACTCGGATGGGAGTAGTTATGGGATGGGTGACCTCCTGGGAAGTCCCCGTAGGGGTGCTTATGTGATCTTGTGATATAAATAACATGTTTTACTTTTCTGCACCTTTTTTATGTACTCATAAATGTTGAATGTTAAATTCTCAGGCAACTCTGTGAAATAGATAAATGAAATGAAAATTGTGATGGTGCCTAGAATGTAGGGTCGTTGAGGTTAACTGGATCACTTCTCATCAAAAGGGAGGTTGCGGCCTCCAACAACCCGTTAATGGTATGGAGCAAGGTTGTGAGGATCGCGATCCAGATCATAGGATCTTACGATCCAGATTTTGTAAATCGATCCAGATTTTGTAAATCGATCCAGATTTTGTAAATCGATCCAGATTTTGTAAATCGATCCAGATTTTGTAAATCGATCCTGATTTTGTAAATCGATCCTGATTTTGTAAAGCGATCCTCGATCCGACCCAACTATCAGATCCGATCCTACCTCGAAACGATCTTATATAGGATCTCGATCCTGACAACCTTGGTATGGAGAGGGGTTGGGGGGCATGGTCTGCAGACCTATTGAGGCTTAACCCTTTTGAGTTGGATGTTGGGGGTGCCGACTGCCGTCTTTTCGAGCCGTGTGTTGGGGTGGTCGTTACAAAAAAAGAGAAGAAGAATAAAACGAGAGAAGACGAAAGGTTTAGAAACAATGATGGGACAGACTTCTTGTTCTTATCTCTTTTAAATATCCGTCGAGATCTAAATGTATACGTAGAAGTTGACGCATACAGACATGTATTCGACATTTCTTGACTGCTTAACATTTTCTCTGAAAAATCATCGTTCAATCAATAATTAATCGACGTATGTCGATTTCAGCCAAGTTGCGATTTCTATGCTCATTTGTAGCCCGAGTCATCTAGCATTCCTAAGGTACTAAGGAAATGAGTACGCTTCAATTCATCAAGAGGCTTTATTAATAGATCAGCCTTCTGATCATCTATGTAAACATGTTCTAAGGAAAAAAAAATTCTCCACATTGTTTCTAATAAAATGACGTCTTATCTCAATGTGCTTAGTTCTGTTATGCAGCACGGGATAAGATGCAATAAATATTACACTTGTGTTGTCACAGAAAATAGGTGCGTTGATGAATTTGCACTCATAGTGTAGCAGTTGATTTTGCATCCATAGAAGTTGTGAAAAGCAACTTCTAGCTAAGATATATTTAGCTTCAGATGTTGACACAGTGCTTTGTTTTTTGCTGAACAAGAAAATAATTTTTGCTCCTAAAAATTGGCAAGATCCTAATATGCTCTGTCTATCTAACCAGCAACCCGCATAATCAGTATTTAAAAAGTCTATTAGTTCAAAACTTGACTCCAAAGGATATCATAGACCAAACACTAGTGTCCCTTTATGTTATCTCAGTATCATTATTACAAGGGATAAGTGAGATTCCTTCGGAGTTACTTGATATATGGCGTATATACATGTTGAAAGCATGATATCAGGTCTACAGGTTATGAGATATTGTAGTGAACCTGGTAAAAACTAGGGGGGTGCGGTGGAAGTAAGCGGCGGTAGGGAGAAAAGAAGAAAGAGGGGGAGAGAATTAGGTTTAGGAGAGAAAGAGGAAACACAACATTCATCCAAGATGTTCTCAAACACAACAGACGCTACCCCTTATAGTAGTGGGGTGCGAAAAGAAGCGCAAACAATCCGTCAAACATACATGCTAACGCCTGAAAGTAAAACGTAAATGCTGAAATTAAATAATAAAGATAACGGTTAAGGCGCAATCTCCTATGTGGGCTCAGTGGGGTCGTCCGATATACACGTCCGGCGCGTGTAAACTCGTCATGGGGGCTAGGCGTCGTGTAGCTCCGTAATAATACGACTATCTGAAAAATGTGTCTTGTCCTTAAGGCAGTAGTCGGCAAACTGGTGGCGGAAATCATCCCGGGGAAACCAAACCGCGTCTGAGTCGGGGCGGCCGGTCCAAGCCACAAGAACCACCTTCGATGAATGATCCCCCGAGGTGCGGCATCTGCGATCGAGGATCGAGGCGGGGTAGTAGGGCGCCTCCCCTGCGAGGACGAGGTCGGCCGCCTAAGCCGAATGTGTAGAAGTTTGTGGTCACGGAATAGTGCCTCATAGAGGCGAGACTGCAGTGCAACGGCCCTGAGTCGGTCGGTAGCGCCCATCGCCCATACGGACACAACATTTGGGTAGGGAGCCTCGAGAAGACAGAGCTGCTAAACCAGGTGCTCAGAGATGAGGTTGTGGCTGGCGCCACTATCCACCATGATGATGACCGGGTGATCTTGTAGTGTGCCCGGAAGCTTCATGGTCTGCTGGCTGGAGAACCCGCCTGTTGAGGCACCACATAGCTCCAACTAGTGGAATGTAGTTGTGGTGGGGTTGAGAGGGGTATCCTCCTATGAGAGCTCCGGGGCCTCAAAGTCAGCCAGGGTAACCTCAGGGTCGACGTCGTAGATGATGACGCGGAACTCCTTGACCGCGCAGACGTGGGTAGGAGAATAGGGCTGACGATAGCGGAAACACAATCCCTTGGGATGTAGGTCGTCCAACTCGCGGTTGGAGAATCGCTGAGGAGGGCCCGGTCGGCCTGGCAGAGCGGCTGGAGGAGGCCGAGGCGCTGGTGTCGCTGGAGTGACGGTTTGCCACGGTCGTCCCCCGGCGGATGTCCGCCTAATAACGGCGGTGGCCGAGGAGACAAATCTGCCTCCATAAGACGGGCCATGTCGAGGGCATCGGAAACCGTCCAGAGGTGGTGAGTACGGAGCCGGAAACGGATGTTGGGCCGAAGTCCATGCATGAAGAAGCCGAGATAGAGATTTGGTGGTAGGCCCGAAACGCGGGTGACGAGAGCCACGAACTCATCGATGTAGTCATCCAGCGTACCGGATTGTCGTACCCCACACAGTCTTTCGATGGCGGAGCCGAAATAACGGTTGTCGTAGAGGAGAACCATCTCTTGCTTGATTTCCGACCAAGAGATGGTCGGATTGGTCTGGCAGAGCCATCGGGCCCAGTGGAGGGCGGACCCGTCGAGTCCCACTACGGCGGTAGAGACCCTGTCCTGTTCGGGTGTGTGGTGGAGATCAAAGTACTGTTCTGCCTTGGCGATCCACCCAATCGGGTCTACTCCGGCGAAGGTTGGAAGGTCCAAGGCAAGGACCGGGCGACCGGGGGGGCAAGGAGGTGCGGCATCCCCGATGTGCGAAAGTGGTGTCACCCCTACGATTGACGTGTCGGTGGCCGGGCACGCGGATCCGCTGGAAGAAGAGGCAGCGGGAGGTTGCAACGCATCAAGCTTTGCATGGATGGCGAGAATGGAGGCATGTATTGAGGCCACCATGGATTTTTGGGAATCGACGCGGAGGACGAGGGCCTCGGTGGAATCCTCCAGTGGCGGTTCTTTAGAAAACCGGGTCGTCGGATCCATAGCGGTGGAGCGGGACGCGCGGTGTAAGCAAAATCTTAGAACGGGGCGCGAGATAGAAAACAGTTGTCGCAACAATTAAGCAGGCAAATCGGGCGGAGGTTGCGGCGCGGCGGGGTCATGGGGTTTTGTCACAGAATGAAAGGCTTCTTCGCGCCTTACTGCTGTTGCGGAACGAACGAACGGCGGCGACCTCTGTGGAGTGGCGGCGAGAAGCGGACCGCCCGGCGGAACGATCGACATCCTAGCGCTTCTGTCACGGGAAAGAACGGCGGAGTCGAGGGTTCCTTGTCGCGGAATCGAGCGGCGAAGGCGAACCGCGGCTTCGGTAGCGGCCACGTACGCGAACAGTGGCAGCAAAGGACGGTTAGGGCGGAACACTGGCGGCTATAACAGCGGGCGGAGTGGCAGGTCGGACCAAATTGATACAATCCCGGGAAATCCCGGAGAGGAATCGGTGAGTGGGAGGGCCGGCGGTGGAGAGCGAGAAGGAGGAGAGAACAAGAGGAAAGGTTAGGGAGCAACCCTAATTCTCACACATCCCAACATAATCCAAAAGAGTACAACTCCACCCCTTATAAGCGTGGGGTGTGACAAGTTAAGAAATACAACATAAAGGGAAAGAAATAATTGCGTACGGCCAAATAGGAAATAACGAAATAGGAAATAAATAAAACGTCAGGCAGGCGTGCGTCTTCGGTCTCTGCTCCTATAGACGGGCCCGTCGTCGTCTTCCTCCGCATGCGGACTCGCCACGGTGTCTCCTCGGCGTGTTCGTGTCCCGTCGGCATGCGCAATTGTAACACTTCACCTCTCCTTAAATAGGAAGGGAAGCCATTATTAATTATCATATTCCTCTAATAAATCATAATATGCTACCTTAGTTGGGGACGGACATCCGAATACGAATCGGATTCCTATGAAAATAGTTATATATCATGGCCACTTAGACCATTTGGAGAGAGAAACACCAGATATTACGACGGGCCAAAAAAATCAATCATAAACATGAAAATTGTGCATTTCAATCCACCTCATCGGGATACATTTTACTGACTTCAGCTGATGCAATTCAATTGTCATTTTGGTTTTACATTAATTATAATACTTTGGTGGTGGTATCTATGCTTTGAATGTGACTCAATTACTCTGACATGTAACTTGCAAGTTGCAACTTATAAGATTCATTTCCATGCTTTCAAGAGAAGAGTAGATATGCAAAAAATAACACAACCCCAAAAGGTTGGGATAAAACTATTAATGATGATGATCTAAACCTCAAAATAAAGGATAAGGCATGAAAAGTTAATGCAGTCACTAGTTTTCAATTAAAAAAGAGCATATAGCAGTGCAACACACATTTCACATCTATAATGCTGGAATTGCTCAGTAGCCATACAAGAAATGCTAACTCAAGTGAAGCAGAAAGGAGCTAACGGAAAAATTACTAATGCGTGTTCAAAAGGCCCAGTCAAAGAAGTTAAAAATTTTAGACGATTAAAGCAGGTGGGATTTAACACCATTGTCAAAGGTTTGAACGATGTAAAACTAAAGCATTTTATAACATTATAATATTATTTAATGTAGACAAGTAGAAAAACAACCTTGTAAATATGTTCACTTTTATTGAATACAAATAATGAGTACAAATATATAGATGAGAGAAAGAGAGAGCAAGGTCTTATACACAATGTGGGACTAAAGAGAGAGAAATAACAACAAAAGAAACTAAATGGGTCTAGTTAAGTGGGTTTCTCTAACACTCCCCCGCAAGCTGGAGCGTATAGATCATATGCACCAAGCTTGGACAAACACTGGTAGAACAAAGTGCTTGATAAGGCCTTCGTGAGAATATCAGCAACTTAATCAGTGCCCGGAACATGCTTTAACTCAAGTTTCTTCATTTGAACTTTTTCTCGTATGAAGTGACAATCGACCTCGATATGCTTCGTACGCTCGTGAAACACCGGATTCTTTGCTATGTGTATGGCCGCTTGACTATCACAAAAGAGAACAGCAGATGAAGGAAGTTTTACTCCCAAGTCAGCAAGAAGGCTTTCAAGCCATGTGAGTTCAGAAACAACCGATGTCATAGATCGGTATTCAGCTTCCGCGGAGGATCGAGCGACCACGGCTTGTTTTTTACTTTTCCAAGTAATGAGATGACCTCCAAAGTAAGTACAGAATCCACTGGTCGACCGCCGATCGTCCAGGGAACCGGCATAATCGGCATCAGAGTAAGCAACCAATGCTGGAGTCGAGGTGGAGATTTTGTAAACAAGCCCTTGACCCGGAGCTGCCTTAAGGTACTGGAGAATCCGTTCAACGGCTTGGAGATGAGAAACCCGTGGAGCATGCATGAACCGACTGACAACCCCAACAGCAAATGATATATCAGGCCTCGTGACTGTTAGGTAGATCAACTTTCCGACAAGGCGTCTATAGTACTCCGGGTTCTGGAGAAGCAGATCCTCATCAGAGGCATGTGCACAGAGCTTTTGATTTGCCTCCATCGGTGTATTAGCTAGCTTACAACCTGACTGGCCAGCATCTTTGAGGAGATCGAGACAGTACTTCCGTTGGGAGAGGACAAGCCCATCTGGTCGTCGTGCGACCTCAAGACCGAGGAAGTAGCGAAGATGCTCTAGGTCTTTGGTCTGAAAAACGATGCTCAGATGTTGTTTGACCGCTTGGATCCCCTGTGAGTCATCCCCAGTAAATAGGATGTCGTCAACATAAACCAACAGAATGACGGTTCCCGTTGCCCGGTGTCGGGTGAAAAGAGAGAAGTCAGCAGAGCTCCGAGTGAAACCCATATCCTGAACCACCTTGCTGAATTTTTCAAACCACGCCCGGGGGGATTGTTTGAGACCATAGATGGACTTCTTTAGAAGACACACATGAGACTCCCCTATGGTCTCAAACCCGGGCGGTTGGCGCATGTAGACGGTTTCGTGAAGATCACCATTCAGAAAGGCATTCTTGATATCGAGCTGCAGTGGCAGTGTACAGCCACGGAGAGAAGCACACGAACCGAGTTGAGCTTGGCCACCGGAGAGAAAGTTTCCTCATAATCGAGGCCTTGCTGTTGAGTGAAACCACGGGCCACCAGTCTGGCCTTCAGTCAGGCAATAGTGTCATCCAGAGCATGTTTGATGACAAAAACCCATTTACACCAAACCGGGTGCTGACCGGGAGGCAGAGGGACCAGGGTCTAGGTCTGGTTGGCCCAAAGGGCCGTCATTTCTTCCTCCATAGCAGCCCGCCAGCCAGGATGTTGACGCGCCTCCTGTACAGAGTTAGTAATAGAAACAGAGGATAATGATGTGGCGAAGTGGTGGTGAAAGGCGATGGAGAGAGACATAGTTTGTCATCGGATGAGCGGTGGAGGCAGGAACCGGAGAAGCAGGTGGCGGAGCATCAGAGGGCGAGGCCGACTGCAGTGGGGCAACGGGAGGAGAAGAGCGACGAGAATAGACCCGAATAACAGGTGGAGTCGGACAGACCGGAGCCGGGTCAGGAGGAGGAGAGGATGAGGAGTAGGGAACCGGGATGATAGGACGAACGACAGGCTCTGGAAAGGGAACGCCATCCGGAGCAGAAAAGAAGGGAAGATCTTCCCGGAAAATAACGTCCGCAGAGACAATAACCTTGCAGGTAGTAGGCGAATAGCACATATACCCCTTCTGAGTGCGCGAGTAACCGACAAAGATATGTTTGGCCGCACGGGGATCCAATTTGTCGGTAGAAGGGCCGAGATGGTGAACATAGCAAACACACCCAAAGATACGAGTAACAGGGAAAGGCGGAGTGGACGGAAAGAGGAGGCTGAACGGAGTAGCATTCTGAAGAACGGAGGATGGTAGACGGTTGATAAGAAAGCAGGCGGTGGAGAGCGCAAAATTCCAGTATGATTTGGGAACCCGAATGTGAAGCATAAGGGATGGAGCCACATCAAGAAGGTGTCGATTCTTGCGCTCGGCGACACCATTCTGTTGCGGAGTATACACACACGAGGTTTGGTGAATAATGTCGTTCTCAGAGCAGAGGGTCGCGAAGTCATGACCAGTGTATTCTCGGGCATTGTCGGTACGAATAGTGCGAATGGGCGCAGAGAATTGAGTGTGAGTCTCAAGAATGAACGCCCGGAAGACGCGGGGAAGCTCAGAACGATCGCGAAGAAGAGAGAGGTGGGCCCCACAGAAATGCTATAAGAGGCGGGAGGGGAGGAGTGGAACCACGGAGGGGAGAAGGGAGAAGAGAGGCGAAGCGGATAGGAAGAAGCAGTCCGCCAGAGACCGAGCGGGAAGAGCGGGAAGCGGACAGAGAGGGCAATCCGCAGCTAGCCGCACGCCGAGGCGAGAATACAGGAAGAGAGGCGGTTAAGCATAGGGTAGCCGCCCAAGGAGGACCGGTTCCTCTGATACCATGTAGACAAGTAAAAAAGCAACCTTGTAAATATGTTCACTTGTATTGAATACAAAGAATGAGTACAAATATATAGATGAGAGAAAGAGAGAGCAAGGTCCTATACACAATGTGGGACTAAAGAGGAGAGAGAAATAACAACAAAAGAAACTAAATGAGCCTAGTTAAGTGGGCTTCTCTAACATTTAACATAAATTTAAAATGATGCAGATAGATAATTGGTGCAGCAACTTGCAAATGAAAGAGAGTTCTAGAATCATATGTCGTGACCTAACACCATAAATTAACTAATTTTAATTCTGGACAAGAACAGAACCTTCAATTTTTCATGGGCTTCTCGAACAGTTTTCCCATCTTTCTTTTTTCTCCAATCGTGTCCATCTTTACGAAAATATCGAAGTGCCTTTCGATCAAATAAAAACAAAGAACCACCTAAAAAGAAAAATCAGTATTATTTCTACAAACATTCTTTGAAATTTAAATTATTTAAGTCATTTTCACTGCATGTGCAGGTACTAAAATAGATCTAAAATGTACAGAAACAAAGAACTTAAGTTGCTTTCCTGGGCCATCATTTTTATCACTAGTTCTTAAGGACATCAACGCTGTCTAATATTTGTGATATGCACATAAGATTAATTCTAGCATGAGTATGGAAAATTGGAGGAAGCTGTTTGTTATTGAGCAGTAATTATGACTGATCAGCTTACAGCAGTTAAAGGCTACATTTATGAAGACAACACGATGTTATAGTTATGGTGTTTGTTTTCCCTAAAGTCAAGTATTCCTTATATGTGAGTAAATGGAGAAGACGGGAAAGAAAAAGGAAAATGAAAGCATTCCGTGGTATCTTGATAGGAGAACTCCATGCACTCTAATACTCATCATTCTTCTTAATCTTAGCAAACGCTTAGCATTCATCATTCACATCCCAATTCTCCCAAACACATGGCCACCATCATCAAATGTAATTCCAAATGTAAATCTCCAATACAGGAATTTGCAGGAGCCGAAATGCTTCCCTTTAGATGGCTGTGGCATCAAAAAAGTGACTTGAAGATGCCAAAGAAGTTTTGCCATCATGAATTCCTTAAGATCCCGCACCATCAGTGGCCAAAATTGCCAAAACATATGCAACAACGGAGCAGCTTCTTCATATCTAAGAAAGCATCCTGAATCACATGCGGTTGATTATCACCCAACACCTTCCCTCTTCTATAAGGAGAACATCAGGGCAAATCATGATCTTCCTGTTTCAAACTACAGTACCACGAAGTAGAAATGGAGTACTCACAATATCATCACCGTGTAACAATCACTACAAAAAGTAAAGGGCGAATCATTGTTACAAAAAAACACCCGATGAAAGATCTTCCATCAAGTTCAATCCCTAACCATCCTCATTTTTTGAGGCTGATATCCTAAAAAAATTCTTCGTTCCAAAACCAAAAAGCTCGCTCGATAACCGCTAAAGAACCACTGATGTTATGGAGCATCCGGTATGGATAACCCTTAATAGGTATTCGAAGCAATCGAATGTCAAATGCTGCTAACCCCTTTCAAGGTAATGAGGTCTGTGACTTTTAAGTTAATTTGTGTTCAACAAAATATTTGGTGTATTTATAATTCTTACTTCATTTGTCTCTCCTATTTTTTTTGTATAATTTTAATTCCCTAGGGGCATTCTTGTTATTTTGGGATGTTCCCGTGCATGTATATGCGAACACACCCTCATCCGTCACATAGAATATAACAGAAGGTTCGGTCGGGGCCCCACGTCATATTCCGCATACAGTTAGTGGAGTTACGTATTGAAACCATAATTTAAACACGCATTTTAACTCAAAGTGCATTCTAGTGAAAGCATTTTAAGATTGTAACAAGAACCCAACCAAACGAATGTCCACTAAACCAAACAGGAATGAAAAGATGAATACACAAAAAGTTATGGCCTTAAGGCCTTACAAAATTTTCTCAAATATTAATGTCTTACATACTTCGGCACGCAGACCGACCATACATGAAACGATTAATAAAGACGGGCAATTTCGCTTTGGCCTTCAAGGGCCGGCTTAGCAACCATGGGCTTTGGCCCGCAATTTCCCGCTCGGCTCAGCTACACCTGCACGAAGACATTCCACCCAAAAGGTGGCAAACAAAGCAACGTTCAGCATTAGCTGAACAAATTATAACGACTACACCCCTCACCCGGGGTGGCGGTGCTCCTTCCCTGCAGACAATTAACATCAATATATAGAGGCATTCGGAACGTGCAATTTAAGCACCAATCACCACAGACGTTGGCACGGTCGTCCAACGCCCCGTGCTCTCAGGGCACATTCTCGATGCACAGGACCTCAAAGGGTCACACCTCCATTCTTTACGACAGTCAGCAACGTTTGAGCTTTTAGTCTTTCAGGGCTGAGGCCAAAGACAACGCCTCTATGCTACGACAAAGTCATGATGATCCTACGGATACACACTTTGACTCATTCCAAGTCGATCGTCATAGGGTTGGGTGCAGTTCAGCTATGTCTTGTGCTCAAATCGTTCGGCTCGCAAGCCACGATGCAGGTCAACATCCCCTTTCCCATTTGTACGATTCATAACCCCGTTATGATCCTAGGCTAGCACTCACGGCCGCCTAAGCTGGGTCACGCAGGCTCTCAGCTCAACATATTGGCCCCCAGGTCTTCAAGAGACAGTCCTCACCAAATGGCCTCCAGGTCTCCACGAGACAGGCCTCACACCAAAGGTCTCCACAAGACAGGCCTCACACAAAACATTAGCCACCAGGTCTCTACTAGACATGCCTCACAAAACAATATTGCTCACTGGGAGCTACCGCCGGCGGTAGCGCTACCGTCGTGCGGTAGGGGACAGACTATCGATTCTTCCCCTTCAAACGGGTGTTTTACTGGAGTCCTTTCCAGTACTCTTTCTGCAGTCACCTACACACCCCGCGACTCCGAAATTTACGCGCTTACTACGGAGTCTTCTCCGGCATACAAAACAATCATCACCAATCAAGACCAACCTGTCCGGATGGGCTTCACACAGCATGCATATTCCGTACTTTGATTCCGGATTCTAAATGCAAAGACAACGGGGATACATGGATCGACCCGTCGGGAGAATCGCTTCCACAATTTGTGGAGCATCTACCCTCACATGTCAAAACAAAGGACTTCACATGTCCAAGGAACAGGATCGTTACCCTCGAAGTTCGTTTCGGCGTCATGGGAGAGAATCTAGCCGAATGAAAACGACCGCTACGGCTTTGCCTCTGTGGATCCGAACTCGGCTCGCGAATCGGAGCTCCGAAGCTCCAACAATGACGGGATCTCCTTCCTCTTCCTCTTCCTTCACTCTCCCTTCTCTCTAACCCTTAGAGAAAACCTTGGGATCAAATGAAGAAGAAACGCACTAACCGGCCTTATACTGCCTGGGATGGCACCCCACCGTCGGATCTCCATTAAAACCGACGAACGGCCAAGATTTACTCCAGATTTTGGTTTACGAGACTTACCGCCGTACGGTAGAAAGTTACCGCCGTGTGGTAGGTCAAGCATTAGCTTGTCCCGCAAGCCACCGTTCAAAATCCCCAAACACACGCTAACACGTGTCTGCGTCATAACTGCTCTGCTACCGTCACGCGATATCTTAGTATCGTCGGGCGATAGCAGGTTCATCTCGTGACAAGCGCAGAAACGACAAAAGCACCGCTACCGCCATCGCTAACCCTACCGCTGAGCGATAACTCGCCGAGAGCTTTGACAAATAAATCAGTCATGCTACCGCCGCGCGATAACAACCTACCACCGCGCGGTAGACGATAAGTCATATCAATACGGCGCTCTCGACGCTCTCGACGTCTGACTCTCTCGACGTCTGACGCTCTCTGAGTAACCTCTCGACGTGTGACTGAAACCTTAAGAAAGATGAATGTGGTGCCTCACCGGCCTGGGATGTCTAGTGGGGTTGTGGGTGTTTGACGACAGAGCGCTCCTCCGAAAAGACATCCAAGGGGAGTATGGCGACCGTCATCGCAGTGGTCGGCCCCGTTGCCAGAGGTTAGGGTTGTCAGTCGGGCATAAGGCATCCACGGGGTTCTCGTCTGCAAGCAGCATTGAAGAGCGCCTCGGGGTATGAAGCACATATTGTTCGGAGCTTGTCCTCAGAAAGGAACCGATAACGATAGCAACGCCTCAGCCAATGCGCGGACGGTTATCACATTTGTACCTGCCACATATGTCAGTCGGGAGTGTCTCCACGTGGGAAATTGTAGTGGTTAGGGTGGAGGAAGTAGCCTATACCGGCAAAAGGGACGAAAGTTTAATGACCTCCACACGAAACGTCTGGATACGTTCGAGGGGGTTCAAGCAAGCTCTGTTGGCTCTCCGGGCTGGAGAAAAAGGTTGAATTGGATTGGTTGTCGTCGAGGTCCATCACAATGCAGTATTCTGGGAGCACCTCATACATTCTTTGCTAGCAAAATGTTAGTAGTGTAAACGTATATATATAACCCTAGTGTATGCATTATAATAAGCTATATATTGAATCTGACATATCAGAACAGGAATTAAGATGAATTGAAAGGTGAGAGGATACTTCGACCTAGGAGTAGTATCTCTACAGATCGTCACCACTCCAAGTGTTAGATACTTCTTCGCTTCATGGGATTGCAACCGATAAGCCCCATTCTTGAGTGCCTCCTTGACAATGAAGGGCCCTCTCAATTGGAGTTAAGCTTTCCTACCGAGACTGCTCTTCCGCCCACATCCACCTTTTTCATCACAAGGTCCCCCTCGACGAACTGGTTTATCCGGACATGCTTGTCGAAATACTTGGTCATTCTTTGATGCGCTTATGCTTGTTTGATGGTGAACTGATCTCTGAGCTCCTCAATCAGGTCAATACTGCATTTCATCTCTTCGTCATTATCTTCCATCCAGCTGTCGTTGTCTTGCTTGGAGAGTAACACTCTGGGGCTCAATATCAAACTTCACCGGGATGAGGGCCTCGGAACCATGTGACAGTTTGAAAGACGTCTCTTCGGTGACCGAAGAGGGGGTGGTTCGGAGAGTCCATAACACTGCAGGTAATTGCTGTAACAACCTAAAATAAAAATCCGTATAAAATATTTTGATTTATATCCCCAATGATGAAAAAGGCACTTGAAAATGTTTTAAATTATTTTTTTTTTGACGAATTTGTTTTCGACTTTATTTCGTTTTATTAATATTTTGGGTACCAATGGTAATCTCAAGTGGGCTTGATATTGTGGGCTTGCTGCCTTTGGAAGTGGGCTAGCTATTTTGTTGGGCTTATTATTTTAAATTGAGCTGGCTGGCATTGTGGGTTGATCAGGTGCAATAAAGTGCTGGCTGGTTTGAATAATGCTGGTTGAATTTGTGTTGTGCTGGAGAAGTGTGTGCTGGTTGAACATGTGCTGGATATATTGAGGTGTTGGCTGGATAACAATTTAGGTTCGGTTATAAACACCTGGAGCGGTGCTTGGCATGACCTTGTCGCTGGCCGCTTACTTCATTCCTATAAATCGAGCCCAAGCCGTTGTCTCTCCCGTACTTCGACTTTGACGTTGTACTGCTTCTGTGATTTCCCGTCTTCTTCTTTCTCGGGCTGCTCTGGGTCGGCAGTGGACGTTTCTTCTCCTTCTTCTATTTCATTTCCCTCTTTCTCTGTGCCTCTAGCTGACGGAGCTAGGTCGAGCTCCTTGTGTCGTCACAGCCGTGCTTTTGTGCCGACGATACCGCCGCTGCTACTGTGCCGATTTCGCCTCTTTGCCGCAGTCGACTTGCGGTCGACTAGGGTTCCTGCTACTGTTGCTTCCTCCTCCAAGGTTTCTTCTTCTCTCTCTGGCTGACTACTTCCCCGCTCCTCTCTGCTTCTTCTTCTTCTTAGAATTAGCCGAGAAACTACTCTACTGTTGCCGAGCTTCTGCTCTGCCTCCGTCGACTGCTTCTCTATCGCCGCTCTTGTTCTTTGTTTACTGTTACAACGTAAACAACTAGGTGTCGCTGAATTTGGGGTTTCTTCTGCTACAGCTTGTGTCGTACAATGTGAGCTTGCTGCTGTGCTTCTTGTTGTTGCTCCCGAGCTTCAGTGTAACTTTTGTACCCTTCTCCTCTCCTTTCTGGCTGTAAGGATGTTCTTCTCCCTCTCTACTTTCTAAATTTCAGATTATAGGGTTGATTTTACTGGCTTTTCTTGCTGTTATTTTGTTGTTTATGGCAGAAAATTATGTACTTTTTGTGGAGGCAGATTTCATTATTTTTGAGCTACATTTTGTTGAATTTTACAGGGGTGGTTTACCCAATTTTTTTAGGCTTTGCTGGACAGAATTTTTGAGGAGACGGATGTCCATTTGGGGGTTGGCTTAGTCCATTTCGAGGCTTATTTATAGCTGTCCGGCAAAGTTTATAAGTGATTTAACATTTTTGACGTTTTCCGATCTCGGATTTCCGATGTTTTTAGCGACTATAAATCCTTAATGTAAACGATTAAAATGAGACGCAACCCAGTAAAATGAGCGTTATTTCAGTGATTTTCGCAACCAAGACCGAATTGGAAGAAACTGAGGATAGCGTCACAAGATAATCGTGATAACAATGCAAATAAAGGTGTGGATAAAGGCAAAGTTGTTGTATCTTATTTCCTGAATTAGTTCTATTCAAGTAATTTTATTACTGTTTTACTTTCTGAAATAAACAATGCCTGTGCATATGAGTTTAACTCATTAAGATATCGCTATGGAGCAAAATGTGGGCGAGGGAAAACATGAAGCGATATAACTATCTGAGGGGATGTTTTATTTAAAAACACTTTTTCTTTTATATATACAAGTGCGTCAAGAACAGAATAATAAAAATTCGGCATGAGGAAATGCAAAGGTTTTGAATCCTATGATGTAGAAGAATCTACGGATGGATTCACCAGTAGGGTGAGCCTACGGAAAGCCCTTAAGTGGGAAGCCCTTAAGTGGGTGGTGGCCAAAAGATGCATAACCAGAGCATTTCCTACTTTATGTAATTAAAATAAAAGAGCTTAAGAGGATATACTACCGAAATTTTGTTTTATTGTACTGTATGCATCTCCATTGTTTGCATGTACGACGCTTCATGAAATACTTATCTCACATAGTCATAATTTTTATGACTAACCCAGAGTGAACACAGGTTTTTTATAGGCAGCGGGACCAACGCCAAGCAGGTCACACAAGATCTTGGCAGCTGATCTGGCAAAGGTAATAATCGAAGCTCAGGATTGGCATAGAGCTCGCTGTACTGGTCCCACGTGTATCTATTGTAATAAGTCTATCTCGTATGTTTTATTTTCCTGTAATGTTCATGTATCGAATAAAGTAAAGAAGTGAATAAAAAGTTTGGTGTATGTTCTTTGTACTTCTGATGTACTGCGACCCTTTTTATTCAAAACTGTTGTCCGATCCTTAAATTTGAAGAGTCCAGGAGTTGGGTCTCTACAATTGCTTCGCCCAATTGCCACGGGTGTTCCCCACCTTCTTGAGCAAGTTTAAGATTTATTTGTTGGCTACCTCCACCTGATCGTTGTTACATGGATGATGGACTGATAAAAACTGGGGATCCATTCCCACCTACTCGCAAAAACTTGTCGAATACTTGCTCTAGAATTTAGGACCGTTGTCTGTAACAATGTTTGTGACGATGGCCGTCGGGATCCCGTAATGACAAATAATTTATCCCCAGATGAAATTCTTGACTACTTGAGTTGTCGTCTTGGCCAAAGCTTAAGCTTGTATCCACTTGCTGAAATAGTCGATCATTACGAGGATGAAGCGTCGCTGCCCGCTTCCGTTTGGAAAGGGCCGACCAAATCCATACCGCGGACGGCGAATGGCCAAGGAACGGAAATGGCCTTAGCTGCTGCACTGGCTGGGTCTAGAGGGAGCAAACTTCTGAAATTTTATGCATTTCTTGGCAAATTCTCCGCAATCTTTCCTGTGGTGTTGGCCAAAAATATCTCTGACGAAGGATCCGCTTCTCAAGAGTTCTGGACCCTGAATGACTATTGCATTCCCTCGAATGTATTTTTTGCAGGATTTGGGGGATCTCTTCCTCTGTCACACATCTTGCCAAAGGTAAGAAGAAGGTCCTCCGATAGAGAACCCCGAAGATTAAGGAGTAGTGAGATGCTTTCAACTTGAACCTCCTCTTGTTGCCTACCGAGGGATGAACTACCCCAATCGTGAAGTAATGAATGAACGGGTCTAACTAAGATGGGTGCTCATCAATCTTCGTAACATCTGCTTCTTCTATTACGGGATGAAACAACTCGGTGAGATTTTCCCTTGCCGGAAGTCCATACTTTGTCAACTCGTCGGCCTTCGCATTCTCTTCTCTTGGAATATGTTGAATGTTGAAGGTGCGGAAGCATCCAACGTACTGCTTAACGAAGGCCAAATAACTTCAGAGAAGGAGCTCCCTGGTCTCAAAAGTGCCATCTATTTGTGATGTCATGACCAGCAAATCTGTCTTTACTTCCACATCGTCGATGTCGATCTCCCGAGCTAAACTTAGCCCGGCTATCAATGTTTCATACTCTGCTTGATTGTTTGTGGTGGGGAAATGGAGTCTGACCGCTTGCTCAATCCTGGTGTCGTCGGGGCTAATTAGAATGAATTCTGCCCCGACGGAGTTCCACACGGAGGTTCCGTCAACGAACATCCTCCAACTGGTGGGATCGGAATCTCGTGCTTGGTGGTGCCATCGTCTGCGAAGTCGGTGAGGAAGTCGGCCAGGACTCGGTCCTTAATGGTGGTCATCGAGGCATATAATATATCAAACTCACTGAGTTTTATAGCTCACGTTGTCAATCGTCCTGAGTGATCTGGCTTCTCTAGAAAGGCTTTTAGGGGATGATCGGTGACCACCTTGACGGAATGGGCTTGAAAATAAGGGCGTAGCATCCGCATCGAGGTCGAGCATACTGCGGTGCTCCATGTGAAGACGTGGACGTTGGCTTGCAGGGACGCCGCAATCCTCTGTTGTTCCTACTCTGTTAGCTCCTTGTTGACCATCACGCTTTCGGGCCTCCCTCCCACAACAACCACTTCAACCTCCTGCACCTCCTCAGCCACCTCTAGGCGTGTCATCCTTTCCAGCACCTTGTCGACCTTTTATGCATCTTCCCTTCAGTCGATGGTGTTGACGACGTGTAGGTAGCACTCCCGAGCCACCTTGGATAACTCCTGATCTGAATCTGCACCCCTCGCTGAAGTATAATTCAGGCATTGATGATAAGAGAAGGGCACAGATTGGAAAGTATTAATGAACATCCTCCCGAAGATCGAATTGTAACTGCTCGGAGCGTCTACAATAACGAACCAATTGTTCTTTAAGGTGCCTATGAGTCACCAACAGCTCCACTCCCACTTCCACTTCTTTCCGCTCCACTGAGAAACCGAACAGCGATCCATCTAAGGTTGTCACTCTCTTGGCCTCCACCATCATAGATCCAAACGCCTTCTTAAAAATAACGTTGACCGAGCTCCCATTATCTATTAGGATTCCAACAACTGTGAAGTTCTAGATCGCTTCTTGGACGATGAGAGCGTCGTGGAATGGATCCTCGTTCTTTGGCAAAACATTCGGCGAGAACGTGATCTCCCCAATCGGGGGTGGACTTTGAGACGTCAAAGTGAGGCTCCTCTTATAGATGTTGTGAAGACTCCCTTTGAGGGAGACCTCCACTCCTCCATGGATAGAGTTGATACCCCATCGAGTACTAACATCGACTCATTTTTCGCATCTTCCTCGAGCGGGGGTCAGGGCTAGCACGCCCTCGACTATCGTCTACTATTACTAATCTTCCCTCCCCGCTCCTAGGTCTCTCCTGGATCCTCCTGCAAGTCTTCTCATCTCCAAGAAGTCCTGGCATGCCGAGGTGGCATGCTCATCCTCCTAATGGAAGTCGCAGTAGAGAAATATATTCCCTCCTTGTTGCTGCCATTCTGAAGCTCTCCTTCGTTGATTGTGTGTGTGGCAATTAATCGTCATAGCCTCCCGAGATGGAGATCTAACAGGTCTCCTGACCTCTTGGAGTCTCTCCAACGCATTCAAGCAAGCCTGACACTCGGGGGAACAACGCAGACCGGGTCCGAACAGACAAGGTCCTCCTGTTGCTGGCCTCCAAGGGGGTCTATTCATCGGGATTTAGAACCTCCTCTCGGATAACCTTCGCTCTGGAATAGCCCTGGGCCTCCTGAACTCTCTGCCCTGCCCGCGGGCCACTTCCTACATCCTTCCTATCCAACTTCGTCAACCTCGTAAGCGAGGCTAAGAAATTTTTGTTGTTTCCTTCTGCCTGGATGATCCACTACGATTTTGAACAACCCCTCTTGCAAGCTGAACGTGAGCGCTAGTTGGAGGGTGTAGTTATCTACATCTTGAATCTGGAGGACCTCCTGAGCCTGGATACGATCGGTATAGTGCCCCAACGACTTGTTGGGCTCCTTCTTGAGGAGAAAGAGGGTGGTTGGCCCCTTATACCTCTCTTTGACGTCGTGAAGCGGAATATCAGCCCACAGCGCAAAATCTTCGAAGTAGTAGACGGAGCCCGCCGGCAACTAGTGAAACTAGTATTTGTCTTTCCTTTGAAAGTGATCGTGAAGAACCTGAATTTGAAAGTGTCAGTCATAGTTTGATTTGAAACTACGTCGTCGAACCATTGCAGGCGCTGAAGGGTGTCATCTTTCCCCGCATAGTAGCTAAGCACAGGCTCACGAAACCGCTCCGGAACGGGCACACTCAACACCCCCTTGCAAAATGGGCTTGTCGACTCAGTTTGCCGAGCTTGTCTCTGGCGAGCTGAATCGTCCTCGCGGAAACAAATAGTTTGCGGGGTGATGTACTAACTTTGATCGAACAAAGCTTGCTCCTCCTTCGATGAGACGGCGAACCCCGTGTCATGCCTCTTAGAAGGTTCGGCATCCATTGTCGGGGTGGAAACTGGTGGTGAGGTTGTTGTATGCTGCAACCTTGGCACTCGGAGTCAGGAGAGCTCGCAACATCTCCATCATCACTTGTCTAAACTTCACGAGGTCGGCCATTGTGACAAACTCGCTTGGAGCTCGTTGGATGTCGATCTCTCACTCCTCATCATCGTTTGTCATTAAACTTTGCACTAGAGGTTTTTCCTTAGATCACGGTCTACGCTCACCGAACCAAAGTGTTGGAACCAAAAATTTGAATCCAAATGTTTGAACCAATGGAGCGACCAAAGGCTACTTCTCTAGCAATCGACCCGGGCAAATTACAACTGGAAAAAGCTGGAGAACTAGAGCCAATCCTGACCTGCATATAAACTGGACCCGAGAGATGCAGCGAAGAGGTCATGCCACGTATCCGGAAGTTTATAGGAACTTCCCCTCCCAAACTAAGGCTGAGCTCGGTATAAGGCACGGACTTGTCTGAAGGGAACAGGAGTGGGGGTCAACGTGTCTTTCTCTTATGCCCCGGGGTCCTATTATAGGCAATCCATGGCGGACATTGTCTGTGAATAGCCGTCCCCGCCTTCTTGAGACACTGGATACCTAGCACCTGGGCATTCAGTTCTCTAGGAACCCTGGACGAGGCAAGCTGATCGGAGTCACCTTAGGCGAGATCGCATATATCAGGTCATCAGTTGGCAAGCTCGCTGGTTGGATGAGCTCCAATGCAGCGAGGCCGGCGGCAAGCCCAAAAGGGACTCGCGATAAAATTCTGCAAATGTCTAAGAAGGGAGTCGAGCTTCAACCCTGACGAGCTCATGGCGAGTTGAGCTCCACCCTGCTAAGCTCACGGGCAAGCTAATCAGCGAGGAATGAGCGAGCAGTAGATTAGCTACCCGTTGTCGGTGGGGATGAATGCTTCTGAGTCTGCGGTTCACCTTATAAATTCTTGGGGCTTATGTTCAGGATTGGTCCCACCTCGTCGAATATGGGTTGTACAGTAGTGAGCACGTTAATGGTCATGCGCATTACTTGATTTTCATGGAGGTTATTAGGGCTCAGTGGATTCACAAAGTCGTCGTGTCATGTCTACCCCCGCATAGGTAGCACCTCTATATATATATATATATATAATACATATCTCATCAAATATATTTTTGGCAACCATTAAGGACTACAAAATCACAATATAAATTGTTACGTGGAGCAATTTTCATTCTATAAATGAGGAGAGAAAGATATAAAAATCTTTACCAGTAAGACCTCCTCACGTGACCACATTAACGATTGTTTCTACCAATTTGAACATAATTCATGGGATCTTCAATGGCAAAAGTTGGGCATCCACCATTGGCACCAAAATTATGTGAGTTTAACCATCATTTCCCTCAATGACTTGACTATCTCATTTCTAGACAAACCATTTATGAGATTATCAACCATATTTAATTCTGACTTTACATAATTTAGTTATATCACTTTTTTTTGCTTCACAAACATGTAAATGATTCTCATAAACTTATTAATTTTTGAATTTAAAATAGAATCAATTCAATCAATAGTAATTTTATTGTCACAATGCAAGGAAATAGCGGGTAATTGTTTTGCAATTAATGATATTTCAAAAAAAAATTAATTCATTCAGCTTTAGCACATGTAGTGTTTTAAAGCTACAAAATCACTATATAAATTGTTACGTGGAGCAATTTTCATTCTATAAATGAGGAGAGAAAGATACAACAATCTTTACTAGTAAGACCTCCCGTGACCACATTAACGATTGTTTCTACCAATTTGAACATAATTCATGGGATCTTCAATGCCAAAAGTTGGGTATCCACCATGGGCACCAAAATTAGATGAGTTTAAGCATCATTTCCCTCAATGGCTTGACTATCTCATTTCCAGACAAACTATTTATGAGATTGTCAGCCAGATTTAATTCTGATTTTACATAATTTAGTTATATCACTTTTTTTTGTTTCACAAACATGTGCATGATTCTCATAAACTTATTAATTTTTCAATTAAAAATAGAATCAATTCAATCAATAGTAATTTTATTGTCACCATGCAAGGAAATAGTGGGTAATTGTTTTGCAATTAATGATTTTTCAAAAAATAAATTTTAATCCATTTAGCTTTAACACATGTAGTGTTTTAAAGCTACAAGTTTAGATTTCATGGTGCTTCTGAAAATCACGGTTTGTTTGATTGAAGCCTATGAAATGGCAACTCCTAAAAGAAAACATAATAAGTAATAGACCTAACATTTACTAAATCATTTACTCAATTCGCATCGTAATATCCTTCAAGCACATCAGGAAATCTCGTATAAAAAAGATGATAAACAAGAGTATCATGAAAATACTTTAAAATTTTAGTTAGAATTATCCAATGTTCACCAGTAGGATTGAGTATATCTATTTAGTCTACCTACCGCATACAAAATACCGGGTCGGGTCTAGTCTGATTTACTATATAAACAAAGATATTATCATTTGGAGCATATTTATGTTGATAGTTCTCCTATATTTTTGAAAAAATTAATAATATAATTGTTGAATGATATATGTAAAGGCTCATTAGTAAAGTCTCATTTAGCCTCTTAACTAGGTTGTTTATTCCCACATCTTGCAATAGGGATTTCTCTCTCTCTCTCTCTCTCTATATATATATATTTGTACTCACACTTGTAAATTATTATTCAAGAAGGATATACAAGGTTTAAACCACTTTTCTACATGGTATCAAAGCGAGGTTCGGCCTGTTTTTTTCTAACCGCCCAATCTTTCGGTTAACCGGGCGGCCTGTGTTTCTGCTTGACCGCATTGCTTCTGCGACTTCCTCCTTTCTAACCGCCTCTTTCTTCTCTCTCGTGGATCCAACTCTTCTTTCACTTCTACGCTCCTTTATAGCGTTCCTCTCTCTGTCAAGTGGACCCCACTCCCGTGCGGTTAGTTTTTTTTAACCGCTACGGGCTGCTTTCTACTCTCTGCTTGTCGCGGCTTCCCTTTTTCCTGCGGTTAGATCTAACCGTTTGGCCTCTTGTTCTATTCGCGGCAGCCTGCTCCTATCTGTCGCGACCTGTTTCTGTCCACTGCGACCTTCTCTCTCTTCTTGTCGAGCCGACATCTTATCGCACGACATCTTCTCGGTCTTATCACTGAGGTAGTCTTTCCCACTACAGGCTCGTTTCTTGCCGCGCGGTCTCCTTGTCACACAGACCTCTTGTCGCAAGGAGTCTTATCGCTCTTGTCGCAAGGAGTCTTTCCCGCTGCTGCCTCATTTCTTGCCGTGCAGACTTCTTCTGCGAGGCATTCTTGTCGACTGGACTGCCTTGCCGCTCTTCTCTTGATGTCTACCTTGCCGCTTCGTGCTTCTTTGCTCGACTTGGTTGTTCGCGTGGACTGTCTGCGTCTTCTCTTTTACTCTGCTGATCTTGTTGTGGTTTGGTTCTAACCGCACGGTCTAGTGCATGTTCGTCGGCCTCTACTCCTTCTGGTCGATGCCCGCCCAAGATTCTTGTCGCCGTACCTTCTCTATCCGTTGCGGGCTCTGTTTCTAGTCGTGGTCTTTCTTGCCGCTGGTGTGTTGCCACCGTGACTGCTGCGGGCTCCATTTCTGGTCGTGGCCCTTCTAGCCGCTGGTGTGTTGCCACCGTGACCGCTGCGGGCTCCGTTTCTGGTCGTGGCATGTCTTGTCGATCTCTTCTAGTCGCAGCAACCTTCTTGTCGTCGGCCCTCTCTGGCGTGGACTTCTCCCTGCCGCACAGTTTGCTTCTTAGTCGCTACTTCTTGGCTCTGACCGTACGATCTTCTCTCTTGTCGCTGGCCTCCTGCCCCAGCTTTGTGCCTAGCCGTCTCAAGCTAGCCGTCACTGATAGCTGCGGGTTGGGCTTAGCCGCGAACTGTTCCGTCTTTTGGTGTTCGTTGCTGCCTTTTGATCTGTCTCTACTGCTCGCTCCTCGGTTCGTCGAGGTTGTTCGCATGGTCGCCCAGGCTAACCCTTGTCATGGCCATCCATGATCCATATAGTGTTCATGCCAACATTGCTGATTTGCGCACTCAACTACAACCTAAGTTATCAAAGGCGCAAGGCGCACCGAGGCGCAAAGAGCCCCTGGAGCCTAGGCGTAAGGCGCAGGCGCGCGCATGAGGCACGTGAGACGCACAAATGGGGGAAAAAGGAAAATTAGTGAATTGGGCGCCCAATTCGCTGAAATTGAGCGAATTCGCTGATTTTCAGCGAATTGGGCACCCAAGTGTGTCTAGGGGTGCCTCGGGTGCGTCTGAGATCATGTTTTTGCCCATCTCAAAATTTTTTTAAAAAAAACACCTTGAAAGGCCCTCGTGCGCATGGGCGCACCTGAGGCGTGCCTGGGGCACATCGCTCGCCTCAGTCGTGCTGAGGCGCAGCGGGCTGCGCCCGGCGCCTCAAGCGCGCGCCTTGACAACTAAGACTACAGCGACTACAAGAGTTAACATGTGGTTCATCTGGATCTGTTGTGTCTATTTCTTATGGGTGTCGTTCCTGCCTTGCCTACGGTTCCTCCTGGATTATGGACTCTGGGGCCACACATCATATTACCCCAACTAAACCATCCCGCTACTTGAATTCTGCGCATCCTAAGTTCATTACTGTCGCCAATGGGGACACTACTCCAGTCGCTGGATCCGCCAACGTAACCCTTACCTCGGCTCTCACTCTTCACTCGGTTCTTCATGTTCCTGGCTCGCCCTTCAATCTCCTCTCTATTAGTCGTCTTATACAAGATTTTGATTGTTATGTGACTTTTTCCTCCACTTCTTGTGTTGTGCAGGATCGCAAGACGCAGTCTATCATTGGAAAAGGGCATCTGTCGAATGGTCTCTACATCCTTGACCCCTCTCCTTTGACGGTTTCATCCTCTATTAGCTCTTCAGTGTCATCGCCATCTTAGATACCTCCTCTAAACATACTCCGCAAAGCTCTTCCCGATGTCTCCATCTATGAATTCACTTGTGAGTCCTGCATCTATGAAAAACATCATCGGTCTACGTTCTCGCCTCATCCCACTCGGAGTGTTGCTCCCTTTGATCTTGTTCACTCTAATATCTGGGGACCATACAAAATCACCAGTGTTTTTGACTATCATTACTTTGCTATCTTTGTAGATGATTACTCTCGAGTGACATGCATGTATCTCCTTCATGATCGCTCTGAACTGTCGGGTGTTTTCTGTGCCTTTATCATTGAAACTCGCAACCAGTTCTCCACTACAATGAAAACTCTTCGTTCTGACAATGCCCGTGAATACACTAGTCATGCGTTTACCAACCTATGTGCTGAGTTTGGAATCATCCACCAAACCTCATGTGTCAATACCCCCCAACAAAATGGCGTTGTTAAACGCAAGAATCGTCGCCTCCTTGAGGTTACCCGCTCTCTAATGTTTCAAATGAATGTTCTCAGACAATACTGGAATTTCGCGTTCTCTACTGCATGTTCTCTTATTAACCGCATGTCATCCTCTGTTCTCAACCTTGCGGTTCCCTTCAACCTTCTCTTTCCCTCCACACCTCCCTTTTCAGTCACCCCTCGCGTGTTTAGTTGTGTCTGCTATGTTCATAATCTTGGTCTGTCCACAGAAAAGCCCGCTCCTCTTGCTACGAAATATATGTTTGTTGGGTACTCTCGTACTCAGAAGGGTTATGTTTGCTTCTCTCCTAAAGATCACAAGCTTGTTACTTCTGTTGATGTCACCTTTCTCGAAGATCAGCCATACCATTCTTAACCAACTGGTTCTCTCCTTACACCACTCCTTCTGTGGCCTGATGTCCATGTTACTTCCAACCTTCTGCCTCTCCTTCCTACACCACTCCCACTAAACCGACCTCCTCTTACTACGCCTCTTCCTCACAAACCACCTATCACTTGTGTGTATATTCGTCGCCCTCCCTCATCCACGGCCATACGGGAGACGCCCTCCTCTGATGATATTTTGCAGCTTGCAGATCCGGCAACTACGTCGACTACACACCCAATGGCGAATTATGTCTCCTTCCACCGCCTCTCTCCGGAACTTCGCCTGTTTGCTCTTTCTTTATCCTCGATTACCATCCCTACTTATGTGCAGGAGGCTCTCCAACATCCGGGATGGCGAGCAACTATGGACGAGAAAATGTCTGCTTTTGGGAAAACCACACTTGGGATCTTGTCCCTCTTCCCTCTGGACAGACTTGTGCGGGTTGTAAGTGGGTATTCGCATCTAACATGGCCCAGATGGGACGATTCAACATTTGAAAGCTCGTATGGTGGCTCGTGGTTTTACTCAACAACAAGGTCTAGACTATGATTAGACCTTTTCTCCAGTTGTTAAACTGAATACTGTTCGTGTGTTGATCTCCCTCGCTGTTCATCGGCACTGGCAATTGCACCAATTGAATGTCAAAAATGTTTTTCTTAATGATGATCTGCAGGAAACCGTCTATATGACACAACCTCCCGGATTTGAGACCACGAGGGAGTCTCTTGCCTGTTGTCTGAAGAAGTCAATTATGGTCTCAAACAGTCGCCTCGGGCATGATTTGACAAATTCAGTCAGACTGTTAGTGCGGTTGGGTTCACTCAGAGTTCAGCCGACTTCTCATTATTCAATCGGCATCGTCCAACAGGCACAATGATTCTCTTGGTGTATGTTGATGATATTTTGATTACGGGAAATGATCTTACAGGAATACATATGATCAAACAACATCTGACAACTGTGTTTCAAACAAAGGACCTGGGAAGCCTTCGTTACTTTCTTGGTCTCGAGGTGGCTCGGCGACCTGATGGACCGGTATTATCTCAAAGGAAGTACTGTCTTGACTTGCTGCATGATGTGGGCTACTCTGGATGCAAACCTACCGACACTTTCATGAATAGTAATCACAAGCTCTGCACTCATGCCTCAGACTCTGATCTACTCCTTCCAAACTCTGAGTATTATCGTCGTCTTGTAGGAAAACTGATATATCTAACTGTAACGAGACCTGATATATCATTTGTTGTTGGGGTTGTCAGTCGATTCATTCATGAGCCACGTATCTCTCATCTCCAGGCAGTTGGGCGCATTCTTCGATACTTGAAGATTGTTCCTAGACAGGGACTTGTATACAAGCCATCTTCGTCTCTCTTATCTCTGAGTGTTTATTGTGAGGCTAATTATGCTGGTTCATTGGATGATCGACGTTCCACAAGTGGATACTGCACTTATTTTGGAGGATATCTCATTACTTGGCGTAGCAAAAAACAGTCTATTGTTGCTCATTCATCCGCTGAGGCCGAGTATCGTTCAATGACAGTTGTTGTGTCTGAGCTCACTTGGCTTGAGGGTCTCCTTAATGAATACGGAGTCAAGCTTTCCGCACCGGCCACTCTATTTTGCGACAGTCAGGCTGCCATACACATTGCTAAAAATCCTGTTTTTCATAAACAGACAAAGCACATTGAGGTTGATTGTCATTTCATTCGAGAAAATGTTAAATTAAAGAAGGTAGAGTTAATGCATGTTCCAGCTACCGAGCAAGTTGCTAACATCATCACCAAGGCCTTACCACGACCTCTGTATTATCAGTTCTTGTCCAAGCTCAGTGCCTACGATTTGTACGCTCCAGCTTGCAGGGGAGTGTTGAATGATATATGTAAAGGCCCATTAGTAAAGGTCCATTTAGCCTCTTAACTAGGTTGTTTAGTCTCACATCTTATCATAGGGATTTCTCTTTCTCTCTCGCTCTATATATTTGTACAATTGTACTCACACTTGTAAATTATTATTCAAAGAAGGATATACAAGGTTTGAACCACTTTTCTACAATAATCAAAGGTGCAGCGGTAGAAATAGAATTAACAACAACATTCAAGCCTTTATCCCACTATAGTGGGGTCGGCTATATGGATCCTTTGTCGTCATTGTGCCCCATCTTTTGTCATAATCTCACAAATGCCTAAGTACATCATGTCTTTCCTCACAGTGTCATTCCAAGTCTTTATTGGTCTACCCCTCCCTCGTTTAACATGCCTAGTGACTATACTGTCAGAACGCCTAAAAGGTGTCTCTAATGGTCTTCTTTGTACGTGTCCAAACCATCTTAGACGAGCATCTCGCATCTTCTCTGCAATTGGTCCTACTCATGTCTTATCCCTGATACTTTCATTCCTAATTTTATCTAATCTCGTGTGTCCACACATCCACCTAAGCATTCTCATCTCCGCAACTCCTATTTTTTGCTCATGTACACAATTCACTGCCCAACAATCAGAACCATAGAGCATCGCGGTTCTAATTGCAGTATGGTAAAACTTGCCCTTAGGTTTTAGTGATACTTTACGATCACATAAGATCCCTGACACGCCTCTCCACTTCAACCAACCCGCTTGGATTCTATGTCACATCTTTAGCAATACCTCTGTCTTTTTTAACTATCGATCCAAGATATTTAAAACACTCACTACGGGAAATATCTTGATCACTCAACTTAATAACGAAGTCACATGTCATTCTTGTACTGCTAAATTTAAGCTTCATATACTCCGTCTTTGCACTGCTCAACCTAAAACCCTTCTTTTTTTAAGTATCTCGCAAAGATTCAAGTTTTGCGTTTACACCCTCGCACGTCTCATCAACCAAAACGATATCATCCGCAAACAATAAACACCAAGGTATTGCTTGTTGGAAATATCTGGTGAGCTCATCTAAGATGAGGGTAAAGAGATAAGGGCTTGAAGATGAACTTTGATGTAAGCCAACAGTGATAGAAAATTCCTGTGTTAATCCTCCTAATGTCCTCACCCTTGTCACTGAATTTGTATACATATTTTTGATTGTGTCAATATATGATATATTTTCACCTTTCTTTTTTAAGACTCTCCAAAAGATCTCTCTTGTAACTTTTTCATAAGCCTTCTCAAGATCAATAAACAACATATGCAAATCTTGTTTTCTTTCTCGATAGTTGTCAATGAGTCTCCTCAAGAGATGTATAGCTTCCATGGTCGACCTCCCTGGCATGAATCCAAATCGATTCTCCGAGATGTTAGTCTCTTGTCTTAATCTTTTTTTTATTACTCGTTCTCATAGTTTCATGGTATGACTCATCAATTTAATTCCTCTGTAATTAACGCAATTTTGTATATTCCTTTTATTCTTATACAAAGATATCAAAAAACTTTCTCTCTATTGGTCTGACATCCTCTTTGACTTCAGTATCTTATTGAAAAAACATGTAACCCACAAAATTCTTTCGTTTCCTAAACATTTTCATACTTTGATTGGTATATCATCTGACTCAACCGTCTTTCTATTTTTCATCTTATTTAGAGCATCTTTTGCCTCTGATTCTTGAATTTTATGATAAAACGTTATGTTCTTATATTTCTCTAATTTACTTAACTCTTTCAAGTTCAATTCACTGTCTTTTGTTTCATTATAGAGTTGATAAAAGTATCTTTTTCATCGCTCTTTAATATCCATATCAACCGTCAAAATTGTATGTCTCATCATTTATGCATTTTACTTGATTAAATCTCTTATCTTTTTTTCTCTATCTCGAGCAATTTTATATATTTCACGTTCTTCATCTTTGATATCTAGTCGCTTATAAAATTCTTCATAAGTTTGACTTCTTGTTTTACTTACTGTTTGTTTAGTTTCTTTTTTGACGACTTTATACATATGACTAAGTTTTCATCATTCCTACAAGCATAGAGTGATTTATAGTTGACCATCTTTGCCCTCACTTTGCCTTGCACATTCTCTTTCCACCACCAAGATTCTTTATTTAGGGGTGCATGACCTTTTAATACTCCAAGTACGTTCTTTCCACTTATCCTTAAATGTGAAGACATAACTTCTCATGAGACATTAGGATCAACATAAGGGTCATCAACTAGTTGTCCATAGTTTTCTTCTTGAAAGCAACCAGCTTTTCCATCTTCAAGTTCCATCACCGAATTTTTTTCAACATTTTTGTTCTTGTTTTAAATTTATTATATTTAATTTGTATATCTAACACCACTAACCTATGTTGTGTTGTCAAACTTTCTCATAGTATGACTTTGCAATCCTTACAAATCATTTTATCCATTTTGCGAGTCATAAGATAATCAATTTGTGATCTATTTGATCCGTTTTTAAACGTAATTAAATGTTTTCCCTCTTTATGTAAAAGCGTATTTGATACAATTAGCTCATGTGCTACGGCAAAGTCTAAAATGGTTCGTCCTTATTCATTCCTTTCTCCATATTCATATCCTTCATGAACGGCTGTGTAATCTACATTTTCATTCTTTATATGTCCATTTAAGTCTCCTCCTATGAAAATTTTCTCTCTTTGTGAGATTTCTCTTACTAAATTATCTAAGTCTTCCCAAAATTGCATTTAATATCTTCATTTAATCTTACTTGTAGCGGTAGAAATAGAATCAAATAAATTAAATTTATATAATATCTTTTATATGGAATGAGAAAGAGTTAGCGATACCCAATTATCATTTTTAATTAATTTTATTCCCAGAATAATATTTTATTCTCCTAAGGCTCTGTTTGGCGGAGCGATTTTGGAGTGGTCTCCCGCTATTTTTGCCACTAAACAGCCAAACGCTGAAATAGGAATACACAATGCGAACAGCCACCGCTCAAGGCCGTTGTTTTTGGGCGTTTTCGAGTCGTCAAAATATTTCACGGCTCGCGAATCGCGCAGCACCGCGGCGGGTTCTCGTTCTTCTCTCGACTCTCCCCTTCTAACAACCTAGCATCGAGGCCACTCCAGATCTCATCAATGGTGTCCTTCCCCGTCAAAGAATCAGCGTCGAAGTTCTTCAACGTCCACGATTCTATGTTCGCACACCTCCTTCCGACAACCATCTACTCGAAGCTGCTCCAATTATCGTCATGGACCTCCGTCCCCCTCGAGGAACCAGCCACTGCCTCTTCTTTTTGTTCTGCTTGAGGCTGTTCAAATTTCTTGCCATTGAAATGCTTCTCGTCCACCTCCTGTTTTCCTACTTCATGTTGAGGCACAAAATCCTCATTTTCATGTCGGCGATATCTCAAATCTGAATGCTAGATTTGTGATATCCCTATGCCAAATCCCCATTTTCACGCTGGGGTACCAAATCCCCATTTTCATGTTGGGATACCAAATCCCCATTTTCATGCCAGTGATATCTGAAATCTGAATGCTAGATTTGTGATATCACTATGCCAGATCCCTATTTTTTTTATTCATGTTTATGCAATTATGCCAGACCTTTTTGCAAGATCTTTTTTCTCAAGTACAATGATGAATCATAATCTCTGCAATTGCATTAAAATAAAAAGCAAGAAAAAGAATTATAAGGATACAATGCGGTGAAGATTTTGTTCATCTCAGAATTTAAGATATGAAATCATTATGCAGTTCTCCACTGATTGGTATTTGTGTTCATTGATTTGGTTTCTGAGTTAACTTTTTTAACATTTTAATATTTATTTTACTAAATAATCTCCACACAATTATTCTTTCAAAGAGGCAAAATAGTTTTGAATTAATAAGCAACACTGCAAATATTGTTCCTCCAAACAATTTTACTATTTCCCCACCACTATGCAAAACAATAGATTATTCCACTACTGCATTCCACCAATGCTTCTTAAATCATTTCAGTCGAGTCAAACGGAGTCTAAGTTTTTCATATCAAATTTAGATGATAAGAACGTTGATCTTTTTTATTATTTTTAAGGACGTTGCAAAAAATAGAATATTGTGAACATATATGTAAACCAAAGATGCATCATTATTATCTTGTTTTGCATTATCAAATTTATTGCCGAAAATTTCAAAAGATGCGACAAAAGAATTAAACTTTTGATGTCATTGTTTCAGAGATTGCTTTAGCCCATGTAAAGACTTAATTAATGTGCAAAGTTTATATTTTTTATTCTTATCAATGAAACCTTTTGGTTGAGTCAAGTAAATTTCCTCTTCTAAATTACCATGAAGAAAAGCAATTTTAACATTCATTTGACGAATGAACTATTTATGGATTTAAGCTAAGGCAATCAAAACACTAAGGGAGGGAATCCTAACTACCGGGGTATATATGTCAAAATAATCTACTCATTATTGTTGAGAATAACCTTTAGCCACCAACTAAGCTTTGTATTTCTCAAAAGAACCATCGAGTTTGAGCAATTTTCACTATGCTCAATGGATGACGTCTGCTCCCCGTGGGAAAAAGGAGGGCTGGGCATAATAAATTTAGCCACGTGGAGGCGAGTCATCATGGCCAAGGTTGCGGCACGGATTCTGAGGTAGGAAAGCAGCTTGCTAGCAAGGACTATGGGAAGCAAAGACAAAGAGTCGATCATGTTCATGTGTAATCGGAAGCACTCAAAGATCTGGAAATTAATTTGCTTGGGGGGGGGGGGGGGGGCTCGGTGGTGGACAATCACTTGCACTGGATGGTGGGAGACGGTGCAAAAATCTCAACAATTGATGATGCTTGGTGTGCGAACAGACAAGTAGAAACCGAAAATTAGAATAACAGAAATTTTTATTATCCAAAAAGATGAGTATTACAAAGGTATGGCCTCCCTTTTATAAAATGGAGGAGATAGGAGAGATTACAAATAAGCAATGTGGGACTAAATAATTACAGGTTTAATAGAAACAAGCCGAACAGGCCACGCGCTTAGACGAATAGGCTAACCGCCCGGCAACCACCAGAAGGAGAGAACAAGCCGTCATAGGAGACCGCCAGACCGCCCGGTCTCCAAGCCGCCTGAGACAAACCGTCAGATCGCCCGGACACCAAACAGCAACAGTCCGGCTACCAAACCGCTGGAGACAAACCGCCAGACCGCCCAGTCTCTAATCCGCCAGTGTCAGACCGCCCGGTCTCTAATCTGCCAATGCCAGACCGCCAGACCGTCCGGTCTCCATACAGCAACACTCCCCCTCAAGCTGGAGCATATATATTGATCATGCCCAGCTTGTCGCAAATGTGAAGAAATGAGGACACCAGCTTGGTGAAAATATCAGTCAACTCTTTATCGGAGGTGACGAACGGAGTACAAATTTGTTCCTTCAAAATCTCTTCCCGAATAAAACGGCAGTCGACTTCAATGTGCTTTGTTCACTCTCATGGAAGACCGGATTTTTGGAGATGTATATAGCGGCCTTGTTATCACAAAACATAAGTAGAGGATGGTTGTAGACCTCTCCTAGGTCAAGCATGAGAGCCCGTAACCACTTCAACTCACATGTGATCGACGCCATACTTCGATATTCTGCTTCTGCACTGGACCTGGAGACTACAGAACTGTTTCTTGCTCTTCCAGCTCACAAGGTTTCCCCCCAAAAAGGTGCAAAAGCCCGATGTTGACTTGCGGTCTCCTTTGTCATCAGCATAGCTCGAATCTGAGTACGCTTCAACACTCAAATGACCATTCTTCTGAAAGAGTAGTCGCGCTGATTTAACATACTCCAATATCCTCAGGGCAGACTGTAGATGGCACTCCCTTGGAAAGCTTGCATGAACTGGCTAACCTTGCCTACAGCATAGGAGATGTCGGGTCTCGTCACCATGAGATATAAGAGTTTACCAACCAGACGTCTGTACCTCGTAACATCTGAAAGAGGAAAAGAGTCATCCGTCCAGGTTTTATCTTCTCCAGTCGTCATGGGGCATCGGACAGGTTTAGCCCCAGTCAACCCTGCCTCTTTTAGCAAATCAAGAGCATACTTGTGTTGGGAGAGGACTAAGGAATTGGGCTTCCGAGAGATCTCTATCCCCAGAAAGTATTTTGGAGAGCTCATATCCTTTGTGACCAGGTGTTGACGAAGATGCTTCTTTGTCAAGGTTATCTCAGCCTGCTCATCTCCAGTGAGAAGAATATCATCCACATAAACCGCAAGAACTACCAGACCTAGGGAGGTTTTGCGAACGAACAAAGAGTGATCCGCAAAACTTCTCGTAAAGCTCACGGCTGACACAATCCCGCTAAACTTGTCAAACCAAGCCCAAGGGCTTTGCTTTAGGCCATAGATAGCCTTCTTTAGCATGCATACCTGTGTCTCCCCCTGAGCAACATACCCTGGAGGTTGCTCCATGTAGACATCCTCGTGAAGATCCCCATATAGAAAGGTATTTTTGACATCCAGTTGGGAAATGGGTCAATCCTTGTTGACAGCCACAGAGAGGAGGACCCTGATAGTGCTGAGACGAGCAACTGGAGAGAAAGTGTCAAAATAGTCAACACCATAAGTCTGGGTAAAGCCTTTGGCAACAAGGCGGGCCTTGTAACGATCCACACTGCCGTCTAGACTGAACTTCACCACAAAGACCCAGCGACAGCCAACAACATCTGTGCCGAAGGAAGGAGGAACAAGGGTCCACGTACCCCGTTCAGTGAGAGTAGCAATTTCCTCATCCATGGCAGCCTTCCAATGAGGAACAGTAAGGGCCTCCTGGTAGGAACGGGGGGTGGCAGTGGCAGAGATAGCCAGTGCAAAAGCCCTGGGAGAAGGGGTAAGACGATCATAGGAAACAACAGCAGCAAGCGAGTGTTGGGTACATGCCTGAACCCCTTTGCGAAGAGCAATGGGAAGATCCAGGTAAGCGGGTTCCTCAGTATCCGGAGCGTCCGTGGCGGAGAGAATAGGCTCGGGAGTAGAGAGTGACGGCGGCGGAGAAGAGGGACATAGCGGAGGAGAGGAGAGAGGAGGAGACGATGGAGATGGTGGAGGTGGAAAAACCTCGGTAGGGGTCGATGGGTTGGAGGGAACAATAGGAGAATCAGAAGCCTCAGGAAGAGGAGAGGAGTCGTCAGAGAAATAGGGAGCATTCTCGAAGAAGGTAACGTCGGCGGAGACGAACTGCTTGCGGAGAACGGGGTTAAAACAACAATAGCCCTTCTTGGTGGTAGAGTACTTCAGAAAGACACATTTGGTGGAGCGAGGGGAGAGCTTGTCACGGGTGGCGGATGGAGCGTGCACAAAGGTTGTGCACCCAAAGATACGTAGAGGGAGAGGAAAAGGTTCCTTGCCTGGGTAGAGAATGGAGTTCGACCGTGGAGAACCGTGGAGGGAATGTAATTGATGAGATAGCAGGAAATGAGAACCGCATAGCCCCAATAGGAGCGAGGGACTTGCATCTGCGTCATTAGAGTGCGAGTGACATCAAGGAGGTGACGGTTTTTGCGTTCCGCCACTCCATTTTGTTGTGAGGTATAGACACAACTAGTTTGATGGGCAATCTCATGTTGCATACAGAAAGATGAAAAAGCTTGACTAATATACTCTTTAGTACCAAACTGATTTTGAATTAAATGATAAAAGGATGTTAATACATTGAATAATTCAGAGCGATCTCGTACGAGATACACCCAAGTACATCTAGAAAAGTCATCAATAAAATTACAAAATAAGAACTACTCCGACCAACGGTGAGGGTAGGAGCAGGACCCCAGACATCGGAGTGAATGAGATCAAATGGACGGGTGGAGCCACGACCTTGCTTCGGAGGGAAGGAGGAACAGTGATGCTTACCAAGCTGACAGGCATCGCAGTTGAGAGAACTGTGCGGAGGGAGGTGGGGCAGAAGCTGACGAAGAAGCCGTGGAGGAGGATGACCAAGGCGGAGGTGCCACTATAGAAGATCTGTAGAGGAGGAGAAGGCGGACAGAGCAGAAATATTGTCGAGGAAGTAGAGGCCGCCGCTCTCAGTCCCAGTAGCAATCGTCCGTTGGGAGCTCGGATCCTGAAAAGAACAAGAAGTTGGAGTGAATGGGACGGAGCACTGGAGTTGCTTGCATAAAGAGGTAACTGATAATAAATTGCACGAAAACTTTGGCACATAGAGAGTGTCCGTCAAGCGAAGAGACGGAGTGCCATGAACCACTCCCGTTCCATGGACCGGGGAGGGAGAGCCGTCAGCAACGAGAACCGGGGGCAACCGGTCATGTTTTTCTAGGAGAGAAAAGCACTGAGGATTTCCGTCATGTGATTGGTCGCACCAGAGTCTATCAGCCATTTACCTTGAGTAACCACGTGGGCACTACCTGATGACGTGACCACCGCGGTGGACGACTTCGAGGAGGAGGTGGAAGAGTCACCAGAGGGCGAAGATGCGGATGTTTCATCCAGCAGTGTTCCACGGTATGCCCGGTGCGGCCACAGTGAGAGCAGAGGAAGCGGGAAGGGCCACGCTCGCCGGACTGGTGATTGCGGCTACCAGAGCCACTCCGTTGAGTCTGGTGAGCATAGTTTTCTGGTGGTGAAGGAGAGGACAGAAAGGGATGCTGAAGTAGAGAGGTAACTGCGGCAATGCGTACAGCAGTGGCATCCAAGGTAGGAGAGTCTGCCTCGCCAAGAATTTGCTGGCGGATCATGTCATAGGACTCAGGAAGTCGCAGAAGATAGCATACAACCAGAAGTTCCTGGAAGTGCTTGTGTTGCTCGGCCAAATCCGCAGAGAAGGGGCGATTCTGAAGAATCTAAGCCCCGAGAGCCTGAACCTGTTGATAAGCGGCAGCAAGATACATGGAAGGACGGGCAAAGAGGTCCGCATATAAAGTATAGATGCGGGACGTCTGAGCCCCCTTCGAGTACAGAGCAACAAGATGAAGTCAAGCCGTCTTGACCGTCTCATCATGACGGATGACGGGAAGACATTCATCTGAAAGGCTGTTAGCTAGCCAAGTGCGCACAAGCGCGTCGCTAGCATCCCAGTCGTCAAACTCGGCGGAATTGACAGGGGGTGGGTCATCAGTGAGATAGTGGCGTTTGCGTTGTGAGCGGAGAAGGAAGGTGAAGGAGACACTCTAATCCGGGTAGTTGGGACCGATGAGTTTGGAGACGGTGCCAAGATTCCCGAAAGGAGTAGGAGGAGGAGGCGGATTGGCCACGGGAGTAGCGGTGGTGGTTGAGGTACTGGAAAGATCCATGGAGGGAAGACAAGAAGCTGCGCGAGAAGAAGCAACAAGTCGTGCGAACAGCGAGCAGGAAGTGCGGCTAGGAAGGCCGCAGCGGACAAGGAACAGACAAGAAGCCGAGCGAGAAGAAACAATAAGCCGCGCGAACAGCAAGCAGGACGTGCGGCTAGGAAGGCCGCAGCGGACAAAGAAAAGATTCTGCAGCGATCACGATGTCAACACACCAGCGGCAAGGAAGGCCACGACCAAGAAGCAGAGCAAAGCAGAGGGAAAGAAGTCGCACGGCTAGAGAGAAGACCGCGCGAACAGGAGATAGAGAGGAACGCGCGAACTGGAAGGAGTTCGCGAGAAAGGCAAGCAGGTCGTGCGAACAGAGCAGAGACCGCACGAACAGAAACGGGCCGCGCGAATCAAAGGAGATCGCGAGGAGAAAAGAAGCAGAGCAACCGGGAAAACAGGACGCGGATAGAAGAAAAGAGAGGCCGCGCACACAAAGGGCAGCGACAAAGAGAAGAGAAGTCGCGCAAACAGACTTGCACGAAGAAGGGCAAACCGCGCGGTCAGAAGAAGGCACCGAATCAGGTGGAAAAGATCGAGTCCTCTGATATCATGTGCGAACAGACAAGTAGAAACCGAAAATTGGAATAACAGAAATTTTTATTATCCAAAAAGATGAGTATTACAAACGTATGGCCTCCCTTTTATAAAATGGAGGAGATGGGAGAGATTACAAATAAGCAATGTGGGACTAAATAATTACAGGTTTAATAGAAACAAGCCGAACAGGCCGCGCGGTTAGACGAATAGGCTAACCGCCCGGCAACCACCAGAAGGAGAGAATAAGCCGCCATAGGAGACCGCCTGATCTCCAAGCCGCCTGAGACAAACCGTCAGATCGCCCGGACACCAAACAGCAACAGTCCGGCTACCAAACCGCTGGAGACAAACCGTCAGACCGCCCGGTCTCTAATCCGCCAGTGCCAGACCGCCCGGTCTCCATACAGCAACACTTGGCTTGGCGGGTTGCCTATCGCGAGATGGCCTACATTCGAAAAAACCTTTAGCCACCAACTAGATTTGTGACCTTCAGAATGGAGATGGCTGTAGGAGAGGTGTGAGAGGCTTGGCAAAGGTTTGGGACTGCTGAACGGAGGTTGGACAGCAGTGAAGTGGATGTGTGGGGCAGGGAAAGGGTAGAGGGGTCTTCTGATTGGTGGTTCTCGAGAGGGGGAGGGTTGGACAGTGGCTCCACGTGAGGGGGAAAATGAGAGGGCTTCTGGTTGGGAAGTGGTTTGGGATTTGATGGAGGGGGCTGTGCATGAATGAGAGGGATTGGGGCGTGAATGTACGGAGTGGAAGTGGGCCAGTTGTATGTGGCAGGTAGTGGGGAGGGAGTTTAGGCTATATTTAACGAGATGTTCCTAAAACTTAGGGAAGTGGGGTAGTGGGGAGGTTAGGGGTGGTTATGGGCGGGCGGTTAAGGGTGCTGGCGAAGGTGGCTGGCCAGAGGTGGTTGTCGGTGGTGGTGGTGGCCACATGTAATTCGGCAATCGCCGGGAAACAAAATTGATGGAGAATGATGGGGAAAATGGCGGTGGATCACCGAAGGTGGCCGGAGACGTTCTCCGGTAAACGCAGGAGGGGAATATGAGAAGATATTGGGGCTGATTTGGGGAATTTGATGAGGGGTTGTTGGAGAAGTGAATCCACAACAAGGGTGAGGAAGATGGGAGATCGGTAGAGGGAAGGGAGGAAAAAAGGTGGGGGGGTGCTGCTTCGTGGTGGGGAGGAGAGGATGTGATGGGCGGCAGAAGAATGGGGAGGAGGGGGTTGTGGTCAACGACAATGGGAGGAGGGAAAGTTGTGCACGCTCTGGGGTTGTCCCTAGCACCGAATTGACCAAAGGATGGACTTCAACACTCAATCCTTCAATGGCCCAAATGAGATCTCTCACCCTCAATATATAGACACTAGAGAGGGCAATGAACGGTCATAATTTGTCGATCGTTGCAACCCCAAAATAAATAAAAATACAACTCAAAATAAATAAAAAACACAAAGAACAACTAACGCTACGATCGGCAACCCGCTCAAGATGGGCGGTCTCAATCGTCATTGTGCTTCAGGTCATCGTGAGTAGACCCGAACGGGTCGGGCGGGCTGCTCCCCATCAATTCCCCCCCAATCTCAGAATCATTCATCTTCGTATAATGAAGATAATCATACATCGTAGGGCAGGGGCGAGTCTCTCGAGCTCTACTGTTGAAATCTATGTATCATCAGTAAAAGCGCAGTCTTGCAAATGGACCAAGTAGCAGACTTTATCTAGCGCGGGTACAAGCTCATGGGCCACGATCGCTATGATGACGTCAAACGGGCTGGCGACTGGGGATGGTGGAACTGGAAACGACGAATGTGGTTCAGGAACAGGAGATGTCGTAGGATCGATCGGTGTCGAGAACTAGGGCTGAGCTGGAAGCTGGGTGGTAGATGAAGGTTGTTGCTAACGTGCTGAAGTGGAAGGAGGAAGTGGTGACAACTTCGATTATGGTGGAGTGGCAGATGAAAACAAAGGTTGATGAGACGTAGACTATGTAGTGGTAGAGAGCGAAGGGATCATGTAGTCATGCGGCTCAAAGAATGGTATCAAATCTTCAACGTTGAATACAGGTGAAATTCACTCTGCAGGATATCCAACTTATAAGTAATTACTTCAATTCTTTTAAGCACATTGTGAGGACTCATTCGCTTAACATTTAATTTTCGAGCAGTTATTTTTGGGAACCTCTCAGCGCGTATATGAACCTCACTTGTTTTCCTTCATTAAAGCTTTGCATTCTCCTGTGGATATCAGCGTATGATTTATAAATATCATTATTGCAAAAAAATCTCTGTAAGCTCAGACCCATGCATACTATGTAGGTGTCTAACAAAAGATTCAGCTGACTCGCTAGAACGGGACTCTACAGGAAGGGGAATAAGATCTATGGGTTTTCTAGGCTCATAACCTAAGACTACCTGAAATGAACTCAACTATGTCGTCCTATTCACCGAACTATTAAATGCAAACTCGATCATGGGTAACTATTACGTGACCACTTTGTAACAGGGGTAACTCGCCGGAATAGTGATCGAAGTAGTGATCGGTGGCGGAGAAGATGGCGGTGGTGGAGGATACCGTGGAGCCGGAACTGCGGCTGCCTAGGTGGGGTTGCTCGTTAGAGGAGAGAGTCACCAAGATTTCACAATAAGGGGAACAAGAACTAGAACTTCATTCATTCGTAACTTGATACAAGACTAAGAGACTATTTATAAATCCCCGGGTGGGGTGACACACACGTAAATACATGGAAACATTAAAATATTAAAAGACACTACTTGACTTGACTCTATACAACATGACACGACACATAAGTTGACTTAAATACATATATAGTAATAACATAGATAACCAGCGGATAAGTCATAATCGATCTGTAACATCTCATCCGCCCTCGAAATCGAGCTTGCCCTCAAGCTCGAGCTCCACGTGGTAACCGGAACATCTGGAAGTTTAATCTCCCGCCAGAACAATGAATGGTATCGCGTAGCGACAGCGGCGACGCTGTTGGAAAGACGAGCGGCAGAAGTACTGGCAAGATCGGTGGAGCGGTGAGGAGCAGCAGCAGCAAGTAGGTCGGGGAAGCGACGACCGGCAAAAGGAACGAATTTGAAGGCAGTGAGGTGGCCGGAGGCAGGAACGGGTCCGTCGGGGTCGGCGAAGCGGGGGCCAACGGAGCAAGTGATGGCGGAAAGGCGGCCACGGTGTCTGATGAAGGTGGTCAAAGGTGGAGCAGCACCACCATAGAAGGTGATGGTGGAAGGGCAATCACTGCTAAGAGCGGTGGCATGTCAGCGGTCGGTGCAGATGGCGTTTTCACAAGAAGAGGTGGCAGCGGCAAGGGTGGAAACTTCGGCGGAAAAGCAGCTATCAAAGTAGCAATTTTGTGGAGGAAACAGTGGTGAAAAAACGACGGGCTTTGGTGTCCCAAAGGCGTGCATCAATGGAGCTCAGTATTTCTCATAGCGTTGATTTGATGGTGGCCGCATCCGCGACAGTCAGCTTGGTGTTCCCCATGAAGAGATAATATGATGACTTAATTAATTCAATTAAGAATTAATAAATTAGAGAAATGAAATTATTAATAATTAATTAACTAAGAATTGATTAATCTATTAAAATATAAATTTCATTAATTTTGATTTGAGAATATGACGGGGCAAATTGTTGTGCATTAGGCTAAATGAATAATAGCAGACCCCGATTTTGATGATAAGGTGTACACAGGGCTCGTTAAAGAATGGCATGTATTGTTGGCGGTGGGCTCGAGAAAAAAAGAGACGGGCTGAGTAGAAACAGCGGCGACGAATAGGGAGGTGAAACAGTGGTGAAAAAACGAGCGTCAATTGCGTCACTGGTCCCGGAATACACGTCGTTTGGCGTGGAGAGGCATCGTTCGGCGTCGACTCGTAGGGGAAGCTAATCGAGAAAACAAGAGGGAGAAAACCAGAGGGAGGCTTCCCAGCCCTGCGGAAAGCCGACTAGGGTCCTGCAAGGGCTTGTCGTCGGGGATGGAGGGTGGCCGTGAAAACAAGAGGGAGGAGCAGCTGTGGTGTTGGTTGTAGAATGGTGCACGCGTCGTTGGAGACGTGGAGAGGAGGACCGGACGGAGTTGATGAAGATGTAAGGCGTCAAGGAAGGTGGGAGACGCAGAGATTGAAGGATGTTGTTGTTGGAGCGACAGAAAGAGGGGGGAAGATCAAAATGAAGCCGGAGGTGGATGTTGGCGTCGGATCTGCTGCGGCCAGCAGAGGAGTTCTATGGGGGGTGGACGATGAGTGGAATGGCGTGTGTCCGCGAAAGAGGACCGAGAGCTCTGATGTCAAGTTGTTACGGGCCCACTTCCATAACAGCAGTAACTCGCTGGAATAGTGGTCGGAGTAGAGATCGGTGGCGGAGAAGATGGCGGTGGTGGAGGATACTGTGGAGCCGAAACCGCGGTTGCCTAGGCGGGGCTGCTCGTTAGAGGAGAGTCACCAAGATCTCACAATAAGGGGAACAAGAACTAGAACTTTATTCACTTGATACAAGACTAAGAGACTATTTATAGAACCCCGAGTGGCACACCCGTAAATACATGGAGCAATTAAAATATTAAAAGAAACTACTTGACTTGACTCGATACAACGCGACACGACACATAAGTTGACTTGAATACATATATAGTAATAACATAGATAACCGGCGGATGAGTCGTAACTGATCCGTAACAGTAACACAGAATCCCAAGAGGTGGTGTGGTCACCAACAAGGCATCACAAAAAATTTCCTAAACTCTTGATTACTACCTTTGTCTGACCATCCATTTGCGGATGGTAGGCGGATGAGAATTGCAGTATAAAGTCAGTCTTCTTCCAGTGGGTTTTCAGAAATAGCTCATGAATCGAACATCTCGATCGGAGACGATTATCTTAGGAAGACCGTGAAGTCTAAATATATCTTGAATGACAATTGATGCGACATGAGACGCATCGGCAGTCTTGCTACATGTGATGAATCTAGCCATTTTGGAAAACCAACCGACTACGGCAAGAATAAAGTAGTGTTTGTGCAGGGTGCGAGGTAACCCGAGCATAAAGTCCATACTAATGTACATCGAAGGCTGGTGTGGTACCAGAAGTGGTGTATATAGAACTGTGTTCTGCGTAACCCTTTAGCTGTCTGGCAGATGTAGCAATGTCGGACGATTCAAGCAAAGTTTCTTTTGAGTGTGGGACAGTAAAAAAGATATTCTATAAGTGTGGTGGTTTTATCTCTACCAAAGTGATCGACTGCACCGCCGGCATGCATCTCCCAGATTAGATAATCTCTTGAGGGATGTCGGGGGAATGCATAGGAGTGTTTCGCAAAATAGATAACCGTCGGTGATCGAGTAATCAGGGATGACCACAGGTGAATCCTGAGATAGTGCAGAGTATATAGCCACAAAGTTTAGACAGGTCGGTTGATCAAAGGCTCGATTCACGTGATCTCAGTGGTAAGGGTGTGGAGTAGGCCAACTCGGAGGCCAAGCGCATCGGCTGGTTTGTTCTCAATACCAGCACAGTGTTTAAGAATGTAATGGAAATCTTGCTTATATTCTATCCACTTGACGTGGCAGTGACTCAACTTCTTTTGGGAGCCCAGATAACGTAATGCCTAGTGATTTGAGTATAATACAAACTCACAAGGGAGGAGACATTGTCTCCAATATCCCAGAGACTGCATGATCGTGTAAAACTCCCGGTCGTAGTTGGAAAATCTCTATCAGATGTTCAATTTCTAACTAAAGTAAGAAACCAAGTGACCATTCTGACTGAGCACTCCTATGCCTGCGGCGGAAGCGAGGCAAGCTATTTTGAATGCTCGAGTGAAATCAGGTGATCGGAGTACTGGGGTCGTAGTCAATTTTGCCCCAATATCCTCGAATACCTGAGTGGGGACGGGTGTCCACGGAAAATCTCCTTCAAGAATACAGCTCGTATAGGGAATCATGATGGTGCTGAAACCTTTGACAAGGCATCTATAAAACATGGTCAACCCATGAAAGCTTAGAGCTTCATGGATATTAATGGAAATTGGTCAATCTTGAAAAGACTTGACATTACCAGGATCTACGGACACGCCTAAGGCAGAGATGATAAATCCTAGAAAGTGTACAGACTCGGATAGGAAGGTGAACTCCTTCGAATTGATATAAAAGTGCTCATTTTGGAGGGTGTCGAAGAGCAATCTTAGATATGTGAGGTGCTCCTCATTAGTCGGATTTTAAACTAGAATATCGTCAAAAAAGACCACGAGAAACTTTCTCATGTATGGGCGTAAAATTAAAGTCATCACGCGCATAAATGTACTAGGAGAGTTGGATAGCCCAAAGGACATAACCAATCACTCATATAACCCGTCGTTCATCCTAAATGTGGTCTTCCATTCACCACCTTCCATGACCCTGATTTGGTCGTACCCGCTCCGTAGGTCTCGCTTGGAAAAATTTTGGACACCTGACAAGGTGTCGAGGAGGTCGTTGAGTCGAGGAATGGGAAACTGATACGAGGCGGCCGCCACATGCTATTATTAGTTTATGTAGCCCAGGGGGCATTATCGTACTTTGTATTTTCCCCACTCTCCTATATATAGGAGTGGTAGTATGCTTAGAGAGATACCTTTTGGAGTTTTAGGTTTTGGCTCTCTTGGAGAGTAGAGTGTCAAGGAGGACCCAGCCTCTGGATGCTTGGCGAGAACTCGTTCTCAATTGTATCGATTGATTGTTTAATGTAATGCAATTTCCTCTTCCATATCAGTTGGTCCGACCTGCCTTTGATTAGGGTTCTCCCGAACCCTAATTCCGCCAGCTTGCCTTTGTCCGTCCCACGAGTGCGGCTTCCGCCCACTTCGAATCTCGTAATCGAGCTGCGCATCACCTATTATGTCGCATCGATCGTTCGCCGCATCGACTATTTTGCACTCCGCAACGTCATTCTGCACGCATCGCTTCCCCGCCGCAACGCATGTTCCGCATGCATCACTGCTTCGCCGCAACGCCTGTACTGCGCACATCGTTGCACCACCTTGATTGTTCCGCGCGTCTCCACCGTGTTGTTCCACCGCCTAGCTGTTCCACTTCCGCCTCTAGGGATCGCTACGCTCCGCTTGCTGATCCTCACACCGTGCCTCCTCAATTCAGCATGATTGTCCATTCCGCAGACCGCTCCAGCGCCGCTGGCTGCCTTTTGCAGAAAATCCGCTGAGTCCAGCGCCGACTTCCTTGGTCGGCGCCTTCTCCACCCTGTTATGCCTCCAGCCTGCTCCTTCCTACGATTTTTGGCATTTACAGATATCTGCTCCTAGCGGTCTCCAGCGTCTTCCCTGCCTTTCGGAGTCCCTCCTGCGACTTCGGAGACCTTCCAGCGGCCGCGTACCCTTCTCCCTTCCTTCTGTCGTGTCGGGCCTCCCTCCTGCAGCTATTGCAGTCTTCCGGCGCTCATCGCCGCTACTCCTAGCTGCGGTTCATGCCCAGGACTCGGGCCATGGCCCTCCATGCCGACGAGAACACCTCCACCACTGCAATCTCGGACTCTCAGCACATGGATCAAATCGAAGCCCAATTGGTGGATCTCGCGCTCCTCCTTCGAGGACTTACCGCGTCAATTAATCGCCCTCTGGCACCTCCCCCAATTCCAATCGTTCCCGACCACGTTGGATTTTTGCACCCTGTGTCGGACAGTGCCCCGACCCATCTCCGTCGGATTGAGATTCCTGTGTTCGATGACACCGACCCTCTCGGGTGGATCGCCCGTGTCGAACAGTTCTTCGACCTGCAAGCCACCCTCACTGACCAGAAGGTCTCCCTCGGCACTATCTATATGGAGGGTTCGGTGCTCCATTGGGTGTGTTGGATGCGCCAGCAGGTACCTGACATTTCCTGGCCCACGTTGAAGGAGGAACTCCGCCACTACGATAACCGTCAGGAGCCAGGAGGGTAATGCCTTTGAGCACCTCAGCTCCATCCACCAGTCTGACTCTGTGGCAACTTACATCGACAAATTCATCGTGATCGCTATGCATGTTCCCGACCTGGCCCCCGACCACTACTTGGGCTATTTTCTGGCGGGTCTGCACCTCCACCTCCGTGCGCGCCTTCGAATCCACAACTCGACTACTCTTTCTCACACAATGGAGCAGGCTAGGTATCTCGACAAGGAACTCTACCCAGCCCCACCATCCTCCTCGACACGGTCGCCCCCACCGACGCGGCCACTACCGCCACCTCTTCCGCCACGGCCACTACTGTCACCTCTTTCGCTCGTGGACCCTCTGCCCCCACCGCGGCCCCAGCTACTGACTTCACCTCCGCATCCGACAGCTCCACATCCACTGTTCCCCTAACGGCCTCCATCATCCGTCTTACGAACAACAAGAAGAGCTTTGCCGCAAGCGCCTCTGCTTTCACTACCAGCAACCGTTCTCACCCACCCGCGTCTACCCTCTCAGGAATCTATGTGTGTTGTTGAGAGCTGAAGATACTAATCCAGACTCCGGGAAACTGTATCCACTGACACTTACTGACGACCCCTTTGGTCGTCGATCTTGAGGACAAGGTCACTTTTCGGGCGGGACGTGTTGATGCAATGTGGTCGCCGCATGCTATTATTAGTTATGTAGCCCGGGGCATTATCGTACTTTGTATTTTCCCTACTCGCATAAATATAAGAGTTGTAGTATGCTTAGAGAGGCATCTTTTGGAGTCTTAGGTTTTGGATCTCTTGGAGAGTGGAGTGTCAAGGAGGACCCAGCCTCTGGATGTTTGGCGAGAACTCATTCTTGATTGTATCGTTTTATTGTTTAATGTAATGCAATTTCCTTTCCCTATCAGAAACTGATATTTGAACGTGATTTACTGATGGACCTACTATCAACGCACATTTTTCGGTTACCGTCCTTCTTAGGGGTAAGAATGTCGAGTACGGCACAGGGACTTGAGCTCTCTCTTATAAATTACTTTTGAAGGAGGTCGGCAATCAGAGTCCTAAGCTCTTCATGCTCGTCGGGGTTCATTCAGTATTGTGGAAGATTTGGCAGAGATGTGACCCTGGTATGATATCAATTGAGTGTTGTATATCCCAGGAAGTTCCTCTGGCAAGATGTCCCTGTACTCTTCTAGGAGGTGTCGAACATCAAGGTGGATGAACTCTAAGTCCACAATGTCCTCCTTAGTCTGAGAAGCAGCAGCAACAACATAATTGATATCGGTATTGTGACTCTCTCGAGTGAACTCACTACGTCGTAGGATATGGATCGATCTCGGAGCATTCGTGGTAACTGAAGACTCGACCCTCTGCTTTGGGAAATCTTTGGGATGGGTCGGGAATAATGTGATCTTGAGGCCCTTACCAAAGAATACGCAAGTGTTGGACCATCCATAACAAATCACATCCTTATCATAAAATCAGGGTCTGCCTACTAATACATGTGCGACGTCCATAAGGATGATGTCACACCAAATTCTATCCTCGAAGGTAGCTGAATAGGTACTTGCCACCTTTTGGTGACCTGGATCGCTATCTTATCCACCCATACGACTCGATACAGGTGTGGATGGGGCCTGTCTTAATCATCATTCGCTCAAGACATTTTTGGGCAAAGATGTTCACACAACCGCCACTATCGATGGCGAGCTTGCAGGCTCCTCCTGCACTCGGGAAATAAGTGTAGAAGATAGTGGTCCGCTTCCAATCCTCATCTGCATGAGGGGTATGCAGTAAGTTGCGGATAACACCTATCTTAAATCCTCGGTCTACCTCATCTTCCCAACCTTCTACGGCCACGATGATCTCTTCCTCAAGTGAATCTACAGGATTAGCTATAAGGTCGGGATCCTCCTCAATAAGTAGATTACGTATGGGTCATTGTGTCGCCACATGGTCTCTACCCTGACAACGATAACACTGAATCCCGGGCTTCGGGGGCCTAGTGGCAGTAGAGGTAACCCGCGTATTTGTCAGAGCACGAGCAAGCTTGGAATGGGTAGGTCCCTGCTGAGGGGGCCTCCTAGGTACAGAACTATCGGGATGAGGATTAGGTCACCTCGGACCTGAAGTGCGCAAGTACTGCTCGTATTCTAAGGTGAGCTGGAAGATCTGCTCAATTGTCTCCAGGTGATTGGGAATGAGTTCCCTATGGATGTCTGCCCGCAGTCCGGCCCCAAAGCGAGAGGCCGCCATGATATGTTTCTCATTAACATCACTTCTCACGACAAGATCATCGAAACAAGTTATCTACTCGACTACAGAAAGGGTGTCTTGTTGTGGAGGTAGAACCTGATCTAGGAGTTGACTTTGGTATGAAATAGGGAGATACTTTTCTTTAAATTTTTGTTTTATATCGACCCATCGGGAGATGGGGTCATGGCCCTCTCTATCTAGAAAGCGTTGCAAACTCGTCCAATAAATCTTGGCTTGCCCAACTAACATCATCCTGGAGAACCTCACTCGCCTCTAGTTGCTCATCTCATACCAATTGAAGTAGTTATCCATATTTAATAACTAATCACTAAACACCTTAGGATCTAAATTCCCATCATATGATAGAGCACCAATTCGAATACGACTGGTAACGTCATTGTTGGCACCGAGGAATTTGATTCCAGATGTTCGGACATAAGGGGGACACATTGTCTTTGGTCGAACACAAGTCGCTCCTCCTCTGACGAGACGGTGACCCTTTTGCCATGTCGCTTGTACGGTTCAGCATCTTCTGCCGAGGTGGCGACTGAAGGCGAGGTTGTTGAGACCTCGGAACTCGGAGTCAAGAGAGCTGAAGTGTCTTCATTATCCCCTACCTGAACTCCGCGAGGTCAGCCTTTGTAAAGAACTCCTTGAGGTTCACTGGTTGTCGATCAATGACTCCCTCTCGTCTTCGTTTTCCATCAGACCTCGCACTATAGGTTATTCCTTCGATCACGGTGCACGTTCGCCGCGCGAAAGAGTTGGATACGAGGAATTTGATTCCAAATGTTCAAACCTAAGGGGGACTGAAGGCAACTTGTTTAGCGATCGACCCGAGCAAATTAAGACTGGGCGGACTTCAAGAACTACTATAATTGTTCTTGGACTACCTATAAACTAGACCCGAGAGCTGCAGCGAGGAGGCCTGCCATGTACCCGAAAGTTCATATGAACTTCACCTCCCAAACCAATGTTGAGCTCGGCACAGGCTTGTCGGGAGGGAACCTTGGGGGGGAGTTAACGTGTCTTTCTCTTGTTCCCTGGGGTTCTATTTATAGGTAATCCAAAGGCATGGTACATGGTCTATAAGTACTCGCCCCAGCCTTCTTGAGACATTGGGTACCAGGCACCTGGGCAGCCTACTTTTTGGGAATCTATGGAGGAGGCGAGCTGATCGGAGTCTCCTTTGGCGAGGTCCCTTATGCCAGGTCTTCAACTGGCGAGCTCGCTGGTTGGTGAGCGCCAATGCAGCGAGGTCGGCGACGAGCCCAAAAGGAGCTCGTGAGCAGATTTTGCAAGTACCTGGGCTCATAGGGGGGTCGATCTTCGACCCTAGCGATCTTAATGGCGAACAGACAACCACCCCGCAAAGCTCGTGGGCAAGCTAATCAACAAGAAACGGGCGAGCTTTGGATGAGCTCTCATTGTCTTTGGGAATGATGTACCTGGGGTCCTGGAGTATGATCCATCATCTGAGGTCGTGGGACCTATGTTATAGCTTGAGCCCACCTCGTAGAATACGAGTTGTACAGTCATACTTACCTCCATAACCACTAGGGCCTCATAGCGACCTACATAATCATCTTGTTTGTAATCATATCGTTGTAATCGCATTGAGCATCTTGAACGTGATGACCTCCATATGGTGGGTATTGAGGTTGAGGTAGTTCCTCAGGTGGAGGATGATTCCAACCACCAATGGGGTTTCGATAACGCTCATTGACTATCCCTGGATCCTCTTGGATGGGTGGGAGAGCCCGTCCAAGTCGGTTGTTGAATATGTCATCTGAGGTGCACACAGGGTTAGGAGTTCTCTCCATTTTACGACGATCCTCATATTGGACAACTTGTGTCCTAATGGCTTCTAGTGTACGGGGAGACCTACAGGGCGCTAGATCTTCAACTCTAGTAGTGAGGTTGTTGAATTATTACCTAATATCGTGTAATTGTGCGTCCATTTGATCAAATCGATCTTCCAAAAAATTTTGGAGAGTGAACACCATATCAGTGTTTGACTGGTAGTGGCTTGACTATTTTGAGGGGTTGACCTTGACATCATATGTCTAAATGCCTTACCTCTAATGGAGGGAGTTTAGGCTATATTTTAGGAGAGGTTCCTAAAATTTAAATGTGGGTAGTGGGGTAGTGGGGTAGTGGGGTAGTGGGGTAGTGGGGTAGTGGGGTAGTGGGGTAGTGGGGTAGTGGGGTAGTGGGGTAGTGGGGTAGTGGGGAGTGGGGGAGGTTGGGGTGGGGTTATGGGCAGTTAAGGGTGGTGGTGGAGGTGGTTGGTCGGAGATTGTTGAAGGTGGTGGTGGCCGGAGAAGTTTTCCAGTGATCGCCGAAAAATAAAATTGGTGGAGAATGAGGGGGAAAATGGTGGAGGATCACCAAAGGTGGCCGTAGACATTCGTCGGTGATCGTCGGAAGGAGATATGAGTGGAAATTGGGGCTGATTTGGGGAATTTGATGAGGGTTTGTTGGAGAAATGGATCCACGACAAGGGTGAGGGAGATGGGAGATCGACAAAGGGAAGGGAGTGAAAAAGGTGGGGGTCGGCTACTTTGTGGTGGAGGGAAGAGGATGTGATGGGCGGAAGAAGAAAGGGGAGGAGGGGGTTGCGGTTCACGACAATGGGAGGGGAAGTTCCAGACTTCACGCCTTGGGTCGGCTTCGGCACCAAATTGATCAAAGGATGGGCTTCAACACTCAATCCTTCAATGCCTGAAATGAGAGACCTCACACATAATATACAGACACTAGAGGGGGCAACGAAAAGCCATGATTTGCCGATTGTTGCGATCCAAAAATACAAAAACACAACTCAAAATAAAAAATACAAAGAACAACTAACGCTACGATCAACGACTCACTCAAGATGAGTGTTCCCGATCATCCTTGTGCCTGAGGTCATCATGAGTAGATCCGAACAGATCGGGCAGGCTGCTCCCATCACTTATCTACACTTCTGGGGAAGAATTTTATTAACGCATGGGTTGATGCAGTATGAAATTTTGTACATAGAGAAATAAATAGGCTGCATATAACTAGATTACAGTTTCGGCATTTTATTTCACAGGTATTATTTTAGAAACTATCAACTTTTGAGCTCAGCTTAACAATTCTTCTAAAAACTAGTTTTCAGGGTTCTTTCAAAGGAATGGATGAAAATTGAAAAATTAAAATCCTGAGGGATTGATTTTTCCTCTCTTACTTTCTGGCTTGGTCATTCTTCTTCATTTGGTTCTCGTTTTCCATCTGTATCTTCAATTTCTGCTCTAACCTATATTACTTGCACACAATTTTATCAAGAAAAAAAAATCAAGAAAACTTCTTTGAAAACCTCAAGAATACTCAATCTAATTCATATTCTAACCACAGATAAGAATCTATCATGTTCAGTTATTACAAGCACGTAAAGGATATTTTATAATTTAACAAATAAAAAACACCTGTCATACATCATGACAAAGGATTAATGCAGAAAGACATTCATATTAAAAATTAATTACTATTTATAACTTGATGCTTTTATATGTTATAACAAAACAGAAACAACATGAATCAGAATATACCAGGAGGTTTATAAGGTGGATCGGGAGTGATGTTGAATCTAATGTAGTTTCGAAGGATTTCACAAATCTCACTTGGACGGAGCCAACGAGTTTTTGCTTCCAACAAGATTTGATGAATATCTGCTCAATCAAGACAGATTAATTTGTGAGTATAGAAATAAATGCAATCCTAATAATAGAGAGCGTAGAGAACTAAATAGCTGCACATAATAGTTATAAAATTATATAAATTCCCAATGAGGAAAACCAGAGAAAAAGGTTCAATGGCGTGTTCAAATTTCCAGAAAAGCGTTTCATCTACATTGGCTCCAGTCACAGCCTTGAGAGAAATGTTCTACACAGCCATAGTTCTACCCCCACAAAGAAAGTGATTTCCGTGATTCAAACCTATAACCAAGTCACAATATAGATAACAATTACCCAATCCCCACCCTCCAAGCATTTTGTTGTTTTAAAAAAGTATTTGCAGCCATAAATTGAAAGCATTTTTTTCTTGTAGCATAGATAGGAGACTATCAATGATAACAATGTTCACAAACCAACAGTACATGACCAAAATTTTCCATCATTATGCTGGATCATAATTTTGTCAAGATCCAGTTTGTTGAATCAACGGCATGCCGCATTGACAGAAGAAAACCATCCCAAGGGCATATTTTCATTCAACCTTAAGATCAGGTTACATTAGAGAAAGGGGGGCAAATGGAAGGAAAATGGAAAATTCAAAACTTGAAATAACCCAACAACAACACTCAAGCCTTTATCCCACTAATAGTGGGGTCGGCTATATGGATCCTTTGTCTCCATTGTGCCTTATCCTTTGACATAATCTCACTAATGCCTAAGTACATCATGTCTTTCCTTATAGTTTCATTCCAAGTTTTTATTGGTCTACCCATCCCTCGTTTAACATGTCTAGTGCCTAGACTCTCACAATGCCTAACAGGTGTCTCTAATGATCTCCTTTGTATGTGTCCAAACCATCTTAGTCGAGCTTCTCGCATCTTTTTTGCAATTGGTGCTACTCTTGTCTTATCCCTGATATATTCATTCTTAATTTAATCCAGTCTCGTGTGTCCGCAAATCCACATAAGCATCTCATCTCCGCAACTCCCATTTTTTGCTCATGTACACAATTCACTGCCCAGCACTCAGAACCATGGAGCATCGCTAGTCTAATTGCAGTATGGTAAAACTTGCCCTTAAGTTTTTATGCTACTTTACGATCACATAAGATCTCTGACGCGCCTCTCCACTTCAACCAACCCGCTTGGATTCTGTGTCGCATCTTTATCAATACATCCATCTTTTTGAACTATCGATCCAAGATATTTAAAACACTCACTACGGGAAATATCTTGATCACCCAACTTAAGAACGAAGTCATCTGTCCTTCTTGCACTGCTAAATTTAAGTAACATATACTCCGTCTTTGCCCTGCTCAACCTAAAACCCTTCTTTCCTAAAGTGTCTCGCCAAGATTCAAGTTTTGTGTTTACACCCTCGCGCATCTTATCGACCAAGACGATATCATCCGCAAACAATAAACACCAAGGTATTGTTTGTTGGATATGTCTAGTGAGCTCATCTAAAATAAGGGTAAAGAGATAAGGGTTTAAAGCTAAACCATGATGTAAGCCAACAGTGATAAGGAATTCCTGTGTTAATCTTCCAGATGTCCTCACCCTTATCACTGAATTTGTATACATATCTTTGATTATGTCAATGTATGATATATTTACTCCTTTCTTCTCTAAGACTTCATAAGATCTCTCTTAGAACTCTATCATAAGCCTTCTCAAGATCGATAAACAGCATATGCAAAACTTGTTTTTCGTCCTACTCTTCTTTCTATTACTCGTTCTCATAGTTTCATGGTATGACTCATCAATTTAATTCTTCTATAATTAACATAATTTTGTATCTCCTTTTGTATATCTCATTTATTCTTATACAAAGGTGTCAAGATATTTTCTCTACATTGGTCTAACATTCTCTTTGACTTCAGTATCTTATTAAAAAACATGTAAGTCACAAAATTCATTCATTTCCTACACATTTCCATATCATCCGACTCAACCGTCTTTCCATTTTTCATCTTCTTTAGAGTATGATTTACCTCTGATAGTTGAATTTTACGATAAAATATTATGTTCTTATACTCCTCTGATTTATTTAACTCTTCCAAGTTCAATTCATTGTCTTTTGTTTCATTATAGAGTTGATAAAAGTATCTTTTTCATCGCTCTTTAATATACATATCAACCGTCAAAACTATATATGTTTCATTCTTTATGCATTTTACTTAACTTAAATCGTGTCTTCATTTTTCAAGCTCGAGCAATTTTATATATGTCACACTCTCCATCTTTGGTATCTAGTCACTCATAAAATTTTTCATAAGCTTGTTTTTTTCTTTACTTACTGTATGTTTTGCTGTTTTTTGACGACTTTATACCTGACTAAGTTTTCATCATTCTTACAAGCGTAGAGTGATTTATAGCTGACCCTCTTTGCCCTCACTTTGTCTTGCACTTACTATTTCCACCATCAAGGTTATTTATTTGGGGACGCACGACCTTTTGATACTCAAAGTATGTTCTTTCCACTTATCCTTAAATGTGAAAACAAAACTTCTTATGAGACATTAGGATCAACATAAAATTCATCAACTAATTGTTTCAAAACTTGCAAATAATCCCATAAAATAAAATTAGTTTGTTCAACAAACCGAGAAAATACTAATAACATAAAAGTGAAAAACATGTTTGTTAGATTATGATATTTATTCACGATTCAGCCGTCCATCTGGTTCAGTCCCTCATATTTATATCCAGACGGAGGCTTTGATTAGGGTTAGCAAAATTCTGAGATACATCGTTTTCCTCTTCGATTATTAGCATGGCATCAGAGGCCGGCGGCTAAGTTCTTCCTTCTGCGTCGCCTGTTGCTACTGCGTCGAGGGTTTTGGCGCTTGCATCTGCGACCTTTCTATCGCGTCTATGTCGCGTTCTTTCACCTGTGTCTTCTCCCGTTGTATCCTTCATGTCCCTGGTGTATCCCGTCGCTGCGTCTTTGTAGTTACCTGATTTCGGCTGCTGCTTCTGGACACTGCCGTTACATCTTTATCCTCCAGAATCGGGAGGGCAATTTAATGTTGGAGCTTATTGCAATTCTGGAACGATGAGTTGCTCCTAAGCAGGGGAAGGTGATAACACAAATTTTGATTCAATGGGTCAATTGCTCACTGAAAGAGGCGACTTGGGAAGATCTAAGGATGATTATAAAGCAGTTTCCTAATTTTTTCCCTTGAGGTCAAGGAAGTGGTGATCAGGGAGGGTATTGATGCATGCAGGACTTGGAAGGGTAAAGCTAATGGCAGGCAGCATGTAATTTCTTATATTGAGGAGGGGCAGGTTGGTCATTTGTAATATAGATTGTTCCTATTCTTCTCCAGCTCACGAGAATGGGAGTTAGTAATCTGTTCAGGGAATTGTCCCTTAGAATTGCTGTGTTTTTCTTTTGTTCTTGCTGATTGAATCTTGTTACTAGTATTACAATAATAAATAAAGATTGTCTTCCTATTTTGTATTGTTCTGGTGATTTGAATTTGAAGATCTGGAGTTGCGTTACGCGGTAGGAACATAACAATATGAACTTCGAGATAGACTGCATACCTAAGTTAGAGCAGATGAGGAACATAAATGGCGAGGGAGATATCAGGATAGGAGAGGGAGAGGATTGCTTACCTGGTTCAGTGGCATTGGAGAACCAACATGGCGAGGGAGACGACATTGATCCGGTCGGATGTTAGGGAATGAAATGCAAAGAGGAGTTACCGTTCGAAGGGAGGATCCCCACCGATTGACATTGCTGTAGCAAGAAATGCTGCATCGCAAACCTGTGAGAGGACGAGCACGGAGGAGCAAAGAAAAGAGTTTCGGGGGATCTGGAATGCCGTGGAGAAGCACTGCGAGAGAGGAGCAGATGGTAGTCGGAGGAAGCGGATTTTGGAGGGAGAAGACCAATCTCCTCGTGAACGTTGCTGCGCGTAGCGAATATGAAGGGGTCGCAGGAGAGAAGCGCTCGAGGGGAGAAGGCGAGACTAGCGCCGATCTGGTTTTGGAGGAAAGAAGAGGCGGAGAGGTTTACATTTTGTTTTATTTTATCTAAACCCTCTAAAATCATTCTTAAGTTTTAATAAGAGTGATGTTGTAAGTACTTTTGAGAACACTATTCTTACCCCCAAAAATTTGAAATTTCTAAATATAATCATAGTTTTATATGGCTATTACTACCTCAAAAAAACTAAATTTACTCTCTATTAAGACTTTCGTCTCTATTATTCTCATTCGCTACGACGCTCTAGTTTTAATAAGAGTTGATAGTTCTAATAAGAGCTGATATGGCGATCGGCTCGCTCTATCAACTCTTCATAAGACTTCAGCATTCTCTTATTTATTGGGAACTTGAAGAGGCTTGGTCTCAAATCTTTTGTGATGGGTCCACGTCTTGAACTTCCATAGTCTTCTCCTGGAAGCGATCCACATACTCCTTAAAGTCTTATGAGGATCATATCGATTCTGAAAGAGGGCGTCCATGTCACTTTTCCTTTCCTTTGAGGTGGCGAACATTTGCATCAACTCCTTTCTTAGCTTCTTGAAGGAGTCGATGGAGTGAGGGGCGTTATAGAATCATTCTCGGGTTTTACCGTTGAATGTGGTGGCGAGAAGCTTACAGCAGACTCCTTCTGAGAGTGGAGAGATATCACGGCATCGAACGCTTTAAGGCAGTGGCGGAGCCAGGATTTTATCTCAGGGGGGCGAAAATTAATATTTAAAAAATGTATCACAAAAAATATATATTAATGCATAATAAAAATTAACATTCACATACAATCAATCATAATTTCCCTCGACGTGTTTTCATTGCTTGAAATAGCTGAATAATTGACTCATTTTCAACTAATTTGAATTTGTCTCTCTCAATATAGGTCAATAAGCTGTCATTAAGTCATTTATCACTCATTCGATTGCATAAACGTGACTTGATAATCTTCATTTTGGAGAATGCTCTTTCCACTGTAGTTGTTGCAACTGCAATAATAATGTCAATTTAATCAACCTGAATACTTGAGGATATGTCATATCCAATTTGAATTTAACAAATTGTTTCGCTAGATCGCTAACTCCCGTAATATTCAAAATTTCAGTTCGGGATGATGCATCTAAAATGTAAGTTTCAAGCTGACTTTGAAGAGTTATAAGCTGCATTTGAGAGAAGTCTGATGGATAGAATTTGGCAAGACACATCAACTTCTGTATATTAAACGCTGCAAATTTTTCACTTGGGTCTAAACAAGTCATACAAATCAGTAGCTCTGTGTTGACTTTATTAAACCGATGATTTAATTCATTCAATTGCAAATCAATAACTACATAAAAGACTTCAACATGATAATGATGTAGATTAGTTCTTTCTTCTACCTTTCGTCTTGATCTTCCCAAAACTTTAAAGTTTTCCTCCATTTTTATTACTTCTATCTTATGAATCTCACAAAATAATGTAACTTCTTTTATCAAATCTAACCACCCATCATCTCTAAAATTTTTGCAGACGTTTTTTAGAAACATTGACTAAGTGCATAGCATTTACTATATTCTGATCCATCTTTTGTAATGCTTGTGATAATTCATTTGTCATTCCTAAAATATGTTTCATTAGATGCAGATTGAATGTTAATTCATATGTTTGAACAAAAGTTAAAATAGCAGATGTCTCTGATCTTTTCTTGAAATCTATTCATCTAATCTTATCTCATCTAGCACATCAATAACTAAAGAAAACATAAGTATCAGACTCACTAAAAAAGTATAATGTGATCCTCAATGAGTATCTCCAACTCTTTTGATACTTGTTTCTTGATTTAAATTTTGACCAGTATGAATTTCTTCATTATCCAACGCTATAGTAATTCTAGCAATCTCCTTCTCTCTAAATTTATCTCGTCTTTGACATGAAGCTCCAACAATATTAGAAATATTGCTAACAAGAGTAAAGAGCATAGAAATTTGACAGACATTATTTGCTACAGCTGCAAGTGCTAGTTGTAATCTATGAGCAAAACAATGTACATAATACGCAGATTCATTTTCCCTTAATATCAAACTTTTAAGACCTCTGAATTCCCCCTGCATATTATTTGCTCCATCATATCCTTGTCCACGTAGTCTTGAAAGTGTCAAATCATGAGTAGAGAATAACATATCTATTGTTGCTTTTAAGGATAAAGCTGTTGTATCAGTGACATGAATGATAGCAAAAAATACTCAATAATACTTCTAGTCTTGTCCATAGAACGAAAAACAACCGTCATTTGTTCTTTAATTGATATGTCACGAGATTCATCAACTAATATTGAAAATAAGTCATCACCAATTTATGAAACTATGGTCTTTCTAATCTCACAAGCAATAGCACTTACTATATCTTTTTGAATCTGAGGTGATGTTAATTTATTATTTTTTGGAGCATTTTTTAAGGTTACTTTTGCAATATCTTCATTGTGCTCTCCCAACCAATCGAAAAGCTCAAAAAATTTTTTTCCTTATTATTAGATGTCGCAGATTCATCATGACCTCAAAAAGATAGTTTTTGGTTCAACAAAAATTTAATAACATCAATTGATGTTATTAAATGGGCATGATACTCTGCTTTAACAATATCTATTTGCTTAGATAATGCAACTTGAATTTGAGTATTTTGACTTATAAGATCCTGACATTTCTACAAAGCTATGTTATGTGCACTAGCATGAGAGCTACATGTATTTGCAATTTTCCACTTTTTCCCAATAAGACCACCCGTAGTGACAAATGTGTTTCCACCTCCTTGATCCCCCCGTGTTCAACTTTAAACAAATAACAACACAGACAAAATGCATCATCTTTTGTTATATTGTACTCTAACCAATTGTTATGCAAGTTAAACTAATCTGGAACAAAACGCCTTGGATCTTTGCCAAAATAAGTAAACTTAAAATTATGATTTCTTAGTTGACACAGGTCTTTTAGCCAATAAACCCTTCAAACTTGATCTCTTATATTCACATGATAATCAGAAATCATTAGTCTTAATCCAGGATCTGAAATTAACTCATCCAAATTAAACTGTTCACGATTTCTTTTATGATGTTTGAATTGACTTGATTAATTAACAATTACACATTTTTATCTCTCTGAAACATCAATACAAGAATTTGGAATAATTTCTCTACTTGGAACATCAGAATTAGGTTGTTCATTTGATTTTAATTTCTTTTTAAAATACTTTTCCATTCTGAAAAATAAAAATTATATCAGAAAAACAAACATTATTAAAGAGTATAAGACTATAAGAGATTAAAAGACAATATTTTACATGAGTGTCCCGTATCCAAACCTGATGGTTGATGTCTAATATCACAAACTCCCAAAGTATTTGATGTTTTGTGATTGTGAATGAACTAACTTTTTCTCAGATTTCACAGTGAGCCTCCTGAACCCCTAATTTCTTTAAAAGTAGTGGTGTGATTTGAATAGATTACTACGAGAACAAATATTCAATTCTAAATGAATGAACTTCAAATATTAAATAACACAGAGTATCCGAAGAAAATACAGGATGAATCAACAAAACAGCTAATTAATGATTCACAATAACAAATCACTGAAATCAGCGGGAGAAATTATACATTTCAGAAGGAGAAAAACACACGCTGATAAAATATCATGAGCTCAGCGTGAGTAGAAAGGAAACCTTAATTAAGGCATACCCGGACATGTGCCCAGATTGAAAATTAAATAGACAGACTTTAGACAGCGATTTTTATAAAAAAACCGTTGTCTAAATTATTATGATTTAGACAGCGGCAAAAAAATGTAATACTTTAGACAACGATTTTTATAAAAAATCGTTGTCTAAAGCGTATTATAATTTTTTTTTATTTAAAATGACATTTTTTAATTTAAAACAAAAAATAAATATTTAATACTTTAGACAGCGGTTTTTATAAAAAACCGGTGTCTAAAGTATTATAATTCTTTTTATTTAAAACAGCAATTTTCTTTTTATTTAAAACAGCAAAAAAATCTTAATACTTTAAAGAGCGGTTTTTATAAAAATACCGCTGTGTAAAGTATTATAATTTTTTTTATTTTAAACGCGCCTTTTGAAAATAGGCTTACTATATGAAATTTTGAAAATATGCTTAAATTAGATCCGCCATTGCTTTTAAGGTGGTATGCAAGATCCTCCCTTCCAAAGAATCTTGAAAGACGGGGAACCCTGAACCCAAACAGAGCAGATTCTGTTTTGATGTTTACTATAAAGGGGGAAAGTGAGTCTGCTCCTTCCATGTACTCGGACACTCCTTCGAAATTGAGAACTCTACCACATAGTAGTGGTCTCCTTAAGAACTCCCGGCAAGCTCGCGTGAACTCGACACATGACCAGAGCGGAGGTGGAGTCTCTGGTCGGCATAGTTATTGCTTGGAAGTCACAGCCTTCAGATGAGGCTCGCAGTGCAGGTGGTGGATTCTCCCTGCTATACAAGATGCGCGATCATTGCTAACAGGCTGTTGAATTCTTCATGTGTAACCGCACCACCTTCTGAAAGGTTGGAAGCATGTGGCAATTTCCCTGACTACTCTCCGGTCATCAGATGGTTTATCAGATTGCTTGATCTGAAGGTCGCGTGTTCGAAATGTTGGTGTCAAAATTGCCACCAACTTCCACACTCAGTAACGGGTAAAGAGAGTAACATGGGGAATCAGTAACCACAAGCGATTGGTTACCAACCCTTGAGGGTTGGGCGAGCAGATCACAGAAAAGAGCTTTCCACCAGCAACGTCGAACACCAAATATTCTCGTAGCGTCGAACACCACTTGATGTGAACAACAATGATGGAGAAAATCCGGGAGGTGTTTTATGAAAGAGAGAAGATGAAGATGAAGATGATGTTCTCCGAATCTATATTCGATAAAGAAAAGTGTATCTTATCGCTTATAGCATAGGATATAATATCAAGGTCGTATTAAAACTAATGCGCATCGATTACTTCTACTTCAAAGAGATTTCTGTTATTTTATCAATTAGATACTTTGATTTGGTTTGTAAATAAGAGAACGGTTATACAATAAAAGAGGTTGATTAAGCAATAATTTAAAAGGTTAGTACTTGATCTTGAATCACCTTGGAATGAAAATGACCAAAAATAGATAAATCCCTAATTCTCTTTAACGAAGGTGCTTGGACCGTGGAGGTTCCCAGAATATGAACGCACCTCTTTCAAGGCTACGCCCAATTGAGTTTAGGTTGATCAACCAAACTTTCGTTCTATAATTGAAACCCCTAAAACTCGCTTTATGTGGTGAACCCCTCTATTAGATTTGACTCCAATCCGGGAAATTTACGTCGTCCTCTTTCAAGGATTGCATTCAACTCCCTTTACCCGTGAGTGATCAATCCATACGCATGATCCTTTCGGCTACTAGAGTATGAAAACAGAAGAGAAAATCATATATCGATGATATGACCTCTCTATAAATTAATCAAGGGTAAATCCTAAACATTTATTCAAAGAGAAAGAGAAGATATAGGTTAAGAAAAAGAGATCATTTCATTCCTCGGATCATTTCGATCAAGTACTAAACATAATTTAGTTACTCATAATATAGGAAATGAAAATCATGTTAAGAATATGCATAAAAATAAAGAGAAAGAGGGAAAGGGAATAACAAACTAATTTATTTTTTATTGAAAAAAAATAACAAAAGATTTCAAAAAAAGACATTATAAAGAGAGTTTGCAAGAAGATTACAAATACGATAAAAGAAATTGCAAGAACATTAAAGCATGAAAATATTAAACTAAAATACTCTACAAACAAACTCTAAAGGCTCTCTACAATGCTCAAAATGAAGTAGGAAGGATGATGCGTTCCCCCCTTTCTTCATGCCTATTTATAGGGCAAAAACCAAGGGGGTAGAGTTGGAATTTGGCATGAGGATGAAGTTTCCATGAAGCATCCCTTGGTCAAAAAGCACATGTTGATTTAAAATTCAAAGGTGGCTAGCCTCTTTCACACTTGTCATGAAAAGCATGATAAAAGTTGGCTAGCTTTCTCTCTTTCCAAAAGCTTCCTTTAAGGACACATGTTGAATATATAGTCAAAGGTGGCTAGCCTATTTCACACTTGTCATGAAAAGCAAGATAAAAATTGTCTAGCTTTTTCTCTTTCCAAGAAGTTTCCTTTAAGAACACATGTTGAATATATAGTCAAAGGTGGCTAGCCTCTTTCATACTTATGAGAAAAAATCACATCGCACCATTGTGGCTTCATTCCATTCTTGAATATAGTTCAACAACACCATGACATGAGTGCACTCAACATTTATTTTGGCACACCATAACTGAAGGCATCTTCTTTTAGAATTGATAATACAATTTGTCCCGGGATCCTCGGTTCTTGCTCAAACACGAGTTTCATACATGCAGGAAACCTACTGGATAGCAACTTCGACGGAGGATTTCTGAGGCTACAATAATCCGATAAAGGCGTGTAACCATCCGTTGGAAAGGTCTTTCCGAGGGCTACAACTTTTGTGTTCAACCCAAGATCTGAATCTGGCCGTAATATGCCCAAAAGTGGGCACGAAGTTTGCTACGTGCATAAAAATAGTAAAATGTGCATGGTTAGGATAGACTTATAAAAAAATTATGATTTAGCGGATAAAGTTAATAATATAAATATATTTATATTAGATTATTTATATTTTTATATTAATAACTTAGGTCAAATTATGCATCATCAAATTTCCCCAGACTTATTATTTTGCTTGTCCTCAAGCAAAGACATACGAGCTAGAAAAAAAAACCAACCAAACAAATTGGCTATGCCAAACACAAGTACGATGCGAAATTAAGGTAGAGGAATTATGAAAAGAAAACAAAATATTTTTACTTAGTCTTGACATAAAATTTTACAATTTTCACTAGCATAAAAAAATAAATCATCCCATGTTTTTAAGCAAAACTAAAAATTGAGTAATGTGATAAATGAAAAGGATATTGAGTTGCTACTAAAATCTAAGAGACATTTTATATTCATACCAATCTAAATCAAAGATCAATACTGCTACCTAAGAACTTACTCAATTTACTTTCTCGCTACTGTACTAAAAATAAACCTCAAAAGCATGAATCAAAACGACTTTCATTAAGTGTAAATTTTTGGCTTAGGTTTTAAGGGTGTGGAGTTCAAAAGATAAACATGATGGGTAAAGCACACTTAAAATAAAAAGAAGAGCTTTGCAAATAACTTGTTGCTAGAAAATAAAATTTTGACACCCCAAGTCATTTTGCAATATAAAGTTGGGGTTAAAAGGTCATTCATAATTTTTTTTTGCATATATATATAAATATATATCATATCTTCTTCCTTATTTTGAAGCAATTGAGTTTTTCCCTTTTTTTCTTTTTCCTCTTTTGTAGCAATTGAGATATAATACAAATCTCCACCATTTTCACAAAATATAATACACACAAGTGACATAAAGCTAAAAAAGTTTTAAGTGTGCGACATGGGTAAGCTATATGGTTTTGGTGAAAAATAAGTGAGACTTATAAAAAGAAAATGGAAAAGACACAACGTGGCTAGCAATGGTTAGGAATTTAAGGTTCGGGATGCAAAAGCTCAAACTAATCAAAAAGTTGTCTAGATCATCTTCATGCTCTTAAGTCTACTCAAAGCAAGGTATTAAAAAATTCAAGAGACGCAAATTCCAGATAGAAAATAGAGATAATTGACTTTTCATGAAAAATGAAGATAATAAGCATCTTAGATTAGTTCGCATCTACTATACTTAACACTAATCAATCATTTCAAATATTTTTAAAAGAGAAAACAATGGATGGTAGATTTTATAAATGTGAAAAACATAAAAAAATGGCTATGAAAAAGTGCAAATATTTAAGAATGTCTTTCAAAAATAACATGTTACCTTAATTAGGAACACTACATGAGTCAACATATTACTCATGAAACATAGACAAAATGAAATTTAATTTAATTTATTTCAACTAAACAAGTACATAAATGATTAAAAACAAGAAAATGCAAAGTCATGGGGTACTAAATGATTTAGCAAAGATTAACTCAAATTATTAATTATTTTATATATATTTTATCCTCTCTTTTTTGGTATATATATTAAAGACAAAAGAAAGAAATATATATATAATTTTTTGAATTTTTGGAATCTATTTTTTTTAAAATTTTATTTTTTAAGGACTTATACCCTCATACTTAAAGTTAAACATTGCCCCCAATGTTTAAAACTAAGTATGAAGTAATAAAAATGCTATAAAAGAAGAAGTGAGGAAAGAGGACATCCCTGATTGTGAAATCGAGGAGGCTAGAAGGAAACCTGCAAATACATGTTAAAATAAAGAAAATAGTAATAAGAAGATAAAGTTTGGGGTGCCTCCCAAAAGCGCTTTGTTTACCGTCGCGTAGCTTGACTAATTGGCATGGAAGATTATATGATGAGGGTCTCAATATTGGTGGCCGAAGTATCATTAGAGAAATAAAATTTTAATCGGTGGCTGTTCACTTTAAAGGAGCCGAGTTCCGGGTGGGAAATAAGAACGGTCCCATATGGCCAAACCTCTTTGACGACAAAGGGGTCGGACCATCGAGATTTTAACTTTCCTGGAAAAAGACGAAGGCGTGAGTTGTAAAGAAGGACTAGATCCCCCGGTGAAAAACTTTTAGGAATTTTAATATTTTTATCATGATAGAACTTTAAGCGCTCCTTATAGAACTTATTATTTTCATAGGCGTTAGCACGCCATTCATCTAGTTCGTTCAGTTGAAATTTTCTTTGCTCGGAGGACAAAGTATAATCAAGATTGAGGAATTTTAGCGCCCAATAGGCACGGTGCTCTAACTCAACTGGAAGGTGGCAAGCTTTGTCGTAGACTAATCGGTATGGTGTACAACCAATGGCGGTCTTGTATGCCGTCCGATAAGCCCATAAAGCATCATCGAGCTTCAAAGACCAGTCCTTCCTATTAAAAGAGACCGTCTTCTCCAAAATCCGCTTGAGCTCGCGGTTCACTACCTCCACTTGGCAACTAGTTTGTGGGTGATAGGCGGTGGAGAGTTTGTGTGTAACGCCATATTTTGCTAAAATTTTAGCAAACTGGCTATTGCAGAAGTGTGTGCCCCTATCACTAACTATAGCACGAGGCGTGCCAAAACGAGAGAATAATTTCTTCAAAAATTTGATGACCACTCTTGCATCATTGGATGGGAGAGCTTGTGCTTCCGCCCACCTCGATACGTAGTCGACTGCGATGAGAATATATTTATTATTAAATAAGGGAGGGAGAGGACCTACGAAATCGATACCCCATAGATCGAAAATTTCACACTCCATAAAGGAGTTTTGGGGCATTTCGTCTCGGTGAGATATGTTACCTGACCTTTGGCAGCTGTCGCATCCACTTACAAAAGAGTGAGCATCCTTAAAGATCGAGGGCCAGTAGAAACCGACCTCCAGCACTTTCCTTTCGGTCTGGCTTGCTTGATAATGTTCCCCGATTGGTCCTTCATGGCAGTGCTGCAATATTTGCAAGCCTTCCTCGCTCGATACACATCTTCTTACCACTTGATCTGCATAGATACGAAATAAGAAGGGGTCCTCCCAAAAGTAGTTCTTCGCGTCGGAAAAGAATTTCTTCTTTTGTTGACTTGAAAAAACCTTTTGGCAGGACCCGAGCCACTAGATAGTTGGCCTAATCCGCAAACCAAGGGGTAGAATAATTCGTTAATTTTTCGATGGCGAGGAGGCGCTCTTCAGGGAATTTATCATCAATATCAGCTTCCGCCAGCGTATCCACAACAGGGTTTTCTAAGCGGGAGAGATGATTGGCCGCCAAGTTCTCCGCTCCTTTCTTGTCCCGGATCTCCAAGTCAAATTCTTGCAGTAGGAGGATCTATCTTAATAATCGGGGCTTGGCGTCTGCCTTGTTTAGTAGGTACCTAAGGGCAGAATGATTAGTAAACACAATGACTTTAGAGAGTGTACGTAATATAATACCTAAACTTATCAAACGCAAAAACAATTGCAAGAAGTTCTTTCTCTGTAGTTGTGTAATTGGCCTGTACGGATGTGAGTATCTTGCTTGCATAATAAATTGAGTGAAAATACTTGTTCACCCGTTGGCCTGACACTGCGCCTATAACAATGTCACTTGCATCGCACATTATCTCGAATGGAAAGGACTGATCTGGTGCTACTAGAATTGGCGAGTTGATAAGCTTATTTTGATAATATTAAAAGCTGCTAAACATTCATTATCAAAAATGAAAGAAGACTCTTTTTCTAACAAGTGTGTTAACGACTTTGTAATTTTGGAAAAATTTTGTATAAATCGCCGATAAAAACCTGCGTGACTAAGGAAACTTCTAATAGATTTTACATTTGTGGGAGGGGGAAGTTTCTCAATCACCTCGATCTTGGCCTTATCAACCTCGATTCCTTTACCCGATATTTTATGACCGAGTACCAACCCCTCTCGGACGATGAAATGACATTTTTCCCAATTTAGGGCTAGATTCGTATCTTCACAACGTTGAAGAACACGTTAAAGATTAGCTAAGCATGATTTAAAAGAATTTCCAAATACGGAAAAGTCATCCATGAAGACTTCCATCACATCCTCAACCAACTCATCAAAGATGACCAACATACATCTTTGGAATGTAGCTGGTGCATTGCAAAGGCCAAATGGCATCCTTCTATAAGCAAAGGTGCCGAAGGGACAAGTAAAGGTTGTTTTCTCCTGGTTCTCGGGTGAGATTGGTATTTGGAAATATCCCGATAAACCATCAAGAAAGAAATAGTAGGAGTGACCGGAAAGGCGTTCTAAAATTTGATCAATGAATGACAAGGGAAAGTGGTCTTTTCTGGTGACATCATTTAATTTTCTATAGTCGATGCACATCCGCCAACCTGTAACAGTACGAGTTGGAATTAGTTCATTGTTCTCATTAACCACTACTGTCATGTCGCCTTTCTTTGGTACTACTTGCACGGGGCTAACCCACGCGCTATCCAAAATCGGGTAGATAATTCCTGCATCTAATAGTTTAATTACTTCAGCCTTAACGACATCTTTCATGTTGGGATTAAGTCGTCGCTGAGGCTGTACACTGTTGCGAGAATTTTCTTCAAGTAATATTTTGTGTGTGCAGAAGGAGGGGCTTATCCCTTTAATATCAGATAATTGCAAAGCTATAGCTCGGCGATGCCTATTTAAGATTTGAATTAATTCGAAAATTTCTGAATCACACAAAGTAGAAGAAATGATGACCGACAATTTAGAGTCTTTTTCTAAAAAGACATATCTTAGGTGCTCTGGAAGGTTCTTAAGCTCAAGAGTAGGTGGTACTTCGTAAGAGGTCGTAATTTTAATACTCTCTAAGCCAATTGGCTCAGGAGGCGAAGAACGAGATAATTCCTTAAAACAAAATAATTCATCATGTTCTGCATCATCACAAGATATGGGACCAGAATTAGAAAATGAAGAAAAATCTTCTTCAAATGATGCATCTAGATGGTAACAAGAATCATCATTTGAAAGAGAATTGCGCATTGAGGGGTTGATACTGAAAGTAACTTCATCATCTCCAACACGACGGAGGAGTTTTCCGTTACTCACATCTATTATTGCGCGAGAGGTGGAAAGGAAGGGGCGACCGAGTATGAGTGGTACTTCAGCATCCTCTTCGATGTCAAGAATGACAAAGTCCATCGGAAAGATGAACTTGTCAACCTTGACTAACACGTCTTCCACTACCCCTACTGGATACTTAACAGAACGATCCGCTAGTTGTATACTTATTTTTGTTGGGATTGGATCTCCTAACCCCAATTTCTTAAACAAAGAGTAAGGCATTAGATTTATGCTAGCACCTAGGTCGGCGAGGGCATGCTTTACTAATAAATTGCCAAAGAGGCACGGGATAGAAAACCGTCCCGGATCATTCAATTTTTGAGGCAACTTATTTAATAAAGCTGCTGAGCATTCTGCATTGAGGGAAACACGTGAGATATTTTCAAGTTTCTTTTTATTGGAGAGTAACTCCTTGAGATATTTCGCGTATTTAGGCACTTGAGAGATTGCCTCGCAGAAGGGAACATTTATATGAATTTGTTTTAAAATTTCTAAATTTTTTTGTATTGCTCCTCTACTCGCTCATTTTTAATTTTAGATGGATAAGAGGGTGCAGAAGTAGAAACAAGAGGAGATTTTGAAGCTTTTGGAGAATTAGAAAATAAAACTGGAGGGGGTAAAATAGAAACAGTTACCTCTGGTTCAATCTTACTTGGAGAGGTTACCTCCTTTCCACTGCGAAGGTTGATGGCATTTGCATTCTCCCTTGGATTCGTCTCAGTATTGCCCGACAAAGCTCCATGCGGGCGCTCGGCAATCATTTTGGTAAGCTGGCCAATTTGATTCTCTAAGTTCTTTACAGATCCGATGAGATTCCGGATGTTGGATTCGTTCGAGGCAACATATTTAGAAAATACCTCTTCAATCGAAGAGGGCTTTGGTGGTGGTGGAAGAAAACCAGGTGGGTTCATATTAGGAGGGCGCTGGGCATTACTTTTGTTGCTCCATGAGAAATTTGGGTGGTTCCTATAACCTGGATTATAAGCATTGTTATACAGAGCGTTGTTCAGGTTAAAGGAAGGACGAGTAAGATTCCCTATGAAATCAACCTGTTCTTCAATAAAAAGTATTACTAGTATTATTTGCCCAAGAAGGAGTGGCAGAGGAAGCAGACATCTCTGCCACTTGCTTGCTTAAACGTTCAAGTTGTAAAGCTAAATTAGCTGTCATATCAACTTCATAAAGTCCTACCGGCTTGCTAGGGCACGCTCGGGGCACATTCCACTGATAAGCATTCATGACCATTTCCTCAAAAAGCTCTTGAACGGCCTATGGGGTTTTATTATTGAGAGTACCCCCAGCGGCTGCATCAATCATCTGCCTTGTTTGGAAATTTATGCCATTATAAAAAATTTGTACTTGTTGCCAAGTAGGAAGTGCATGGTGAGGACATCTACGCAAAAGCTCCTTGAAGCGCTCCCATGTATCGTAGAGAGTCTTTGAGTCGATTTGCATAAATGAAAAGATATCAGTACGTAATTTTGCGGTCTTTGCAGGAGGAAAATATTTAGTCATGAATTTTTCCGCCATTTCGGCCCATGTAGTGATAGATCCTCTAGGAAGAGAGCCTAACCACTGCTTGGCCTTTGACCGCAAATAAAAGAGAAATAGTCGTAATCGAATGGCGTCATCAGTAACGCCATTGATTTTGAAGGTATCACGGATTTCAAGAAAATTTGAAAGATGTTGATTTGGATCTTCATCTGGTAAACCATCAAAAGTAACCGATTGTTGCACCATTTGGATGATGCTAGACTTGATCTCAAAATTATTATTAGCTATAGTAGGGCGAACAATACTAGATTGTGTCCCTTCCAAGTTCGGCCATGCATAATAGGACATGGTCCGTTGCTGGGCTTCATTAGGATTGGGGTCACCCATAGTTGCTATATTAGTATCTCCGATAGATTCTTCAAAAATAATTGGCAAATCCTGTCCACGAGATTGAAGGCGTCGCCTAAAGGTGCGCTCAATTTCTGGATCAAAATGGGATTCAAGATTATTCGAAGAAGTTGCTCGGGTCATATACTAGAAGAAGAAAAAAAAGACATGATTAAAGATGAGTTTAAAAATTAATAATGGAAATTTTTTCTTTTTGTTCTTTTTAGGCGGTTTTAGGTATATTATTAAGATATATATATTTTTTAGAAAAAAAGGAAAAATGATAAAATTAACAGTTATCTTTTTTTTTGAAATATCGACGCAAGTCCCCGACAACGACGCCAAAAACTTGATGGAGAAAATCCCAGAAGCGTTTTATGAAAGAGAGAAGATGAAGATGAAGATGATGTTCTCCGAATCTGTATTCGATAAAGACAAGTGTACCTTATCGCTTATAACGTAGGATATAATATCAAGGTCGTATTAGAACCAAGACGCATCGATCACTTCTACTTCAAAGAGATTTCTGTTATTTTATCAATTAGATACTTTGATTTGGTTTGCAAATAAGAGAACAGTTATACAATAAAAGAGGTTGATTAAGCAATAATTTAAAAGGTTAGTACTTGATCTTGAATCACCTTGGAATGAAAATGACCAAAAATAGATAAATCCCTAATTCTCTTTAACAAATGTGCTTGGATCGTGGAGGTTCCCAGAATATGAACGCACCTCTTTCAAGGCTACGCCCAACTGAGTTTAGGTTGATCAACCAAACTTTCGTTCTATAATTAAAACCCCTAAAACTCGCTTTATGTGGTGAACCCCTCTATTGGATTTGACTCCAATCCGAGAAATTTATGTCGTCCTCTTTCAAGGATTGCATTCAACTCCCTTTACCCGTGAGTAATCAATCCATACGCATGATCCTTTCGGCTACTAGAGTATGAAAACAGAAGAGAAAATCATATATCGATGATATGACCTCTCTATAAATTAATCAAGGGTAAATCCTAAACAATTGTTCAAAGAGAAAGAGAAGATATGGGTTAAGAAAAAGAGATCATTTCATTCCTCGGATCATTTCGATCAAGTACTAAACAAAGTTTAGTTACTCATAATATAGGAAATGAAAATCATGTTAAGAATATGCATAAAAATAAAGAGAAAGAGGGAAAGGGAATAACAAATTAATTTATTTCTTATTGAAAAGAAGTTACAAAAGATTTCAAAAAAAGACATTATAAAGAGAGTTTGCAAGAATATTACAAGTACGATAAAAGAAATTGCAAGAACATTAAAGCATGAAAATATTAAACTAAAATACTCTACAAACAAACTCTAAAGACTCTCTACAATGCTCAAAATGAAGTAGGAAGGATGATGCTTTCCCCTCTTTCTTTATGCCTATTTATAAGGCCAAAACCAAAGGGGTAGAGTTGGAATTTAGCATGAGGATGAAGTTTCCATGAAGCATCTCTTGGTCAAAAAGCACATGTTGGTTTAAAATTCAAAGGTGGCTAGCCTCTTTCACACTTGTCATGAAAAGCATGATAAAAGTTGGCTAGCTTTCTCTCTTTCCAAGAAGCTTCCTTTAAGGACACATGTTGAATATATAGTCAAAGGTGGCTAGCCTATTTCACACTTGTCATGAAAAGCATGATAAAAGTTGTCTAGCTTTCTCTCTTTCCAAGAGGTTTCTTTTAAGAACACATGCTGAATATATAGTCAAAAGTGGCTAGCCTCTTTCATACTTATGAGAAAAAATCACATCGGACTATTGTGGCTTCATTCCATTCTAGAATATAGTTCAACAACACCATGACATGAGTGCACTCGACATTTATTTTGCCACACCATAACTGAAGGCATGTTCTTTTAGAATTGATAATGCAATTTTTCCCGGGATCCTCGGTTCTTGCTCAAACACGAGTTTCATACATGCAGGAAACCTGCTGGATAGCAACTTCGACGGAGGATTTTCGAGGCTACAATAATCCGATAAAGGAATGTAACTATCTGTTGGAAAGGTCTTTCCGAGGGCTACAACTTTTGTGTTCAACCCAAGATCTGAATCTGGCCGCAACATGCCCAAAAGTGGCCCCGAAGTTAGCTGCGCGCAGAAAAATAGTAAAATGTGCATGGTTAGGATAGACTTATAAAAAAATTATGATTTAGCGGATAAAATTAATAATATAAATATATTTATATTAGATTATTTAGATTTTATATTAATAACTTATGTCAAATTATGCATCATCAAACAATATTCCATAAGAGATGATATTGTAAGTTATTAAAGGCACAAAAAGGCATAAAAAACTGAAGGCACCCAATGACTTAGAACTTGTAGCCACATCATAGGCAAATTCTGGCTCAAGTTCTATGCCCCTTCTAAGCACTCTTAGTCCCTTATTTATACAAGAGGGTGGGCTTCCTAGATGACTGAGAGAAATCAATGCCAACTACCCGAGGTACAAGAGAATTAGAGTTGGGAAAAGAGAAAAGAAGGCCTTGTGGTTACAATATATTGTGATAGTATAAGCCTTACTAGCTAAAGGGAGAAGGGAACTTGGGCGCACTTGTTGGGTATTGTATCCACAATAATCTTTATTTGAAGAAAGGGTCCAGTCAAGCTAAAGATGAATTGAGCTTGTATTTGATATTGCTTTTTAATTATGTACTTGTAGGTTTACAATGTCAAGTACACACCAATATCAGGTTACTGTGAGTCAGTAAACACAAGACTGAACAATATAATCTCACATTGTGTAGGTTATCACGTTGACTCACGTGTAATCTCCTTATTGGGGTGTACTTCTATCCCAAGTACAGGAGAAGGATCAAGGAAGGCCAAAGTCAAGAAGTCAAAAACGTAGAATTTTACCTAAGTAAAATTCAGCGAGTATGGTGAGCCATACACGTCGAATTCATCGAGTATCCCCTTGATACTCACCAAATTCGTCGTGTATGCTTCCCGATACCCGTCAAATTCGTCGTATATACTTAGGGAAAATTTGCAGAGAAGCAGAAAAATCGCCAAGGCAAATTCGCCAAGTATCACGAGTGATACTCGCCGAATTCATCGAGTATCACTGGGGATACTCGCCGAATTCTTCGAGTATCACTAGCAATACTCGCCGAATTCGACGAGTATCCCATGCGATACTCGTCGAATTCGACGAGTATCCTGGGCGATACTCGCCGAATTCTTCGAGTATCACTAGCGATACTCGCCGAATTCTACGAGTATCCCATGCAATACTCGTCGAATTCGACAAGTATCCTGGGCGATACTCGACAGGTATGTTGAGCCTTATGTTGACTTTTCTTCTATTATGTCTAAGGCATTTTTGGCGAATATCATCTTCATATTCGACGAGTATCATACTGATACTCGACGAAACTCGCCGAAAAAGACTTGTCATTTTTCCGATTTTTTCTTCCTGGTTCAAAACCGATGGCCATGTACATTAATTTTCTAGGTTTGAATTTTGGAAACCTTTTATAGCCATTTGATTTTGAATCTCCTTATATGTACCTAAGATGATTTCAAAATCAACAAGAGATCCAAAAACCTAATTTCTAAAATCGAATTTCCAAACTTCCCAAAATAGATTTTCGTCGGCCGCTCCTCACCGTTTTTCGCGAATTGCTTTCGATCGGCCGTGACTTCGCGCAACCGTCTTCTTCGCCGACGACATCGTTGACTAGATTGCTTCTTCATTCAAGATTTGTTTTTGTCCAGTCCTTGTTGGTCGAAGATCAAGGTTCTAGATCCAAGATTTCAAGGTTCTGAATTCTCCAAGATTCAACTTCCAACCTTCAAAGAACATCGGATCAAGATTGGAATCGTGTGTTGTTGTAATTTTCTTTTGAATATTGTAGGAGATTTTTCTCCGAGTTTTGTAGATCCGTTTGTGGATCGAGAGAGTAGATCCGGTTGTGAATCGAGTGTGTAGATCCGGTTTGCGAATCGATTTGTAGGAGAGTTCGTTCTCCGAGTGGTAGGAGCTTCGTCTCCGAGGTGAAGGAGTTTCGACTCCGAGGTGTAAGTTTTGACGAGATCTGAGTTTGGTGAAGTAGCCGAATCTGCCCTTCGTGGGAGATAGGCGAGGCAGGATAGTGGACGTACCCAACTCGGGGAACCACTATAAAATCTCTGCGTCTGTGTGCTTATTATTTAAGATTATTTTTATTCCGCAAAAAAAAGACGCAAACATCACATATTCACCCCCCTTTAGGTGATTTAGGTAGACGTTAGATACTTTCAGCACTCCTAGGGGGTATTTGCCTAAATGTTGGGTTTTGCAATACGTCACAACACTTGTGCGCAGCAGAAATTAGGAACAAGAAAACCCAAAAGAGTTCGGATATAGTGATGAATATTAATCAAGAAGTAAAGTGCGGTAAATAAAAAATTTACCTTTGAGGGATTAAGTCAATACTCAATCAAGGTGCTCTGATTGATTCCAACGAATGTCAATGACTTGAGTTCCGAGCGTAGAATAATGTTCACACCTCTACGGATATCCACACGAATGGGGAAAACCCTTAGACTCTTGTCGCACAAGATTTAGGCCGGAAGAGGATTTGCCCTCAATGTCTCCACGGACTGCTAGATCCGTTCAAGGAGAGGCGGTAGAGATAAGTACGACGCTTAGGAAATGATTTCTGGCTACACATAGGGACGACGGACGGTCGGCGACGAGATCAGCGTATTCGGCCTTGACAGAACAGTTCCGTCGGGAGGGAAGAAGAGCCGACTCACGATTAGGTCTAAATTTAAGTCCCTTGCTCAGTTTACTGTATATAACGTTTATATACCAAGTACTGAGCCAACACATACCAGCAGACCGCGTCAAACCAGACTTAGAGGAAATAAACCGGACGAAACAGAATTCGTCGAGTATTGCGCCGATATTCGAAGAATCAACACTTGACTCGACGAATCGTTGAGTATACATGTCGATATTCGAAGAATCAACACTTGACTCGACGAATCGTTTAGTGCACTCAACGCACTCAATGCCTAAATGCAAGACTCGTCGAATCAACACTTGACTCGATGAATCATTGAATGAATTCAACGCACTCAACGCCATCATTCGACGAGTCAACTGTTGAAGCTGAGAATTATCTCAACCTCAGAAATCGGACTAGGCCACCTGAAGTTACTGGTCGAGCGGTCAGAAAGACGGTCTCTGGTCAGGAAACAGAAGCAAATTGCGCAAACAAGACCCCAGGTTGCTGCGGCAGGAAGGTCCCACCACGTACCCAGTTGCTTAGGAGAAGCAACCCCTTCTCAACCAGATTGGCCGAGCTAGGTACGAAGGAGGCGAGCTTGAGCAATAACGAGTCAAGGGCAGTTGTTGGAACTCGCGAGGGCTCAGGCCGAGATTTGCTTGTCCCTCCCTCGTACCCCTGGGGTCCTATTTATAGGGAAAACCAAAGAGGGGGGGGGGGGGGTCTTACTTATACCCCCACCCTGGCGAGTTGGCGACTTCCCTGGGGAGCTCGCCTGGAAGAGGCGAGTATCTGGTCATAGTCGCCACCTGGCGAGTTGGCCTGGGGAGCTCGCCATACTCGCCCGAACCTTCCGCGGCCTGGGGTGCTGGTCTGGATCCCCACCTTATCTTGTTGACTTTGACTTTTGATGACCTGGCGGTGGTAGGGCCCACCCTCATCGAATATGGGTTGTACACAATCCCCGCTCTTTTTGGGCGACGTAGGAGCCCGGAAAGAATCATCCAACACCTATTCGGCGAGCATCCCTGCCGGGTATATGGTCAGCTCGCATCGTCGTCTGCTGGTAGAGTAGTCTATAAATAGGGGGGGCTTCGTTTTTGAGACGGTCCCTGGAGCTCGCCGAAGATGTCGGACGCTGAGCAGTTGTTGAGGGATAATCTCGTCGCCCTGTCTGGCCTCCTCGGCATAGCCAGGTCGAAAAGACCGCGCGAAGATGATCATACTGCCTTGCCCCCGCCGAAGAAGAAGAAGACGAAAAAGGTCAAGCAGCCCGCCACTACGGTGGTCAGCTCGCCTCCACTGCCGAACCAGGTCGCCGCGGCGACTGAAAATCCCGTAGTGTCGTCCAGCACCCAGAGGATGTTGAACGACCTAGGGCTTGACGACCTCCCTGGGTCGACCCGGGGCAGCCTGCTGGAGAACCCGGGAGTGACCGAGGAGCTCGCGGCTGCGAAGGAGTCCGCGGCGTCTCAGGCCGAGGTCGTCACCATGACAGGTCGCTACCTCGAACTCTTCCCTGCTGCGTTATCGCTGCTCCTTTGCTGACTTCTTTTCTTATGCAGATTCTCTGATTGCCGCGGACGCGGCACTTGATGTCGTCCCCCTCAGCTCGGCGCCCTTACTCGCCCTGGCGGCCGACAGGCCGTCCAAGACCGCCTACACGGTCAGGATAGGCCTCAGCTCGGGAAAGGCGTCTGGGGAGGCATTGGTAAAGGGCCCCCCGCCTGCGAGTAAGGAGCTGCCGGCGAAAGCCACTCCTGCCGGGTCATCTGGGCCGGCGCGCGAGGTTCCTCCGGCGAGTACGGCGGCCTCTGTTGTTGCGAGCGGCGGGAAGATACCCCCGGTGAGCGCTCCATTGCCGCCGACGCCGCCCGCGGTCGCCACTCCTGGCCAGACGCCGAGCACCGGCTTGCCCCCTCCGCCGCCTCTATCTGCTCTGCCGAAGTCGGACCATCCGCGACCTCCTCCTCCTCCTGCGTCGAGGGCTCCGCACCACTCTGCGAGCTCATCTCAAGCTCCGCCGCCGATGAAGAAGCCGGAGAGGCCGCGACCGCCCTACTTCCCTCCGCGGGTTGGAGACCCCGACTACGTCGGCCGAGGGTCTGGAGAGCGCGGGCAGGGCAGGCCTGCCGATCTTCCGAGCAGCTCTTCGGGGAGGCGAGATACCTCCGGGCGACCTCCTTCGCCGCGCCGATCCCGATCTCCTCGCCGTGGTGAGCCTCCTACTACTTTGACTACCGCTCTGCTTTTTCTGACCTGACGATCCACCTTCCTGCCTTGTCAGATCGCCCGACGACCTCTGGGGCGGCTTTCATCGACGCCATCGGGCTGTCCGGGAGCGAGTATCGCCAGGCCGCCATTCGCGCCCACATGGAGCTGGAGAGCAAGTTCGACCAGCTCGCTATCTGCGATCCTCACCGACGCATCTCGGCTCTGGAGGCGAGGATGGCCAAGGTCGAAGGGCTCCAGTCGACCTTGGAAAACTATGAAGCTCGCTTTCACGTGGTCAAAAAAAATGACCGCCAGCTGCAGTTGAACAACCACCGTCTGCAGCTGGTGCTTGACGAGCTGGCCGGCATCCGGGCGAGCATGGGGTCTGCTGGACGTCTGGCGAGGATGGAGGAGCAGCTCAGGCTTGGCGACGATGCGACAGCGCTGGCGACGGAGCATTACCGGCGTGCACGCGAGATCTGCTGGGCTGGGCGACATCCGCACCCTCCTGAGCGGCCGAGGGCGCCATAGTTTTTTTTGCTTTTCGAATGTAACTCGCCTCGCGCGACTTGTACTTCTGGACATCTATTTTTAATTTGATTAATTCATTTGTGTGCGAATATTCTCGCTTCTGTGTGCGCGCTTTATTTCTTGATGTGCCGAGCTTTAGTTCACCTTATAATGTCGCAGGTTTATCTTCATCGTGCGAGCTCGTTAGATACTCGCCGGGACGGCTGACCCCCCCCCCTTGGGCTTGTCATATCTATAAATAGGAGGGGTAGGTGGGTCATAAAGCGTATGTTGTAGCGACCTTCTTTCCTCCTGGCGAGTATCTGAACAACCAACTCGTCGCTCTTGTTGCTTACGGATCTCGCAAACATGGTCGGCGACGACGCCAGCGCTCGCCGACAGGCCCACGCAATTAACTTCGCAGACGCGGCTTTCAAGAAGTCCATGACCACCGAGAAGGAACTGGCGACCTTCAAAGAACACTTCCTGCCTGACGGGTACTCGGCGAGACTCCCCACTCGCAGCGAGCGCCTCAATACCCATATTGAGGGTTCGCTTGTAATGTCGCTGCGTCACTTCGACGTTGGCCCGCGGCTTCCTTTTTGGCCCGAATTCTGCGAGATCCTGCGCTACTTCGGGATCGTCCCCGCGCAGATCAATCCCAACGGCGTGGCGATCATCATGGGGTTCCTATGCTTCCTCCGGGAAGAGAGGATCGCCTTCGACCTCTCCGTCTTCCGCCGCATCTTCGCCTTTGCGGCGACCTCGGAGGGAGTCATCTTTTTTAGTAGCCACGTCTGCACCTTGGTCGGGACCGCGAATAAGGTCCACCGCTGGAGCGAGCAGCTGGTGGTCGTCCATGGCGACTTCGGCGGTATTCTCGGCAGGCCGCACCAACCAGCCGACGTCGCCTTCCTTCCTCCCATCCTCGAAGGAGCTCGCGAGCAGCTCTTCGAATATTTCCGCGGTCGGCGCTTTGACGTCATTTTCTGGCGACTAAACATCAACGTGCTCGAGGCAGTCCACCCTAATGAAAGTAAGCCGAGCTCGAAATGCGCCCTGGTTACTCGCTCGCCCTTTTGCCGCTGAAGCTAACTTTGTCGCGCGTTTTGCAGTTTTCAACGAGCTTCCGGAGAAGCCGCTTCCTTTGGCGAAGTTAGTCGCCGCCACACAGTCGGATGCTCGCCCCCCTGCCGACGTCGGGGAGAAGAAGAGGCCGTCCAAAGGAAAGTCCCGGGTCAGCTCGCCAGGCCCTGCGAGGAAGAAGTCGAAGGCATTGTCTCCCCATTCCGTCGATCGCAGGTCGCCGACGGATGCCCAGTCTCCCCACTTCCACCCCAACTACGGCCTCGAGCAGGGGGTGGTGGATTCCTACGGTCGCCCGCTCGTGACCTGGTCGGCGGAGGACAACTCGGTGTCGCTGAGCACCAACCTCCCGTCCTGGTCGACTGACTGGGAGGACAAGGGGGAGGCGTTCGCCGTCCTCCACGCCATCTATGGTCGGGTCGACGCGGAGTCCGTCCTGGAGCTGACCCCGTCGGAACTCGCCCACCAGTCGGCCTGTGCGCTCGCTCGGTCTGCCGAGCTGGGTCACTACTCGGCGAGGAAGCTGTTGGAGACGACCGATGCCCTCAAGGTCGTCTCAAAGAAGGCCATCGACCTCGGTATGCAGTCAGTCCGCTGGAAGGACTTCGAGGTGAGCTGTCCTTGGGTGGGTTTGCTCGATTTGCTTCGTTGATAGATCCTGACGTCGATCATTTCGCAGGCTGCCGAGATAGAAGCGGCGAAGAAACTCTCCGAGTGCGAGGAGAAGCTTGCCGCCTCCCAGACCGAGCTGGAGGCGGCCCAAACTCGCGCAGCGGTGATGGAGACGAGGCTGGTCGTTGCTGAAGGACGGCCGAGCTCCTCAACCCCGCTACCCGAGGACCCGGCGCGAGTGGTGAAGCAATCACGCGTCCTCTGGGAGGAGAGATCCTCTGTTCGCCGCGAGATTGCGCGGGCGGCGGGGAACGTCATACTCGCGCACCTCAGGCTCGGGGGCCAGCTCGTCGAGGGGGAGAAGCCGCTCACTGTCGACGAGCTCATTCCCGAGCTGCTCGCCGAGGGGACTGTCCCGCCGTATAGCGCGTCGTCGCCGACCAGCTCCGGTGATTCTGACAGCAGCGGTAGCGGAAGCAGCAGCGGCAGCGGAAGCAGCAGCGGCAGTGGAAGCAGCAGCGGCGAGAGCGCAGAGAGCGACGACTTTGTAGATATCGGCGATATCGGGGATGATGAATATAGGCCTGATACTGGCGACGACGAGTCCTAGTTGCTTGCCGATATTCTTTTTGTAAACCAAATTTTTGACTTAATGATTTATACAAAGTTTCGGTTTTTTTCCTTTCTGACTGGATGTTACTCGCTAGGCTCATAGGCTCGGAGAGGAACGCTCGCTAGGTCGCAGGGGGATGGTCCCGACATCGACCATCCGCTCGCCGGGACCTACTCGCCCCTGCACCCGGATACTCGTGAACCTGCTGAGATAACCGCGCGGGTGGCGTGTGGGACATACTCGCATGCCCCCCGGGGCTCGCTTACTCGCGCGGTTCCAACTCGCTTCCCCGCATGGGATCTGCTCGCCTACTCGCACGAGATCAGCTCGCCTGCTCGCGCGTGACGAAAATTGAACCGGGCTTAGTCGTCGAACATAGCCTGCGGGCCCCTCATTCTCGTCATCGAGGAGATCGGCCGATTCCCGAGGAGAGGAGCTCGTGGGGATACCGGGCTTACGACGCTGCTCAACTCGAGGTCTTGGATTACAATCGAGGAGATCAGCCGATTCCCGAGGAGAGGAGCTCGTGGGGATACCGGTCTTACGACGCTGCTCAACTCGAGGTCTTGGATTACAATCGAGGAGATCGGCCGATTCCCGAGGAGAGGAGCTCGTGGGGATACCGGGCTTACGACGCTGCTCAACTCGAGGTCTTGGGTTACAATCGAGGAGATCGGCCGATTCCCGAGGAGAGGAGCTCGTGGGGATACCGGGCTTACGACGCTGCTCAACTCGAGGTCTTGGTTTACAATTGAGGAGATCGGCTGATTCCCGAGGAGAGGAGCTCGTGGGGATACCGGGCTTACGACGCTGCTCAACTCGAGGTCTTGGGTTACAATCAAGGAGATCGGCTGATTCCCGAGGAGAGGAGCTCGTGGGGATACCGGGCTTACGACGCTGCTCAACTCGAGGTCTTGGATTACAATCGAGGAGATCGGCCGATTCCCGAGGAGAGGAGCTCATGGGGATATCGGGCTTACGACGCTGCTCAACTCGAGGTCTTGGGTTACAATCGAGGAGATCGGCCGATTCCCGAGGAGAGGAGCTCGTAGGGATACCGGGCTTACGACGCTGCTCAACTCGAGGTCTTGGTTAATATCCTGCATCCTTATATAACTTGGAGATTAATCGCAGAGATACCTTGACAAGGAAGAAACTCTCCGGAGAGATGCTCTTGACCCTGCCGAATCGGGGGATTGGCGTCCAGACCCGTTCCTAAGAATTCCTCTAGTCGGAGGAGAGATGCACTTGGGGAGACCTAGGCCGGCCTGCAAGGGGGGGGGGCTGACCTCGGCCAACAATGCAGAGGCTCGGTCTTACAAGAGCGCTTAAAATCCCGAAGCATCGTCCCATCATCCGAACTAGGCTATTCAGTGAGAACGGGTTGGAGTCCCGTATCCCGATTTGACAGTGAAGGTCGCTTCCAGGTACGATTAGGGTGGGGGCGGTGTTCATCGTGGGTCCTTTTCGAACGCACTCGGAATCCACACACCTCCCTCCGGGCTCGTCCATACCCTTTCTTTGGCAGGTTATCCTGTCTTGTTGCTCGCTTGAGATCTTCTCCCTCTTGGTGTTTTACGAGGCCGGCCTCTCCTCGAGTCCGGGAGATCAGGGTGCAGATCTGTTCCTCGCAGGTCCTCCAGACGGAAGAGAGATGCACTCGGGGAGACATAGGCCGACATGCAAGGGGGGAGCTGATCTCGGCCAACAATGCAGAGGCTCGGTCTTACAAGAGCGCTTAAAACCCCGAAGCATCGTCCCATCATCCGTACTGGGCTATGTATGAGGAACAAACCGACCGCTGCATCCCGAGGTCGACTACGAGGCGGACCATGGAAACACTCAGAAGCCTCGAGGCACATTTAACACAAAAGAGATGAAATCCCGCATCCTTTGTATATTAAGTATGTTTACAGAAATAGATACATGAGTTACCGCTACGGGTAAAATCTTTTCAAATCATCCCCGCTCCAGGTCCTAGGCAGCTCTCCCGCTTGGTCTTGTAGGTAATAGCCTCCTGTGGCCAAGGCTTCTTGGACGATGAAAGGTCCTTCCCAATTGGGATGGAGCTTGCCTACGGAGGCTCCCCGCCCAGCGGCGTCCACCTTCTTCATGACCAAGTCCCCTGCGAGGAAGTTCTTCAAGCGGACGTTTTTGTCGAAGTGTCTCGCCATGCGCCTCTTGGTTTCTTCCTGGCGCATGGAGGCCAAGTCCCGAAGCTCTTCCACATAATCTAGGGAGAGCCTCTGAGCCTCTTCATTCTCTAGCCGCCATTCCTCGCTTCCGTCTTCGGCTGCGATGACCCGTGGACTATGCACCTCAAATTCGACCGGGATGAGCACCTCAGACCCGTGCGATAGCTTGAAGGGTGTTTCCCCTGTGGCTGAGTTCGGGGTGGTCCTGAGGGCCCAGAGGACGGAAGGGAGCTGTTCGGCCCAATTCCCCTTGAGGTTGGTGATCTTCTTCTTCAGCAAGTTGATGATGAGCTTGTTCGCGGCTTCTACTTGCCCATTGCTCCGAGGGTGATGTACCGAGGCGAACCGAAGGTCGGTTCCCAACTGTTTACAAAAGTCCCCCAGTTCCAGGCTGGCGAACTGCGGCCCATTGTCGGTGATGATGGCCAGAGGGATCCCGAACCTGCATGCGATTTCCCCCCAGATGAAGTTCTTGACGATTTGAGACGTGGTCCTGGCCAGAGCCTTAGCCTCGATCCACTTCGTGAAGTAGTCGACCATTACCAGAACAAACTTCCTTTGCCCGCTAGCTTGAGGGAACGGGCCGATCAAATCCATTCCCCAAATTGCAAAGGGCCACGGAGCGGTAATCGAGCGAAGATGCTGGGCCGGCTGGAGCGCGAGGGGCGCGAAGAGTTGACATTGGGAGCACTTTCTGGAATGGGCCTCTGCGTCCTTTCGGATGGTCGGCCAGAAGTAACCGTGCCTCAGAATCCTTTGCTCCAGGGTGCGGGTCCCAGAGTGACTGCCGCACTCTCCCGAGTGAATCTCCTCGAGGACCCGGGGAATCTCGAGCTCTGACAAGCATCGGGCCAGAGGGCCTGAAATGGTCTTGCGATAGAGTTCGCCGTCCTGTAGCAAGTAGTACGCGGCCTTATACCGAAACTTTCTTTGATCTTGCCCGTCAGATGGTAGTCGGCCTGTCGCCAGGAACGCGATGAACGGATCTCTCCACGAGGCCCGGTGATCGATCTCCATCAACTCGCCTTCTTCGATGGATGGTCGAAACAACTCGATGGCGGTTCCCCCAGCCCGAGGGCCGTATTTCGCAAGATTGTCTGTCTCGGAGTTGCGTTCTCGGGGCACGTGCTCAACGTGAAAGGATCGGAACCCCCCGATCAGGCCTTTGACCTTAACCAGATATTGCTGCAAGATGGGATCTCGGACTTCGAACTCTCCCCGAATCTGAGATGCTGCCACCATGGAATCGGTAAAAGCCCTGATATCTCTGATTGCCAGCTCCTTGGCGAGTCGCAAGCCAGCCACCATGGCTTCGTACTCCGCCTGATTGTTAGTGACTGAAAAAAAGATCTTGACGGCTTGCTCAATCCTGGTCCCCTGAGGACTAACCAGCACCACCCCGGCTCCCACGGAGTGTCTCCCTGACGCGCCATCTACGAACATCTTCCAGGGGACCGGCCGAGAGACATCCGTGTATGCCTCGACCTCGGCCGAGAAGTCGGCCAGGAAATCCGCCACGGCTTGTGCTTTGATCGCGACCCTTGGGGGGTAGGAGATGTCGAACTCGCTTAGCTCCACAGCCCACTTGGCGAGCCTGCCGGAGTGCTCCACTCCGTCCAAGATACTTCTCAAGGGGTGGTCGGAGACTACCTTGATAGAGTGGGCTTGGAAATATGGACGGAGTCGCCTGGCCGAAACTACCAGGGCAAAGACTAACTTCTCCAGGATGGGGTACCGCGTTTCGGCTTGCCTTAGTACCCGGCTCACGTAGTAGATTGGAAACTGCTTCTTTCCCTCCTCTCGGACCAACACCGAGCTGACTGCTTCAGCCCCTACCCCTAGGTAGAGCAAGAGGTCCTCACCGCCCTGCGGACCCTGAAGGAGAGGAGCTCGAGTCAGCTGTTGTTTGAGCTTTATGAAGGCCTCCTCGCACTCCGGGGTCCACTCGAATTTCTGGTTCCCCCGAAGGGCTTTGAAGAATGGGGAACACTTCTCTCCGGCCCTGGAGAGAAACCGGCTAAGACCTGCCAGCCTTCCGGTCAACCTTTGAACTTCCTTGGAATCCCTAGGGGACGCCATCTCCACGATGGCTTTCACCTTGTCGGGGTTAGGCTCCACCCCTAGGGGAGTAAGGAGGTGCCCTAGAAACTTCCCCCTTCCCGCGCCGAAAACACACTTGGCTGGGTTGAGCCACATCTTGTACCTCCTCAGGGTGGCGAAGGTCTCTGTCAGATCCGCTACGTGCTCTGCGGCGCTCTTACTCTTAACGAGCAGGTCATCCACGTAGACTTCCAGATTCCGCCCCTTTTGCTCTCTAAAGACGTGATCCATCATTCTTTGATATGTCGCGCCGGCGTTCTTGAGCCCGAAGGGCATCATCTTGTAGCTATAGCATCCGTCGCTGGTGATGAAGGAAACTTCGCGGCAATCGGGGGGATGCATCCGGATCTGGTGATACCCTGAAAAGGCATCAAGGAAGCTCATTACGGGAAACCCAACGGCGGAATCAACCAGCGCGTCGATTTGAGGCAAGGGGTAACAATCCTTGGGGCAAGCTTTATTGAGCATAGAAAAATCAATACATAGCCTCCAGCCCCCTCCCGATTTCTTCACCATTACAACATTGGAGACCCAGCCTGGATACTAGATCTCCGAAACAAAACCTGCTTCTAGCAGCTTCCCTACTTCCTCCCGGATTGGTCCCGCCAGAGCGGTGGCGCTCTTCCTCTGCTTCTGACGGACTGGGGCCGTCGCTGGATCCAGGTTAAGGCGATGACAGGCAACATCAGCATCAATCCCTGGCATCTCGGCGGCGCTCCATGCGAAGACGTCCGCGTTTTCCTGCAGGCAGGCAGCTATCTCCACCTTCCCTTCCGGGGGTAAGGCTCCTCCGATCTTCAGCAGCTACGGCTCTCCTCTCAGGGAGATCACCTCTACTTCCTCCAGCTCCTCAGCAGCTTGCAGGCCCTCCTCCTGCTCCATCATCCTTTCCAACCTTTCTGCGTCGCCCATCCAGCTGATGGTGCTGACCGCATTCAGGTAGCATTCCCTGGAGGCCCTGGGATCTCCCCTGATCCTGACTTGGACGTCGTCCCTGCAGTACTTCAGGCATTGATGATATGACGATGGGATGACCTTGAAGTAGTTGATGAGGGGCCGTCCGAAGATGGCGTGGTAGCCGCTGGGTGCGTCGACGATGACGAAGCGACATCGGATCGAAGTTCCCCCGAGGGTGACCAGCAACTCAACTCCTCCTTCCACCTCTTTCTTCTCCCCGGAGAAGCCGAAGAGAGGCCCATCCGCTGCCTGAACCCGGGACGCTTCCACCTGAAGGCCGACGAAGGTTCTCTTGAAGATGACATTCACCGAGCTCCCGTTATCCGCGAGGATTCAGTCGACGGTGAAGTCCTCGATTGCTGCTTGAATCACTAGGGCGTCATGGAAGGGGTTCTCGTTCCAGAGCATGTCTTCCTCCGAGAAGGTGATCTCGTTCAAGGGAGGGGGGGGGGGGGTCTGAGACGTCGAGGCGACGCTCCTTTTGTAGATTTGGTGGAGACTTCCCTTGCGGGAAGCTCCTAGCCCAGCCCCTCCGTTGATTACTCCGACGTGTCCGCCTCCCGGACCGGGAATGACATTCCCCCTTCCTCCTTGGTCGATCCTGTCCTCGTTTCTCCTCCTCTGCGGTACCTGGTAAGCAACCTGCCCAACCTGGGCCTCCTGTTGCGGCTGCTCCCTCTCGGCCGCCGTTGCTTCCATCCTCCTCCTTGCTTCCCAGAACTCAGGGCAAGCCAAGGTTCCGTGCCCCTCCACTCGATGGATATCGCAGTAGAGGGGAATCGCCGCTTCCTGCTGCTTTTCCTGCCTCCTCTCCTGCTGCCTCTCCTTCCGCCGGCGCTTAGCGGCTCGCTGCGTGATGGCCATGGTCTCCCTTCTTCCTCCTCCCTGCTCCTGAGGGTTGTAAGTCCTTCTCTCCTCCTGATGGGTGGGCCGCCTCCACTGGGGGCGATCCCTCGGGTACTGGAATCTTCTCTCCTCGCTCCTCGTCTCTCGACCTCCGACGGGCCTCCTATCCTCCTGCCTTCGAGGCCTCTCCCGCCTCTCCTGCCTCTCCGCCTTTCTGATCTCCCTTCCCCTTTCTCCCTTCTCCTCTTTCCCCTGCGGCCTCTCCTGCTTCCTGTCGTTGCGCCCCTCCGGCGCCCGCCCCCTCTCCAGTAGTCTTCCTCTGTCTTGCCCAAGCGGTCGGTCTCCATCGAGCCGTGCCAGGAACTCCTTGTTCCTCTCCTCTCCCTGGATGAACACATTGGCTCTCTCCACCATCTCCTCGAACGATTTGGGCGGCCTGTGCCCCAACTCCATGTTGAACAGGCCCTGCTTCAGCCCGAACTTGAGGGCCACCATCAAGGTGAACCCGTCTACCTCTTCCACCTCCAGCACCTCCTCCTGGAATCGGTCGATGTACCGGCCCAAACTCTCGTGCTGCCCCTGCACGATCTTGAAGAGGGCGGTTGCCTCCTTCTTCCTCCGCTTGGACGTCGCAAACCTTGCTAATAGACCCCTTCGAAGATCTGAGAAGCAGTAGACTGACCCGGCTGGCAGCTGGTGGAACCAATCTCTCGCGCTACCCTTGAAGGTAATGGAGAAGAGTCGGCACTTGAGAGCATCGGACATGTTGCGAATGGAGACCACATCCTCAAACCACTGAAGATGTCCCACCGGGTCGTCCTTGCCGGAGTAGTATGAGAGGACCGACTCTCTGAAGTTGTCGGGGACGAGGGCTGCGAGGATCTCGTCGCAAAAGGGGCTCCTCCCTTCCTGGCGGCGGCGAGTATCCTCCCCGCTCGAGCAGTCATACTCGCTCCATCGGCGAGCATCTCCATACCTCGCCGAGAGTTCCGGATCTCGAAACCGGATTCCTTGACTACTCGCCGAGTGATGTCGCGGCGGGATCACCTGTTCTCCACTCGCCCAAACGGGCTCCTTCCCTGCTCGCCGAGTTGGTATCTCCTCGCCCGGGGGTGTCCGGCGGCGGGGAGAAGTCGTCGTCACCTCAGGCGGATTGGACAACCCGTCGAGTATTGCCTTCTCCACTCTCCTCGCGAACTCTGCAAAAGCCGCCACTGTCACATACTCGCTACCTTGCCCCGGGATTCCAGCTCCCACCGAGTTACCTCCCAACTCGCTCCGGTCTCCACCATCGGCCATCTTCCAACCACGACTTTCTTCTTCGGTCGCTATCCACGCTCACCGCACCAAGTGTTGAAGCTGAGAAATATCTCAACCTCAGAAATCGGACTAGGCCACCTGAAGTTACTGATCGAGCGGTCAGAAAGACGGTCTCTGGTCAGGAAACAGAAGCAAATTGCGTAAACAAGACCCCAGGTTGCTGCGGCAGGAAGGTCCCACCACGTACCCAGTTGCTTAGGAGAAGCAACCCCTTCTCAACCAGATTGGCCGAGCTAGGTACGAAGGAGGCGAGCTTGAGCAATAACGAGTCAAGGGCAGTTGTTGGAACTCGCGAGGGCTCAGGCCGAGATTTGCTTGTCCCTCCCTCGTACCCCTGTGGTCCTATTTATAGGGAAAACCAAAGAGGGGGGGGTCTTACTTATACCCCCACCCTGGCGAGTTGGCGACTTCCCTGGGGAGCTCGCCTGGAAGAGGCGAGTATCTGGTCATAGTCGCCACCTGGCGAGTTGGCCTGGGGAGCTCGCCATACTCGCCCGAACCTTCCGCGGCCTGGGGTGCTGGTCTGGATCCCCACCTTGTCTTGTTGACTTTGACTTTTGATGACCTGGCGGTGGTAGGGCCCACCCTCGTCGAATATGGGTTGTACATCAACATTTAACTCGACAAAGGCGTTGAATGACCTCGACGCTCTCAACGCCTAATTCGACAGGTCAACATTTGACTCTACAAAGGCGTTGAGTGGTCTCAACACTCTCAACGCCTAATCGACAAATCAACATTTGACTCGACGAAAGCGTTGAGTGGTCTCGACGCACTCAATGCCTGGCTGAGTAGACTTGATACACTCAATTCAATCATTCGAGGAATCAACGATTGACTCGAAAAATCATCGAGTGGTTTCAACACTCTCAACGCTAACTTGACGAATCAACACTTGACTCGACGAAAGCTTTGAGTGATCTCGACACACTCAATGCATGGCAAAGTCCAGTCCTTCACTCATCTCATGCCAGTACTTGGTTCTTCACTCATCACATGAGCAAGACCAACATAATCCAATCTTCCAAATTCTTCAAACGCTCTTATGTGTGATCTCATAGGCTCATATTGTGTTCACAGTGAGGTTATATATTTGATCACTTCCAGATCATCATGGTAACACCAACACTAAACCCCTATGGACTTGCTACTACGAAGGGATGGATAGAGGGACACAAGATTCCTTAATTCGTAACCACCCGCTCTCTCGAGATTGGGGATGATGTGACTACCGTGTTTATCCGAACTCATGTGACAAGCTTTCCTCTAGCCAAACCAGTCGAGGCAGTCTAGCCCTTCCATGACCTCACAATCCGCTCGAGATAGTTCAGCAACTACCTTCAAAAAGAGCAAAGGGTAGACTCCAGGATGACCGTCGAACCGCAGGGTCAGAGTCCTCTCTTTTTCTAGTATTTGCACACCATGTAATCTCGTATCTCTGTCTGGTTCTCCTAACAACCCGTAATTTTAGAGCCTACCCGTTTGGGCAGGTTCCCGCTTTTTCCAGCTATGCAAAACTTATAACTTTGGCTCAGAGTACTTTATTTCGCCTTTGAGACAAATTTTTCTCCTGAAACAAACAACCCATTATCATGTAACATTATTCATTATTTTATGCAAGTACATGATTTTTAATGCATTTTCTAATTATATTTTACTAAAATAAATAATCACATGAATATATTTATGCTTAAACTTCTTATTCCTAATCAAATCTATAACTATCACATGCACATAATACTATATATAACATAATGTGTTTATAATTGAATCAAAATAATTTATGACCGCCATCAACTACAGCTGTAGTTTTTCAATGCCTTTTCAACTAGGCGCCAACTGTAACAGAGAGAGAGAGAGGACATCTTTACAAATGCATTTCCCATCGTCGGTGTGGAGTCCGGAGAGAGAGAAGGGACATCATTCTTCAATGCCAGAGAGAGAGAATCTTCACGAAAAGAATCAGGATGACAAAAGCCTTTCGCCTTCCACTCCGCTGCGTCTGGCCGCACGAATAGGAGCTCCTCCCCCACCCCCTCCATTCCGATTTTTAGCTAGCGCCTACTCATTTTTTAAACTGTGATTTTAAAATAAGTTATCGCAAATAGATATATTTGGTGGTCCTTCGTTTTCTGGCAGCCGAGACGCTCCTCATCCACCTAAACAAACAAAGCCATAGTCTTAGAACCCTAAGAATCTAAGATGATAAAGGGTAAGTCCTTAGTTCCCTAATTGACTTGAGTAGTCAACATTAAGAATTAAGTCAAACTTAGCCCAATTAGGTCAATTTGGATGATGGCCCCAATTGAATATCAAATTGTCAAATTTACCTCACAATAACTTAAGAAAAATTATAAGAATTCGTTGTCGACTAGAATGTGTCAACAAGGAGAAAGTCTTATGACGAATAGAAGAAGGGCTTGTCGAGTAGACCATGTCGACTAGAAGAGTGTCTTATCAATTAGACCATGTCGAATATAATAAAGCCTTGTCGAGTAGACTATGTCAACTAAAAGTTAGTCTCATATCGATTGCAGTATTGATTTGTCGGCTGGACTATGAAGAATAAATCATAAAATCTATCTAAGTCATATGTGACTAGTCGACATGAAGCATATCAGCTATAAGAGCCCTAACTTGTACAATATTAGTCTAAGTCAATATCGACTGGACTTGTAGCCATCGCAAAGCTATGCGGCCTAGACCTATAGCCGACGCAGGTGATATCTACTAGATACTCCATATCGACTGGATAAGCTTTAAACTAGAGTGTCTTAGCTTAAAATTTATCTAAGCCATATGTCAACTAGACCTCTTAACCGACATAAGCAATATCAACCATACCTCTAGCAGACACAGGCAATATAGACTAAATGCTCCATACCGGTTGGATGAGCTTTAGACTAGAGTGTATTAACTAAAAATTTATCTAAGTCATATGTCGACTATATCTTTAGCCAACATAGGCAATGTGTCAATGTCGACTAGACATCTAGGTGACATAAGCATTATCGACTAGATGCTCCATATCGGTATGATGAGCTTTAGACTTGAGTGTCTTAGCTTAAAATTTATTTAAGTCATGTGTCGACTAGACATCTAGCCAACACAGGTAGTATCGACTAGATACTCTATATCAATTAAAAGTGCTCCTTAGGTGGTCGCATGGCTGGGACTGAAGCAAACAGGGTGTGGCATGGCCCTTCCTCAATGTTAGTACCTTGTGCATGTTTTCAAGGCTAAGAAGTGGCACTTGACGGCAGGAGGACACACGTACTTAGTTGTCCTTCTTAAGCATGATCGACCACTCCCCTTAATGGGATAAAAAAATAGCTAATAAATAAATTTATAGTTTTATAGAAAAGATGTTGATGTTGTTTTTCGAATCTATATCCGATGAAGACAAGTGTACATTATCTATTATAGTATAGGATATTAAGAAAATGTCAAATTCATATTTCATGTGGCACGTTGATTACTTTTACTTTGAGTAAATTACTATTATCTTATCACTATAATATTTGGATTGTTTTTTTTTAAGAAAACAACTTGCAAATTGAAACAGGATTTAGATTAAATTTAAAAGTTAACACTCAATTTTAACTCACCTCAGAATGAAAATAATTGAAAGAAAATAAATCTTAAATCTCTTTACTGAAAATGCTTGGATCGTGGAGGTTCCCAAATTAAGAACGCACCTCTTTCGATGATACACCCAACTAAGTTTAGGTTGATCGACCGAACTTTTGTTCTACAATCAAAATCCTTAAAGCTCACTTTCTATGGTGAACCCCGCTATTGGATTTGACTCCGATCTATGAGATTTACATCGTCCACTTTCAAGGATTGCATTCAACTCTCTTTATGGTCCATGCACACAATTCTTTTCGCTACTAGAGTATGAAAATGGCTAGTGAAAATCATATATCGATGATATGACCCCACATAATTTTTATCAAAGGTAAATCTTAAACATTCATTTAAAAAAGAAGAAGAGATTAAATACTAAAAAAGATTATCATTCCATTACTCGGATCGTCTCGATCGAGTACTAAAAGATATTACTATGGAGGAAATGAAAGGCTTATAAAGAGAATGCATACTAAGAAGGAGAGATTAAGGAAAAAACTAATTATACTATTAATCAAAAGTGATTATAAGAAAGAAAGAGAAAAACAATACAAGTAGACTTAAAAAGTAAATTGTAAGTAAATTAGAAAGGAATTACAAGTAAAATGGAGGGAGAAGTGCAAGTGCCAGAGAGAGAAAATTAAGAACTATAAAGAGAAATTCAAGAACACTTAAAAATAGTAAAAACAACAACTAATAACATCCAACACTCCAAAATTCCAAACCCTTGACCTCAAGAGGAGGTGGGAATTTATATGAAAAGAAATCAAATTACATGCCATAGGTCACACTCATGACCTAGGATGTGTAGGTACTATTCTGCATTAGTTGGGACGGCGGCATGGGGATGGTGTGTCGATGCGGCGAGTAGGCGTGAATGCTGAGTCAGATATCACGGACATGACCGAAAGGACATGGGCATGACATATGTTGAAACAGTTAGATTGACTTGGGTTGGCGGGATGAGCTAGACAAACGCCACGGACGTGACCCAAAGAAAGTCTCGGGCGTGACTTGACCAAATATGCATGGATTTCCTCCTGAACATGGCAACAACTAGGAATTAATTTTTTGTTGACACGCCTTGGGTCACGGGCGCGACCTAGGACGTGCACACCAAATTTTTTTGAAATTTGCCAAAACCTGCAGAAAAAAGAAAATAAAGTTAAATTAGGACAGTAATATTAAAAGAGATATTTAATAAACAATAAATACATAAAAAAACAAATATTTACACTAAAATTAAGCTAAATTATTTACTAAAAATATGTATAAATCTTACTCATCAAATATCACTGTACTTGAGCTTTTGCTAATCCAGAGCAAAAATATGAGAAATAGTGTATATGTAATTAATATATTTTCTAATTAACTAATATTTAAATAAACTAAAGGTAAGTTAAAAATAAATTCTAAAAATTCTAGAATTCTGTTCTAAATAATGATATTAATTCAAAGAGAGGAAGATTCTTAGCTAAAGACTTCTCAAGATAATTACATAGCCAGCAAATTTATAAAAATATTTAAACAAAATAAATTGAAATTATACAAATTCTAACATTAAAGAGACATAAGGAAAAGGTAACCTACTAAAATAATATTCTCTCAATAATTTGCAAGTCTAAATAAAAGACTAAGAAGCGGTCATTAAAATGGCATAAGAAGAGATCCTAGATTGGTGGTGATGGATTTTATCCTCTCATCATACTCAAAATTTTTTTATTGTATATGTTTAAGAAAAGAATTAATTTTATTCTCTCATTTTTTATGACATATAATCTTTTAAAATTCTCTTCAAATAAAAACCAAAATGTATATATTTATGAGTAATGAATTTTATCCTCTTACACAATGACATATAATCTTTTAAATGATTTTGGATGCATATGTTTAGGAAATAATAAATTTCATCTTCTTATTTCCATGACATGTGATCTTTCACTACTTTTTTATATGCAAAATGAAAGGGTACGGTGGAGAAATAATTTTAGCTTATAAACTAAACAATTTTGAGAGCAAACTTTTGTAGATTGAAATTTCCTAAGACCTAAGAGTTAGAAGAAAATATAATAGAAATCTAAGGGTATTTAGCAAATCTACTACAAAAAGAGGTCATTTAAAACTAAAAAGAGAAGTAATGCTAAATAAAGTCTCTAATTAGATTAAAAGCATAAAATGATTTTAACACTAAATTATCTAAAATTCAAGTTTAACAACCTATGATAAAACCAAACATTAACTAATTAAAACATACAAATGCTTAAAAGCATTCTCAAAAGTGGATTCCTAGGAAATAACAAAAATAATAAGTAGGGGCTTTGTTAATATTTTTGGATTTGTCTAAGTTTTTTTCAATTTTTTTTTGGAATTTGAATATTGACTTTTTTTATTTTTCTACATAAACTATATATACAAAAATAATAAAATAAAATAAATTAATAACAATTAAAATCTTAAATTTTTTAACTTTTGGCATTCTCGAGGTATACCCGTGAAGGACTTTCATCGGTACTAGAAGATGTGATGGTATGCACTCTCAAGCCTACTTTTCCAAGAAATTAGATTTTTTGATTTTATAAAATTTATTTGGAATTATGAGTTACTGATTTTTTTAGTTGTTTTAAGAAATTTCCATTTTTTGAATTTTTGTAAGTGCTAAAGACTAAGGAAAGAAATGAAAATATTTTTGGAATTTCATATTTTTTGTAATAAACTTTTTTTTAAAAGCTTAAAAAACTACACTATACCCCCATACTTAAATGTTAAACAATGTCTCTAATGTTGAAACTAAGTATGAAGCAATAAGAGAAAAAAAACATGAAAATAAATAATGCAAGCTAAATGAAAATAAACTACAATAAAAGTAAAAGAGAGGGAAAAAGAGTGTCCTTGATTGGAGTTTTAGGAGGCCAGAAAGATACCTGCAAAAGACGTTAAAACAAAGAAAACAAGCAAAAATAACAGGATGATAATTTTGGGGTGCCTCCCAAAATCGCTTTGTTTATCATCATGTAGCTTGACTAATTAGCGTTGATAATTATAAGTTAAGAGTTTCAATTATGGTGGTCACATTATCATTTGAAAAATAAATTTAAGACGGTGGCCATTAAATTTGAAAGTGTAGAGTTTCGGGTGGGAAATAAGAACGGTACGTCTCGTATGACCATACCTCTTTGACAACAAAGGGGTCATACCATCTGTACTTTAATTTACCTGAAAAGAGGCGAAAGCGTGAGTTATAAAGGAGTACGAGATCGCCCGACGTACAATATTTGGGAAATTTATATTTTTATCGTGACAAAACTTTGAGCAATCCTTATAAAATTTGTTATTTTTGTAGGCGGTTGCATGCAATTCGTTAAATTCGTTATGTTAAAACTTCCTATGTTCGGAGGCTAAAGTAGAATCAAGATTTAAAATTTTTAATGCCCAAAAAACGTGATGTTCTAGCTCGACCAGAAGATGGCATGCCTTGCCATAGATTAGTCGGTGCGGTGTACAACCGACGACAGTCTTATACGTCATCTGATATGCCCACAATGCATCATCGAGTTTAAGCGGCCAATCCTTCCAATTAATGAATACAGTTTTTTTTTAAAATCCACTTTAACTCACGGTTCACTACCTCCACTTGACCGCTACTTTGTGGGTGATAGGCGGTGGAGAGCTTGTGCGTAACGCCATATTTGACTAAAATTTTAGCAAATTGTCTATTACATAAGTGTGTGCCCCTATCACTAACTATTGTGCGTGACGTGCCAAAACAAGAAATTTTTTTATAGAAAATTTACGATGACTCTCACATCGTTGGTGGGGAGATCTTGTGCTTCCGCCCACCTTAACAGGCAGTCGATCAAAACAAAAATGTATCGATTATTAAAAGAGGGAGGGAGAGGACCTACAAATTCAATACCCCACAAATCGAAAATTTTGCATTCTAAAAATGAGTTTTGGGGCATTTTATCCCGAAGCAATAAATTACCTGACCATTGGAAGCTATCGCATGCACTCACAAAAGTGTGAACATCTTTGAAAATTGAGGGCCAATTGAAGCCCTCCTCCAACACCTTCCTTGTGATTCGGTTCGCTTGATAATGTTATTCAATTGGTGCTTCGTGGTAGTGCCGCAATATTTGCAAGTCTTTCATGCTCGAAACACACCTTCTCACCACTTGGTCCGCGTAGACATGAAATAAAACGAGGTTTTCCACAAAAAATAATTCTTTTGACTCGGGAAAAAAATTCTTCTTTTGATGACTTGAACCTGGGCTACTAGATTGTTAGTCAAATCTACGAACAAGGGGTGAAAGAAGTAGTTACCTTACAAGGTTTGAGGAGGCGCTCTTCAAGAAATTTGTCCTTGAAGTCAACCTCCACCAATGCATCCGCAATAGGATTCTTCAATCACAAAAGATGATCGAGCGTCAAGTTCTCTGCTACTTTTTTGTCCCGGATCTCCAAATCAAACTCTTATAGGAGGAGGATCCATCTTAATAAGAGGAGCTTTGCGTCCGCCTTATTTAATAGGTACCTGAGAGCAGAATGACCAATAAAGACGATAACCTTGGAGAGAGTAATATTGGACCAAACATATCAAATGAAAAAAATTGCTAAAAGTTTGTTTGGTAGTGGTGTAGTTGGTTTGTGCGGATGTGAGTGTCTTGATTGCATAATAAATTGGGTGAAAATACTTGTTTACCCGTTGGTCTAAAATTGTATCTACTGTGATGCCACTCTAATCATACATAATCTTGAAAGAGAAAGACCAATCATATGTTATTAGAATCAGAGAGTTGATAAACTTATTTTTAATAAGATTAAATGCTATTGTTAGAACTTTGTGGTCTGGCTGACTAAACTTGGTGGTCTGGCGAACTGAACTTGGCGATCTAGCGGTTTGGCGGTTTGACAGGCTAAGCTTGACAAACTTGGCGGTCTGACAGACTAAGCTTGACGGTCTAGTGGTTTGGCAGTCTGGCGGTCTGACAGACTAATCTTGGTATTTTGGATATTTAGCAGTCTGGCAAATTGAACATGGCGGTCTGGTAGTTTGATCTTGGCAAAATGAAGGTTTGGTGGACTGGTGGTTTGCCGGCCAGAATTGTGGTTCTGCGGTCTAGCAAACTGTCTTGTGGACAATCGACCTTGGCGGACTGGTTCCAGCAGTATGGAGGTCTGCATTTAGATGACCTAAAGATCATTGAGACAGCCTCCTTGATTGGACATGGAGGCCCATTCTATTCACAGTTGCGGATTGATGGTCAGGAGGCTGACGGCACTGCGGATAGAGGTGCTTCTAGCGGTCAGCTGCGGTCTGAGGAGTAAAGAACGACATACTCTTGATATAAAGCAGATAGCATGCCTTAACCGCTCAGTTCATTCGGTCTGAAAGTGTTCGTCCACATAGTCAGCTTATTTTAATTTAGTCTCACATCGTCTGTTGTATTTTCTCTTCTTATTCTCTCCCCTATATATACGGGGCCTTACTCATATAAATTAAATTTTTGGTGAATGAAAAATCCAGTTATTTAGATTTTCTCACATGGTATCAAAGATCACCCAATCCTTGCAGACTCCAGTTTTTTAACCACCCGTTTAGCTCTTTCGCGGTTCCGTGCAAATTCTAGTTTTATAACCACACGTTTAGCTCTTTTGCAGTTTCTACGGACTTCGGTTTTCTAACCACCCGCTGAGCTCTTCTGCAGCCTCTGCGGACTCCAGTTTTCTAACCACCCGCTGAGTTCTTTGCTCCCTCTGCTTTCCTCCATCTCTGCTATGGTTTTTTTTCTATTCACTTCCTTGATGGCAGATACAGAATGCTCTGCTTCCTCTTTAACCACATCATCACCTCAACCCACCTATGTTATTTCCACTCCTTCCGGGAGCCTTGAAACTGCTTCCAAGCTAACATACCAAAATTATCCGGACTGGAGTGTTTTGTTTGCGCTCTTGCTGAGGTCTCAACACAAATGTCATCATCTCACCGATAACCCTCCAGTTCGAGGGTATGCTGCATTTTATGACTAGGATGCTATTAATGCTTTGGTTAGGACATGACTTGTTAATAGTATCTCTGATGACTGCCTGCATATCTTTCGCCCTGATGAGACAGTTAAAGCTGCTTGGACTCATCTTGCAGCTCTGTACTCTAAGGGCGCTCAAACTTCACGCATATACACGTTATATGCTGATCTATTTGCCCATCCTATCTTGGCTCCTATTACTGCTTACCATGAGGTGTAAGCTCTTGGAGCAAAAATTCTGCAGCATCGCCCATTCTCTGCTGACCTTGCTGAACATAACAAAAACTTCCAAGAACTTCTGGTTGTTTGTTATCTTGTTCGCCTTCCAAAGTCTTATGACATGATAAGGCAACAAATTCCTGACGAAGCTGACTCTCCCACCCTTGATGCAACTGCTGCTCGTATTGCAGCTGTTACCACTCTTCTTTAGTGCCCGTTGATTTCCTTCCCATCTCATCTCGACACATTTGCTCATCTGGTTTGTTCTGGTAATTTTAGTTGTCATGGGGGTCACTCTGGTGGGAATGGCCAGTCTCGACATATCTGCTCTCATTGTGGAAAAACATGACATATGATTTACCATTTCTGGGACAAGTGTCCTTATCTTCGCCCGTATACAGCTGACACCACAAGGAAGTCCATGTCCCTTGCCTCTTCTTCGGAAAGTGTTGATGTGGTCACTCAGGGTAAGTGACTTATTGATTCGGGAGCCACTAATCACACGATGAGAAATCCCATTTGTTCTCCTTTTTGGATGAGCATAATCGATCTCCTCTGATTTTTGTGGTGGATGGTACTTTGTCTCCTGTGTGATGGACTGGTACAGTCCATATCACTTCGACTTGAGGACATGCTCTACGTCCCATCCTTTTAGTGCAATTTACTATCTGTTTTTGCTCTTTGTAAATAATTGAACTGCGTTGTTACTTTTACATCCAATACTTATTCTTTTCAGGATCCTCATTTCAAGGAGAAGATTGTTAATGAGACTAAAAACAATGAGATCTTATTCCTCAATAATGTTACTGGTTTCTCCGCTTCTCTTCTACAGTCGCATCATCGCCTTGGTCATCCTCCTCCCCATCTCATCTACCAACTCCTACTAGATTTACCTTCAGAGGAATTTTCTCTAAACTATGAAGCCTGCTAACTTGGCAAGCACCATCACTCTTCTTATCAAGCAAGACAACGACAGAGTTCTTTGCATCCCTTTGATCTTGTTCATTCCGATATTTGAGTTTTTTCTCCTACTAGGTCTATTGGTAGAGGAAGTTTGCACTTTGTTACATTTGTTGATGCTTTTTCTCAGTGTACTTGATTATATCTGTTAAAAGAACATTTTGAACTTTTTTCATGTTCATTGCATTTTACAATGAGATATGTACACATTTTGATGTTTATATTAATGTTCTTTGTACTAATAATGCGCGAGAATATCTTAGTCAACAATTTTCTAATTTTTGCTTGCATCATGACATAATTTATCAAACTAGTTTTCCCTATACTTCTCATCAAAATGATGTTGCTGGCGCAAAAATCATCATCTCTTGGATGTTACTCGCACCCTTCTCACACAGATGAATGTTCCTTGATCTTATTGGGGTCATGATGTACTCCTCTCTTGTTATCTCATCAACTGTATTCCCTCTTCAATTCTTCAGGGCAAAACCGCATTCTCCATTCTACATCTAGAAGCCCAACCATTTCCTTTACCTCTCTGTGTCTTTGACTGCATAAGATTTGTGCACTCTCCTTCTCATAATCGTGACAAACTTTCTCCTCGCTCGGTAAAGTGCATATTTTTGGATACCGTTTGACCCAAAAGGGGTATCAATGTGTAACACCTCCCCTGTAAAGACCATATAATATGGGTCCGGCCGGGGCCCCACAACATACGGACGCCACAGCTTTAGTATTAAAAGATGATATGAAAACTACCCAATCTCAAAACTCCAGACAAACACAGCGGAAACAGAACAAACTGACAAAAGTTATCCACTAACGATAGAGTATCAAATGGCCTGAAGGCCTTACACAATAATAGTCCAAAACATATCAATGTGCCAAGCACTCCTAGGCTACCTCGGCATGCAAGCCGAACATAAACATAACAAAAGTAGCAAACATAAAAGGAGAAACCAAGCACAACAACACTTCATGAGGCTTAGGGCTTTTCGCCCGGCGCGCTAGCTCCTGCATGCGATCCTTGCCCTGTAAGGATTTGAAGTAACGTGGGTCAGCAAAGGCTGACCTCTACTGTGTAACAAACATATCTCCTCCCGTCCGTCCCTATCGGACCCCGGGGTACCACTCCACCTACAAGTTAGCACTTCGTATACCAAAAGAGCAAATATATTAAAGCGGTAAAACAGGCTTGGATGTCTCATACAACATACATGTTCTCTATGTTTTGTACAAGGTGAAAGGGGCCTACTATGCAGCATGAATGCAACCCGGGTTTCACCCAAGGCGCCCTAGTTCGTATGCATCTAGCACAACATCAAACACTGGGTACTTCCGTTTCCCCATTGGCTTAAAGCCGCAAACACAAGGGAACCGCCATGTCCCTAACGGCACACACGCCGTCACACGGAATCTTGCAAAGGCCCCACCCGCACAAGGGTCATATACCCCGGGGCTTGCCCGCACATTCTGACTTCGCACGTCAGGGTTCCGTCTCACACCGACCGATTCTAAGAAGCCTTGCTGGACCCCACCCGCTCATGGCCACATTGCCCGGGCTTGTCCTCCGCTCGACATTCTCGTCAGTCCACAGAAGGGGCTAGTCTCGCCGGGACACTTCCCCCACATGACTTGTGCGCCACGGGATAGCCAGCCGACCACGGAGACATAGCCACGCCTTAGCACAGCACAAACAAAGGTTTCCCCACCACAATCGCCACTCGCACCGTATCTTTCCCGTGCTCCAAGGAAACCATCTACCGCACAAAGCGGAGCTAACCTCGTCCGGTTCCGACTACGAGTACTCACTCAAATATGAGGGGGAAAATGCATACATACAACAGCGTATTGCCGTTGCGGATTTCTATCGAAACCCCAAAACTCGCTATGCAACATCACCGGGTCGGACCAACAATCGCGACCACGGCTTCACCCACAATGCCTAATCCGCTAACGGAGCGGATCTCTAATGCAAAGCATGCCGGGATGAGCATACTCAACCCGGAGGTCCTCTTGAACCTAGGCTACACGAATCCCTCTCATTTGAGAGATTCGGTGCTCAAAATACGAAAGGAAGGGGATGCTATTCATGCATCCTAAATCCTAAAAATCGAGAGGAGAAGCGTCGTTACCTTCCGTCCCCTCTTCCTAGCCATGGAGAAGATTTGCTCGGTTGAAAACCACCGCAACGCTCCCACCCTCGCGGATCTAAACTCCGCTCGCGAAACGGAGCTCCGAATCTCCACCGGTCGCCGGAGTTGACCTCCTTCTTCCTCCTCCAAGCTCTCCCTTCTCTCTAGGATTTAGAGAGAGAGTGCCCAAGTGAAATAAGGGTTTCAAAACCCTATTCCCGGCTAAAACCACCCAGGAGCAGCCCCCCACCGCCGGATCCAAAGCCAAGGAAACGAACGGCCAGGATTAGATCTGAAATCCCAAAAACTGGGCCGAACACGGGTTCACACACGGCCGTGTGCCTGGCCGTGTAGCTCATTCGCCGTCTCGACAAAAATTGAAAACCAGCAACACGGCATGTGACACGGCCTCCGACACGCCCGTGTCGCCTGCGACACGCCCGTGTCGGGACCCGTGTCACGCCCCCCGTGTGCAATTTATCAACACTTCGCAGTCAGTGAGGTACACGGCTTGGTGACACGGCATAAGACACGCCCATGTCCAACTAGACACGCCCGTGTTCGTGCCCGTGTCATTACCCGTGTACCCAACCGCACAGCCCAGGTGTGACACGGCCTGGGACACGGGCGTGTCCCAGGCCGTGTTCCACCACACGACCATCGTCGACCTGAACTGGTCGACTACACGGCCCGAGCTCGACACGCCCGACACGGCCTCCGACACGCCCGTGTCGGGGCCCGTGTCACCTGCACCAAAAACTTGTCTTGGCCAAATTCGATCCCCGTCGCTCCTACAATAATTTGGGGTGTTACAATTCTCTCCCCCTTAAAAGAATTTCGTCCCGAAATTTAAAACATGGAAGGTAAACAAAACTAAACAGTACCTGAGGAGAAAAGCTCGAGGTACTCCTCTAGCATGGCCTGCTCTCGCTCCCATGAGAGCTCCTCGCAACCACAGTTGTCCCAACGGACCTTTACGAGTCTGACCTCCTTGTTCCGCAATTGCCGAACCTCTGAGTCTTCTATCCCGACTGGACGAACTCGCGTCCCCAAGTCTTCCTCTACCGGCACCGCCGTCGGCTCAATCACCACGCTGGCTTCTAACAATGCTTTCCTCAGGACGGAGACGTGAAAAACGTCATGCAATCCACTTAGCTCTGTGGACAACGCCAACCGGTACGCTGCCTCTCCCACTCGCTCGATGACCTTGAATGGTCCCAAAAATCTCGGACTCAGCTTCTTGAGTCGGCGAATTCGCGAAACGCCTTTGAACGGCTTGATCTTAAGATACACCCAGTCGCCCACAGCGAATTCCACATGCCTGTGGCGAGCATTGAAATACTTCGACTGCCGATCTTGAGCTACCTTCATGCGCTCTTGGATGGTCCGCACCAACTCACTAGCATCGACTACCACTTCTTTCCCCAAAAGCTTGGTGTCTCCCGCCTCTGTCCAAGACATCGGTGTTCGACACCGCCTCCCATACAGAGCTTCGTATGGGGCCATCTTGATACTAGCTTGGTAACTATTGTTATACGCAAACTCCACCATGAAGAGGTGATCCTCCCACTTCTTGCCGAAGTCGAGAGTACACATCCTTAGCATATCTTCCAAAGTACGGTTTATTCTCTCAGTTTGCCCATCAGTTTGAGGATGAAAAGCCGTACTGAACTTGAGTTTTGTGCCCAAGCTCTTCTGCACCAACTGCCAATCCTTAGACGTGAAACGTCCATCCCGGTCGCTGACTATACTCTTCGGAATCCCATGGAGTCGTACAATATTGCGGACGTACAACTCCACCAACTTTTCCACACCGTCCTCCTTCCGATTTGGGATGAAATGTGCCACTTTGGTCAAGCGGTCCACAATCACCCAAATGGCATCATTACCCTGTTGCGATCTAGGCAACCCATGCACAAAATCCATGGAGATATCATCAAATTTCCATTCGGGGATTCGAAGAGGCTTCAAGAACCCGCCCGACTTCTGACATTCGGCCTTCACTAAGGCACATGTTTGGCACCGACTCACACACAAAGCCACGTCCCGCTTCATCCCAGGCCACCAATAGGACTTCTTCAAGTCCAAGTACATCTTTGTACTACCCGGGTGAATGGAGTACTTAGTGAAGTGGGCCTCAAACATCAACTCCTCGCGGAGCTTGCCGAACTACGGTACACAAATCCTTCCGCCCTTCCTCAGAATCCCATCACCCATCTCCCAGGCGCTACCCTCGCCCTTTAGAGCTTCCTCCACGAAAGGTTGGAACTCCGCATCTACACGGGTCGCTTCCCGAATACGATCGCATAAGTCACTCTGCATCTCAATCCAATTTAGTTGAGCCACGCTAGACTCGCCTCTTGCCACATATTCCAAACCAAGGGACTCCCAGTCCCGCCTTAACCGCTCATCGTGAGCTTCAATCCAATTTCCTTTCCCCGAGTATTTCCTACTCAAAGCATCTGCAACCACATTGGCTTTCCCTGGCATGTACTGAATCGCCACCTCGTAGTCCCCCAGGATCTCGACCCACCTACGCTGCCGCATATTTAGGTCCTTCTGATCTAGGAGATACTTCAGACTCTTGTGGTCCGTGAAGATCTCCACCTTTGCACCATAAACGTAGTGCCTCCACATCTTCAATGCAAAAATTACCGCCGCCAACTCCAAATCATGGACGGGGTAATTTCTCTCATGAGGCTTCAGCTGCCTCGACCCAAAAGCTATCACACTACCATGCTGCACCAACACGCACCCTAAACCGCATCCGGATGCGTCGCTGAAAATCTGGAACCCTTCGGTCCCCTTTGGCAGACTTAGGATCGGCGCCATCATTAGCCTTTCCTTCAGGGTTTCAAACGCCTCGTTGCACTCTTAAGTCCATACAAATTTCTGATCCTTGCGAGTTAGTGAAGTGAGGGGTAGAGCTATCCGCGAAAAGTTTTCCACAAACCTTCGGTAGTACCCGGCTAGTCCAAGAAAACTTCGGACTTCCGCCACGGTCCTCAAAACTGGCCACTCGCAGATGGCTTCTAATTTCATTGGATCCACCGCCACCCCATCCCCACTAATCACATGGCCTAGAAATGCCACTTTCTCCAACCAGAACTCGCACTTGGAGAACTTCGCATACAGCTGGTTCTCTCTCAATACTTGCAACACTGTCCGCAAGTGCGACTCGTGCTCCGCTTCTGACTTGGAATACACCAAAATATCATCAAGTCCATGAACACGGACAGCACGTTCGTTAGCCCGAACGGCATCACCGAGAACTCAAAATGACCACACCTCGTACCAAACGCGGTCTTGGGTATGTCCTCATCACGAATCCGCAACTGATAATATCCGGACTTCAGGTCCAACTTGGAGTACACCACCGACCCCACCAACTGGTCGAAGAGATCGTCTATCCGAGGGATCAGATACTTTTTCTTGACAGTCAATTTGTTCAACTCTCGGTAGTCTATGCACAGACGCATACTACCGTCCTTCTTCTTTACGAATAACACCGGCGCACTCCACGGTGAAGAGCTGGGCCTGATATACCCTTGCTCCAAAAGCTCCTGTAACTGAACCTTGAGCTTGGCCAACTCCTTTGGTGCCATCCTGAAGGGTGGACGCGACACTGGTCTAGCCTCGGGCACCAACTCGATGGAGAAATCAATCTCCCGCCGAGGAGGTGCTCCCGGTAACTCCTCGGGAAAAACATCTCCAAACTCCGCCACCACGGGCACTTCTCCTAGAGACAGCCTGGAGAGGCTAACCTCCAACAACGCTACTAGAGCTACACCTCCCTGGTTAACAGCTCGCACTAACTGAAGTGCCGAAACTAGGGAGCAGGCCACTCCATGCAGACCTTCAAACTTGACTTCCGCTTGCCCCACGCCCCTCAGGGTTACCACCTTGGACAAACAGTCGATACTGGGACGCTGCTCCGCTAGCCAATCCATCCCCAAAATTACATCGAACTCGGACAACGACAAGATCGCCGCTACCAATAAGAAGTCGAATCCCTCAAGACTCCAACAAATCCGGCCTCTAGCCCTAGTAGTCATAGATGACCCATTGGGCATGCGCACTTTCAACTCGGAGTCCGTCGAGAAAGACTCCACTCCGATCCTCCGGATAAAGCCTTCCGCAAGGAAGGAGTGCGACGCTCCCGTATCAAAGAGTACCCTAGCGGGGTACCCAGATACCATTACAAAGCCTACACACATGCAACAAACATAAAGGCTTGAAAGACAGGAATCTAAGGTACAGGTTAAACTCTCGTACCTATCACCACATCGGGTTGATGGATTGCTTCTTGTTGCCCAAGGTTGTAGGCCCTTGGATGCACTGGTTGAAACCGAGAAGCACTCGACTCCGCCATCTTCCCTTTCTCTACGGCACAGGGGCCGGAGCGCACAGTTTGCTCCTGCCTTGGCTCTTGCTCAGCGCCCCCTTGGGTACAAAATCTTGCTATGTGGCCCGGCTTGCCACAACTATAGCACGTCTGAGGGCCCTTAGAGCGTGACCCTCCGGACGTCCAATTACTTTTCTCGCCCGACTTATATGGGGAAGGCTTCTTCTTCCATCGGCTCCCTTCCGCCTTTCCATGTGACTGGGCAGGCTTCTTCTCCTCCCCCTGCTTGGGTGTGAAACCCTTGCGACGCTGGGATCGCTCCATGTCACTCTCCAAAATTCGGGCCGCCTTCACCAATTCGTTGAAACCCGCACGTTTCATCGATATGAGGGGTTGTCTTAGGTTCTCCCTCAATCCATGGTAGAAGAGATTGTCCCTCTCTTCATCGTCTGCCATGGTCGTCCCTGCATAACGACCCAAGCGAGTAAATTCCTGAACATACTCATCCACTGACTTGTCTCGCTGCACCAGATGTAGGAACTGCCTCTGGAGGGCTAACCTCGTTGAGGCGGGTATGTACTTCTTCAGGAAGGCATTCCCAAACTCCTCGATGGACAGTGTGCGTCCTAGAAACTGCCGGCCACTGTGGCTCACCCACCATAACTTGGCATCTCCCTCCAACATAAAGGCTGCGAACTCTGCCTTTTTCTCATCTGGCACCTCTGCCGCCCTCAGAAGCTCCTGAATTCTAGCCCACCAATCCTCTACATCTGTGGGTGTGCCGGTTCCCTTGAAGGTTGGAGGGTGGAAACTCAGAAAGTACTTCATTTGCCGGTCCCCATGCCCGACAACCACTCTCTCGGCCTGCGGCTCTGCCTGCCTGGCTTCCTCAACCTGCACGGTCGCTGCCGTGACCGGGGTAACAGGAGTTGCTACCTGAGCAACGGGAGCTGCTACCTGTGCAGTCGCTGCAGCTTGGGCCGCCACCATCGCTTCTGCAAGCATACGACAGAAGTCGGCCGGTGTGACCCCCATCCCTAGCGGACCTTGCGCAGTCGCACTACTTGCCGAGAGCTCTTCTCTTGGCCTCGAGGTCCCAGCCTCGTTGCTTGCACTCTAAACACAAGCAAGAAAACACAAATCAGTCTCTAATCGCAAGACTTGAACACCAGAACATTCATGGTCCTGCGATACTCCTATGTGGATAACTTCTTATACGCGACTCAACTTATACTTTCGACCGCGAAACTTCTCGTTGGAACGCGAACCTCCCTCTGATACCAAATTATAACACCTCCCCTGTAAAGACCATATAATATGGGTCCGGCCGGAGCCCCACAACATACGGACGCCACAGCTTTAGTATTAAAAGATGATATGAAAACTACCCAATCTCAAAACTCCAGACAAACACAGCAGAAACAGAACAAACCGACAGAAGTTATCCACTAACGATAGAGTATCAAATGGCCTTAAGGCCTACACAATAATAGTCCAAAACATATCAATGTGCCAAGCACTCCTTGGCTACCTCGGCATGCAAGCCGGACATAAACATAACAAAAGTAGCAAACATAAAAGGAGAAACCAAGCACAGCAACACTTCATGAGGCTTAGGGCTTTTCGCCCGACGCGCTAGCTCTTGCATGTGATCCTTGCCCTGTAAGGATTTGAAGTAATGTGGGTCAGCAAAGGCTGACCTCTACTGTGTAACAAACACATCTCCTCCCGGCCGTCCCTATCGGACCCCGGGGTACCACTCCACCTGCAAGTTAGCACTTCGTATACCAAAAGAGCAAATATATTAAAGCGGTAAAACAGGCTTGGATGTCTCATACAGCATACATGTTCTCTATGTTTTGTACAAGGTGAAAGGGGCCTACTATGCAGCATGAATGCAACCCGGGTTTCACCCAAGGCGCCCTAGTTCGTATGCATCTAGCACAACATCAAACACTGGGTACTTCCGTTTCCCCATTGGCTTAAAACCGCAAACACAAGGGAACCGCCATGTCCCTAACGGCACACACACCGTCACACGGAACCTTGCAAAGGCCCCACCCGCACAAGGGTCATATACCCCGGGGCTTGCCCGCACATTCTGACTTCGCACGTCAGGGTTCCGTCTCACACCGACCGATTCTAAGAAGCCTTGCTGGACCCCACCCGTTCATGGCCACATTGCCCGGGCTTGTCCTCCGCTCGACATTCTCGTCAGTCCACAGAAGGGGCTAGTCTCGCCAGGACACTTCCCCCACATGACTTGTGCGCCACGGGATAGCCAGCCGACCACGGAGACATAGCCGCGCCTTAGCACAGCACAAACAAAGGTTTTCCCACCCCAATCGCCACTCGCACCGTGTCTTTCCCGTGCTCCAAGGAAACCATCTACCGCACAAAGCGGAGCTAACCTCGTCCGGTTCCGACTACGAGTACTCACTCAAATATGAGGGAGAAAACGCATACATATAACGGCGTATTGCCGCTGTGGATTTCTATCGAAACCCCAAAACTCGCTATGCAACATCACCGGGTCGGACCAACAATCGCGACCACGGCTTCACCCATAATGCCTAATCCGCTAACGGAGTGGATCTCTAATGCAAAGCATGCCGGGATGAGCATACTCAACCCGGAGGTCCTCTTGAACCTAAGCTACACGAATCCCTCTCATTTGAGAGATTCGGTGCTCAAAATACGAAAGGAAGGGGATGCTATTCATGCATCCTAAATCCTAAAAACCGAGAGGAGAAGCGTCGTTACCTTCCATCCCCTCTTCTTAGCCATGGAGAAGATTTGCTCGGTTGAAAACCACCGCAACGCTCCCACCCTCGCGGATCTGAACTCCGCTCGCGAAACGGAGCTCCGAATCTCCACCGGCTGCCAGAGTTGACCTCCTTCTTCCTCCTCTAAGCTCTCCCTTCTCTCTAGGATTTAGAGAGAGAGTGCCCAAGTGAAATAAGGGTTTCAAAACCCTATTCCCGGCTAAAACCACCCAGGAGCAGCCTCCCCACCGTCGGATCCAAAGCCAAGGAAACGAACGACCAGGATTAGATCTGAAATCCCAAAAACTGGGCCGAACACGGGTTCACACACGGCCGTGTGCCTGGACGTGTAGCTCATTCGCCATCTCGACAAAAATTGAAAACCAGCAACACGGCATGTGACACGGCCTCCGACACGCCCGTGTCGCCTGCGACACGCCCGTGTCGGGACCCGTGTCACGCCCCCCGTATGCAATTTATCAACACTTCGCAGTCAGAGAGGTACACGGCTTGGTCACACGGCATAAGACACGCCTGTGTCCAACTAGACATGCCCGTATTCGTGCCCGTGTCATTACCCGTGTACCCAACCGCACAGCCCAGGTGTGACACGGCCTGGGACACGCCCGTGTCCTAGGCCGTGTTCCACCACACGACCATCGTCGACCTCAACTGGTTGACTACACGGCCCGAGCTCGACACGCCCGACACGGCCTCCGACACGCCCGTGTCGGGGCCTGTGTCACCTGCACCAAAAACTTGTCTTGGCCAAATTCGATCCCCGTTGCTCCTACAACAATTTGGGGTGTTACACAATGTTTGATCCCCTTCTTAGGAAATAGTATGTTTTTGCTGATGTTATCTTCTTTGAAGATGTGCCTTATTTTTTCTGAGCTTCTACTCTCTCACCACCTGATGATTCTTTTCCTCTTTACCTTTTATTTTCACACCATCACCCGAACCTACTCTTTTTCCCATGTCACTTTCTCCTCTTTATATACCAGATCCTCTGTCTCCGTCTCGGTCTTCTACTCTTTCTTTGTCTTTAGAGTCATTGCTGACAGTTCTTGGGCCAGTAATCTCTATGATAGATATATCCACTATAGAAGACAAGTCTGATATTGACCTTCCTACTGCTCTACATAAGGGGGTTAGAATGTGCATTAAACATTCAATTCATGATATCGTATCATATGCTTGTATTTATCCAGTTGGAAGGATATTTGCTCTTGCTCTCTCAACTAATGTTGTCCTAGCTAACTATCAGGAAGCTCTTTCTATTCCGTATTAGAAAGCGACAATGGATGAAGAAATGAAGACCTTAACCAAAAGGGGTACTTGGATTCTTGTCCCTACTCCTCTAGGTGCAGATGAGATTGGTTGTCAGCAGGTCTTTATCATCAAGTTTCATCAAGATGGAACTATTGATAGCTATAAGGCTAGGCTGGTTGCCAAAGGATTTACTCAAACATATAGTGTAGACTTTTTTGACACCTTCTCCTCGGTTGCTCACATCAGCACAATCCATGTTCTTTTCTCTGTGGCGGTTAACAGAGGTTGGGATATGTCACAATTAGATATAAATAATGTCTTCCTATATGGCGATCTGTAATAGATGGTATACATAGAGCAACCTCCTAGGTATGTTACTCCGGGGGAGTCTCAGGCGTGTAAGCTACGGAAGGAAATTTATGGCCTCAAGCAAAGTCTACGGGCTTGGTTCGACAAGTTCAACAAAGTTGTATCTCTTGTCGGCTTTACTCAGAGTTTTGCTGATAATTCTCTTTTCATACACAAGACTACTAAAGGCCTTGTGGTTCTTGCTATCTATGTGGATGACATCCTCCTCACAAATGATGATAAGAAGGAAATTGATCTAGCAAAAATACACATTCGACAACATTTTGTAACAAAATATATGAGAACTCCTAAGTACTTTTTAGGAATAGAGATCTCGCGAAAACACAACTCTATTGTGCTCTCACAATAATAATATGTGTTGGATCTCTTAAAAGAAACTGGTCTTATTGGGGCGAGACATGTTCATTGTCTGATGGTCATTGGTGGTGACAAGAGTTGGGCAGAGGATTCTCCTCTTCTTCTAGATAGTACTATGTACAGACAACTAGTGACAAAATTCATATATCTGACTATTACCAGATAAGATATTTATTATGCAGTAGAGAAAGTCAGTTAGTTTATGTAAGCTCCCAGAGAGTGTCATCTTCGTTCAACTATAAAAATTCTGGAGTATGTGAAAGGGTCTCCATGAAAGGGATTACTGTTTCAAAAACAGAACCATCTAAAGATTGAAGCGTATTCTGATGGCAACTATGCTGATAATAAGGAAGATATAAAATCTACATCTGGTTTTACATCTTTGTAGGAGGAAATATGGTTAGCTGGAAAAGTAAGAAGCAGTCTGTGGTTTCCAAGTCAAGTGCTGAAACTGAGTATAGAAGCATGACTTCAACAACTTGCGAGTTGAAATGATTACAGACTACTTATTTTTAACTTCGGGGAAGTCTATGATCATCATTTTCCTATGTTATGTGACAACAAAACCACTATTTACATATCCAAAAATCTAGTTTTTCATGAGATGACGAAACACATTGAAGTTGACTGCCACTTTATTAGAGAAGAATTATTGAAGAATCAAATCTGCACTCCATTTGTCACTTCCGATAAAAAACTAGCAAATATCTTCACAAAACCAGTTTCCGCTTCTCTTTTAGATGTTTGTGACAAGATGAGCATGATTGGCATATATGCTCCATCTTGAGGGGGAGTGTTAGAACTTGGCGGTATGACAGACTAAACTTAGTAGCTTGGCGGTCTGGTGGACTAAACTTAGCAGTCTGGCGGTTCGATAGTCTTGCATATTAAGCTTGGCGAACTTAGCGGTCTGACAGACTAAACTTGGTGGTTTAGCAGTTTGGTGGTCTGACAGACTAAGCGTGGTAGTATGGAGATTTAGTGGTCTAGTAGATTGAACATGGCGGTCTGGTAGTTTGATCTTGGTAGAATGAAGGTTTGGTGGATTTGTGGTCTGGCAGTCTGCATTGTGGTTCAACAGTCTGCCAGGCTATCTTGTAGACAATTGACCTTGGTGGAATGGTTCCAGCAGTGTGGAGGTCTACATCTAGATGGCCTAAAGATCATTAAGACCGCCCCCTTGATAGGACAAGGAGCCATGTTCTATCCGTAGTTGTAGACTGACGATCAGGAGGCTTAAGCCACTGCGGATAGAGGTGCTTATGGTGGTCAATTACGGTCTGAGGAGTAAAAACTGCCAGACTTTTGATATAAAGTTGTTCAGTACATTGGTCAATGTACTTGATTTGAAGAAATCCTTTTAGCTCAATGATATACACATAGTTATATTTGATAGATGTTAAGTTCATGTGTGCAGACAAATAAAGCTAAGTATAAAAGCGTTGAGACACTCAGGACTAGTGTTAACACACACTGAATAAGTTGTGTCGACACTAAGAACAACTGTGTCGACACACTCTATTCAGGCTGTGTTGAGACTGAAGACAACTGTGTCGACACTCAGTACTAGTGTCGACACACTTCACAAGTTGTGTTGTGACTGGAAGCAAGCTGTGTCGACACTCAGGACTAGTGTCGACACATTCTACATATGTTGTGTTGAAATAAGTTGAAGAGCTATGTCAATACATTCAGATGTATGTCGACACCACTACAAGAGCAGTGTCGACACCCAGGACCTGTGTTGACGCATTTAACTGTCAAGTGCCAACTCTTCAAGCAGATTTATTTCCTAAGAACAGAAATCAAGACGGAGATATTGGCAACTAACAGAACTGTCAGATGTCAGTTATTAACCGGATCAGTTGATTACTCCTATCAGAGCCTATTTAAAGGGATCAACTCTTAAAAAAAAAAGAACAACTAGAAGAAGAACAATCACAATTGTTGAAGTCAGATATTAGAAGCATCAACTACAAATTTAGAAGGTGGAGAGAAGCCAGATCAAGAATTATCTTCAACATTTCTCCAACCTTGATCTACACTAATTTTCTACTTCAAGAAGCTTTCAAAAGCTAAGAAGGGTTGGGTCAGATCTATCTTGACAAGTTCAAAGGAATCAAATTCATCAAGATCAAATCAACAAGCTATTAATCATTTCTCTCTTGCTGGGTGATATTTTCTGAATCTATTTCTTTTACCATCATTAATTGTATAAGATCTATCTATAGATCTGAGTGTAGGAGAATTATTTTTTTTATGTTGTAAGCCTGTGTTATAAAGGCTGAGGTAGAGCTGAGATAGCCCGAGGTAGGAGAAGTAGGTATTTCTCTGAGTTGTAGGGCATGATTTGCCTGAGGAGTAGGAGTGTGGATTCATTCTAAGGTAGAGTTCTTGAGAAGAACTTGAGGTGTAGGATCTTGGTGATCTGAGTGGTAAGACTTGTATAGTCTGAGTGGTAGAATCCAGCTGGGATCTGAGTTATAAGATCTGAGAATCTGAGTAAAAGAAAGAGAAGGAGTTTGGTCGAATCTAGTTCATTGCTAGATAGGCGAAGGGGGAAAGTGGATGTACCCATAAGTTGGGGAACACTATAAATCTGTGTGCATTGTGCTGTGTTTGTTGAATTATTGTGCTGAGATAATTTTCATAATTACTGTTATGTTTATCTTGATTATCTGACCGTGTTAATCATTTTAAAGGAAAGTAGAACTCTGATTATTTAGAGAGGTACCCATAGTTTAAATTGGACATATTCACCCCCCTCTAGGTCATTCTCAATCCTAAAACAAACTTTGGAATATGAAAGGAGAGAGTAAGATTATTCATGGAGGCAGCAGATCCAAGAATTTACATCACAGTGATTGAAGGACCTTTCATTCTCATGAAAGTGTCAGTTCTTGATGCAAACATTAAGACACCCAAGACTTACATGGAGATGAATAAGGATGAAGTCATTATGGCCTCTATGGACAAAAGGGCACATAATATAATAGTCAGTGCAATAGATGATTCCACTTTTCAGAATCTGATTCATTGCAAGACAGCCAAAGAAATGTGGCAGTCTTTGATTGTCTACATGGAAGGAACTGATGATGTTAGAGATGATAGAAAATCTCTGCTAAACTAATAGTATGAAGCCTTCAGACAAGATAAGAAAGACATTGTGGCTAAATGTTTTGAAAAGTTCTTCAAAATTATAAACAACCTGAGGACTTATGGCAGAAGCCTTACAAATTATAAACTTAATGACAAGATCTTGAGGTCCCTGAATAAAAAATGAGACATCAAGATCTGTGTCATAAGAGAAATGAGAAATTTAGCCAACTTAGACCCCCAGACCCTATTTGGCAAGCTGTTGTCATATGAGTTACAGCTCAATCTCAAGAAGTCTGAAGAAGATTCAGCTAGAGCACACAGCAGAGAAAAGACCTTGGCCTTATAGGCTCAGTCATTCAAAAAAGTCAGAGAGAAGTCAACACTCACAGAAAGACTGGAAACAACTTCTGAGTGTTCAGAATCTTCCTCATTAGGAGGAGACCTGATTGAGGAGCAACTGTCTCTCTTCTCTAGGCAGTTCAAGAAGATGTTAAGGAGAAGAAGGCAGGGCAGCTGGAAGGGTCTAGCTGGAGACACTTCTCTCAAGAAGACTAATCATCCAGAGAAACCCAGGAAGAAGAAATCTGGGGACAGATATGGATCTTCACAGAATAAATATATTAAGACTAATATAGTGTGTTATTGTTTAAACAAAAAAGGGCATGTCATAGCTGATTTCCCAGCAAAAAGAAAGGAGAAAAAGTCAGAAAACTTGAAAGATGGACAACACAAGATGGCTGACAAAAGCCTCTTGGCAAAAAGACATTTGACACTGTCTAACAGTGAGTCTGATTCATCAGAATCAAAATAGGAGGAGGCTCTCATAGGCCTGATGGATATTGAGGAAACCCAACCAGGAGAAGAAGATCAGGATTGTTCAGATCCTGCTAAGGTAAAATCAATCTCTCATAGTTTAGCCTCAGATTATTTTTCTGCATCAGAAAATGAATCATGTTCACTCTAATAGTAAAGAACATGAATCATACACTGAAGGTGATTTTAACTCCCTTATCAATAGATATGGGATGTTTCTAAAGTCAGTGCTTGCAAATAAACAGTTTGCTAAGGATCAGGCCAAAGAATTAGAATCCTTGAGAGGAGTATCTTTTCAGTTGATAAGTGTCAACACAAAGTTGGACCTACAAAAACTAAAACTTATAGAACTAACTAATAAGATAGATAGCCAGACAAAGGTTATAATAGAATAGATCAAGACTGTTAAAGACCTGGAAGCAAAGCTTACTCAGGAAAGACAGCTCCTGACTCAATTCTCAAAACCTAAGTCATTGCTACCTATCATAGATACCTTTTCTGCACCATTTAGAAGTAGTGTAGGATTTGGTAAGAACAAAAAGTTTTAAAAAAGTATCTACCCAAAGGTAAAGATCCAAGTGGTCCAGTTAGGCAACCAGTCGAGTATCTGCCTTCTAACAGATGCTTGAGATCATGTGTTCTTAGACACATGAGGTCTGAGTGCTCAACCAATAAGGTCAATAAAGAGCTTTGTTGGAAGGATCAGACATCTAAAGGCAATATAGGCCAAGAACCACCACAAAAAGTGATCAATCCAAGAAGCCCAGGAATTCTTGGAACTGGTCCCAGTGCATCTCACCTAAATTTGAAAGGTAAGGGTGTGAATTTTGCATCATTACCTTGGAAGTTGGATGATAATTCTGTATTACACAAAAGAATAACTTCAAATGTTCAACCAAAGAAAAGATACAACCAATTTGACTGTTGGTGCTATGGGAAGGTTGGGCATTTTGCCCTAGATTGTTGGTATAATCCAACAACCTCTTCATATAAGTTTTAACCAGCTTTATTTAGAAAGTCTGTTGTGTTTCACACAGCAAAGCCATCTTTGGAGGATCAGAGAAAGGACTCACCAAGGGATATAGTAACATTTCTAATGGCCTAATTACTATCACTAAAGTGGCTTATGTTCAAGGATTGAACCACAATCTGATAAGCATAAGTCAGTTTTGTGATATAGGGTATGAAATTGTTTTCCACAATGATAAGTGTTTGATAAAAAATTCAAGTGATCAAGAGATCATCTTGTCAGGCACTAGGAGTGAGAATATTTATTTTCTAAACTTCTTAAGTATAACTGAGAAATCACTTGTATGTCTTGTAGCTAGTGAGAAAGACTCTTTATGTGTACAATGGAACAAGAGGCTGGCTCACTTAAACTACAAAGCTATGAGTAAACTATTCTCTATGGACTTAGTTAGAAATAATCCACAACTCAAATGCTCTAAAGAAGGCTTATGTCCTGCATGCCAAAAATGCAAACAAACAAAAATGTCTTTTAAGAGCATTCAGTCTAAAGACACTGAGAGGTGTCTGTACTTACTTCATATGGATCTATTTGGTCCTATGCAAGTTCTTAGTTTGGGTAAAAAGTCCTATACCTATGTAATTGTGGATGATCACTCCAAGTTTGCTTGGGTATTCTTCTTAAGGAGAAAGTCTGAAACACTAGACATCCTTGCTGATTTTGTCAAACAAATTCAGAATGAGATGGGAGGTTCTGTGGTCAAACTTAGTAGTGACTATGGTACAAAATTTCAATTCTAAAAGATGACAAATTTCTGTAAGGAACTGGGAATCTTTCAGGAATTCTCCTCTCCAAGAACATCACAGCAAAATGGAGTTGCTGAGAGGAAAAATAGAACTCTTATTAAAGTAGCCAGAACAATGCTGAGTGATATATCTCTCCCAGAATATTTCTGGGCTGAGGCTGTAAACACAGCATGCTATGTTCAGAATAGAGCATTGATCAACAAGAATCACAACAAGACTCCCTATGAACTAATGAAAGGCAGAAAACCAAATCTATCATACTTCAAATTTTTTGGTAGTAAGTGATATGTTTTGGACAATGGGAAAACTTATCTAACCGAGTTCTCAGAGAAATCCTATGTAGGAATCTTTATAGGGTATAGTCTTCATAGCAAAGCATACAAGATCTACAACTTGAAACATCAAATTGTAGAAGAATCTATTAATGTAGTTTTTGATGAATCATCTATTTTATTTAATGAGATCTCTAACAACTCTTGTTTAGATGTTGTAGACTCTAGAATGGAAAAGCTAAAAATAATTGACTCACCTAATTTAGAGTTACACATTAGAGACAATATAGAAATTCCTATAGAAGATACTACAACTGCCCAGGGGGAGGAAGAGAATCATCCTAATCCTCATGCAGTACTAGGTAATGGTAGGCACCTGCCAGTAGCAGTTAGACACCTTAGAGATCATCTTATTGATCAAATAATAGGTGATGCCAGATTGGGAGTAACTACTAGGAGTAGACATCTCAATGAGGCCCTATACTCTAGTTTTCTCTCTCAGGTAGAACCTAAAAGGTTTGAAAAAGCCAATTCAGACCCCAACTGGATTATGGCTATGCAAGAAGAGCTAAATCAATTTGAGAGATGCAAAGTCTGGAGTTTAGTTCCTAGACCTAGTGATCACAATTTGATAGGTACTAAGTGGATTTACATGAATAAATTAGATGAGTATGATGTTATAGTAAAGAATAAAGCTAGATTAGTGGCTAAAAGATATAGACAAGAGGAAGGGTTAGACTTTGACCAAACCTTTACCCCTATAGCTAGGATAGAAGCCATAAGGTTATTTTTAGCTCATGCAGCATTCAAAGGATACAAGGTCTATCAGATGGATGTAGAATCAATATTCCTAAATGGTACACTGAAGGAGGAAGTCTATGTAGAGCAGCCACCAGGTTTTGTTAACCCTAAACACAACAACTATGTTTTCAGATTGCACAAGGCTTTGTATGGGTTAAAAAAGGCACCTAGAGTCTGGTATGAAACCCTGTCTACCTTTCTTATAGAGAACAAGTTCTCTAGAGGAAAGATAGACAATACACTATTTCTTAGGGACATCAAAGGATCAAGCATCCTATTCCAGATTTATGTAGATGACATAATATTTAGGTCTACTAATGAGAAGTTGTATATTAAATTTGCAAGGCTTATGCAAGACAAGTTTGAAATGAGCAGCATGGGTGAGCTAAAGTTCTTCTTGGGATTCTAAGTTAGAAAATATGAGGATGGAATATCTATCTCTCAGTCTAAGTTCACTAAGGAGTTGATTAAGTGATATGGTATGAAGAATTCTTCTACCATGAGAACACCAATGAGTTCTTATTTGTCACTACACAAAGATGAATCTGGGAAATCAGTTGATGAAACCTTGTATAGAGGCATCATTGGATCACTCCTGTATTTAACTGCTAGTAGGCCAGATATTATGTTCTCAACATGTGTCTGTGCTAGGTACCAAGCATGCCCCAAAGAGTCTCATTATACTGCTATAAAGAGAATACTGAGATATCTTAAGGGCACACCCAATCTTGGACTTTGGTATCCTAGGGATAGTGATTTTGAACTTACAGGGTACACCGATGCATATTTTGCAGGGTGTAAAGAAGACAAAAAAAGTACTTCTGAAACTTGCCAGTTTCTAGGGAAAAGACTTATAAGTTAGAGTAGCAAGAATCAAACAAGTGTTGCAATCTCTATAACAGAATTTGAGTATATATCTGCTGGGAGCTGCTGTGCATAGTTGCTATGGATTCAACATCAACTATTGGACTACATTGTATAGCTAAGTATATCTGTTATGTTTTGTGATTCTACTAGTGCAATTTCTATTGCTAATAATCATGTTTCTCACAATAGAACTAAACATATAGAAATTAGATATCACTTTCTCAGAGAGAATGTTGAAAAAGAAAATATAAGCTTACAGTATACTCCAATAGAAAGACAAGTTGCTGACATTTTTACAAAACTCCTAGATAAGCAAGTTCAATTATTTTAAATTTGAACTAGGCATGTTTAACATAGAATAAATATGTACAATTAGTAGTAACAAAAGTTTGTACAACTCTTAGAAAGATGACTAACCAGGTATACAAATCTTAATAACCAAAAAAAACTTTATCAAAGTCAAGAAATTATATTCAAAACTCAAAGTTTGTCTAAGTCAAAGAATTGTGTCGAGACACCACAGTGTGTGTCGACATTATAAGTAATCATGTGTCGAGACACTTGACAGAGTATCGACACTGAATAGTGATAGTATGTCGAGACATTATAAATTAGTTTCGATACATAAGGTTATCGAGACATTGAGGTATGAGTCGAGAGAGATGAACCTTGTGTCGACTTAAGTCGACACATCTCGACGGACTAGGTTTTCCAGGTCGTTACTAGACATTCCCTATAAATAGAAAATTACTAAATGCAGCGCGCCTTTTCACCTTCAAAAGACAAATACTATAAATAAGAGGTATAAGGTTTTGTCGACTTCACTCACCAGAAATCTTGAGAGACTGATCGCTGTGTGTCGAGACCTAGAAATCCATAGTCATCTCCTCTCTAACTCAAGCTCTTTCAACAAGAATGACACCCAAGATGGACGACAACATCAATGAAGGATACAAACTAGTGCGCAATGCCTTCATCACCTCTCTAGAAGATATAAAGAAGGTCATTGACCTTGTCAATGAGGCAGGTCTTGAGTATCTTCTTTCAAAATCAACCAAATTTTGGAAGAGAGAGGTATCTAAATTCTACTCTAATGCCTCACTAAAACCTAAGTCAGGCAAGATTAAATCCAGTGTTAATGGAACAAAAGTCAAGGTCACAATCAAAAGATTGGCTAAAGTCTTTCAGATTCCTAAAACTGCCTAGGAAGATGAACTGGATTCAAGCAAGACTGCTGAAGTATTAGAATGGTGTGGCCTAGCTCCAACCACTAGTTTTGGAAATTCTTTAAATATGAAGGGAATGAATTCCCAAGGAAATTTTTTATCTGAGATAGTAGGAAATGTACTCCTCTGCATGACTGAAACACATGATAGGCTTTCCAAATTTATGTTTAACCAAATGACAAGGACTATTTTCAACAACTGACTGGAATAGGGTGGTTCTTGATTAAATTGCAGAAGGAATTCAGAAGCCCAATATAGGCAGGATAATTAGTTTGTATCTGGTAAAAGTTATTCCAGATAATATCAATCAGAAAAATGGAAATAAGATAAATCATATGAGGAGAATGAACCTGAGAATTCTGTCTAGATGGGACAGAGTCTTGACTAAAGAGACACTAGAACCTAAAAGGACAAAAGAGGTAACAGGCAAGAAATCTGTGATAGAGGAAGTTGTATCCTCTAGTGATTCTGAAGAAGATGTGACTTTCAGTTCAGATAAGGAAGCTGAGAAAGAATAAGGCAGATCTCCAAGGCACTCACCTGGAACCAGTGTATAGGTGCAGGGGGAGAACATTCCAGAAAGAGAACAAATTGCGGGGGAGAACCTTAGTGAATTGCCAATGGGCATAACTACTACTATTATATTGAATGTTATACAGGACCTAGAAAAATCTAAAGATTCTGATCATGAAATATCTGAGAAAGAGACTGTAGAAGAGATTCTTCTATTTGAAGAAACTAATATCCAGGGGGAGATAACTGAAATTCCCTAGAATGAAGTACCTGATGCTGAAATTCAACATGCAGATATTACCATGAACAATATCAATATTAATATGGAAAGTACAAGAGTTGAGGGGGAGTTGGCCCTAGATACTGACAAAACCATAAAGACACCTCAAGTTGAAGAAGTTAGTTCTTCTGAATCTGAGGAAGCAGAAGCTTCTCAACTGAAGAAAAGGAAGTTTTCTAAAATTAAGAAGAGGAGAAAAAGCTACAAACAATATCTTAAATCTGGACCACCATCAGCTCCTGCAATGGATAATAACTCTCTGCTAGTTCAACTACAGATCATGTTTAATAAACAAAGGCAAGATCTACAGAAGTATGTAGATGAAATCAACAAAGAGCTGTAGTTTCAACTGGCTCAGGATATTAAGTCAATAAGATTTGAAGTCAATCTCTTGAAAATTGAAATGACTACTTTCTTTGAGAAAGGTGCACATGATGTTATTTGTCTGGCCAAGCAACAACAGGAAGCCAAACAACTAGAGGATGATATGGCGGTCAAGCAAGGCTATATCCTTGAGAATCAGAACAGAATAAATGAAAATATGATAGTTATGCATGATACAACATTGGAAGAAATAAAGAATCAAACCACTGTTTCGGAAACCAAACTTAATACCACTGCAACAGATATAGACACCAAACTAAAAACTCATTCAGAATCTCTGCTAAAGGACATCAAGACTTCTAATAAGATTTTGGACAACAATTTACTCAAAGTTAAGAACATAGTAACATCATGAATTAATTATCTAGATGGTCAAATAAGATTTCATAAAATGATTTGAGGGATCATATTGAATGAGAAGTCATAAAGGGGGAGAGGTTAATGATTAAGGTCAGTTCTGAACATGCTACCTAGATATCAAACAATATCAGAGACACTTTAGGCTTTTCTCCCCTATGGTATGATGGAGATCAAACTGCTGAATTTGGTTGTCAACCACGTCTACTTGAAGCACCTCCTGTTGAATTCTATGATTTTAATCATCCTGTAGCACACGCTAATTTTGAGTCTATTCAAGTATCTGTCCAACATATGTACAGTCCTCCTCAAAGCTTAGATCAGAATGTAGTTTATGAGAAAGTGGACAAGTCTTTTACTGCTCCAGAGATAAAGGCTCAGTTATCTAAGAAAAGGTTTAAAGAACAAGCTAAGACTAAACCAGATTTTGAGCAATGGAGTCCAACCGGCCTCCATATCAATAATTCTTATTGTATGGAAGGCTATAAATGCAAATGTCACGTGTAGGGGCAAATGGTACAGTGAGCAGGAATGAGACAAACATCTTAAGCAACAACAAGTTATCCAAAAGTTCAAATATGATATGAAGAAAGGAAAGCTTCCTGCTAAGTCCATTGAGCCCATCAAATATTTTCCAAAGCCATACCATTACTTTGAAATACAAAGACTGAAATAAGAAGCAATTACAAAATCTAAAGCTAAGAATGACAAAGGAAATGAGGTTGTTGAGGAAAAAGTGTCTGAGGTGAAAGCCAAGATACTATCTGGAGAAGGCATAGTTATCAAGGAACTAGAGCTGCCTTAGGATTTTTTAGTTTTAAATTTCCTATTAAAAACTTGATTTGTAACTTTTAAGTAACCAAAGTTTGTAGCAGTAAACTATGTGATAAACTGTTAATGAAAATCTTGGCTTATTCAACATTTCATGTGTTGTTAATAAGGATTGCGATTGTTTGACTTATCTTCTGTTCAGCATTATTATTTTTAATGTGTTTTTATGAGCGGTATTTCACATATCATATTGCACGGTATTCTTATGTCTTTATCATTATATTTTGGTATCATGTTGTATATCATTGAATTGGGGTTATGACTTCTCCAAATAGGAGGAGATTATTGAGTACATTGGTCAATGTACTTGATTTGAAGAAGTCCTTTCAGCTCAATGATATACACATAGTTATATTTAATGGATGTTAAGTTCATGTGTTCATGCAAATAAAGCTAAGTATAAAAGCGTCGAGACACTCAGGACTAGTGTCAACACACATTGAACAAGTTGTGTCGAGACAAAAAAAGCTGCGTCGACACTGAGGACAACTGTGTCGACACACTCTATTCAAACTGTGTTGAGACTGAAGATAACTGTGTTGACACTCAGTACTAGTGTCGACACAGTTCACATGCTGTGTCGTGACTGGAAGTAAGCTGTGTCGACACTCAGTACTAGTGTCAACACATTCTACATAAGTTGTGTAAAAATAAGTTGAAGAGCTGTGTCAATACATTCAGATGTATGTTGACACAACTACAAGAGCAGTGTCGACACCTAGGACCTGTGTCGACGCATTTAAATGTCAAGTGTCAACTCTTCAAGCAGATTTGTTTCCTAAGAACAGAAATCAAGACGGAGGTACTGACAACTGTCAGAACTGTCAGATGTCAGTTATTAACCGGATCAGCTAGTTACTCCTATCAGAGCCTATTTAAAGGGATCAACTCTTAAAAAGATAAAAAATAACTAGAAGAAGAAAATCATAATTGTTGAAGTCAGATATTAGAAACATCAGCTACAAATTTAAAAAGTGGAGAGAAGCCAGATCAAGAATCATCTTCAACATTTTTCTAGCCTAGATCTACCCTAATTTTCTACTTCAAGAAGCTTTGAAAAGCTAAGAAGGGTTGGGTCAGATCTATCTTGACAAGTTCAAAGGAATCAAATTCATCAAGATCAGATCAACAAGCTGTTAATCATTTCTCTCTTGCTGGGTGACATTTTCTAAATCTATTTCTTTTACCATCATTAATTATATAAGATCTATCTGTAGATCTGAGTGTAGGAGAATTATTCTCTTTATGTTATAAGCCTGTGTTATAAAGGCTGAGGTAGGGATGCGATAGCCTGAGGTAGGAGAAGTAGGTATTTCTCTAAGTTGTAGGGCAGGATTTGCCTGAGGAGTAGGAGCGTGGATTCATTCTTAGGTAGAGTTATTGAGAAGAACTTGAGGTGTAGGATCTTGGTGATCTGAGTGATAAGACTTGTATAGTCTGAGTGGTAGGAGCCAACTGGGCTCTGAGCTATAAAATCTGAGGATCTGAGTAAAAGAAAGAGAAGGAGTTTGGTTGAATCTAGTTCATTGCTAGATAGGCGAAGGGGGAAAGTGGATGTACCGATAAGTTGGAGAACTACTATAAATCTGTGTGCATTATGCCGTGTTTGATGAATTGTTGTGCTGAGATAATTTTTTTAATTGCTGTTATGTTTATCTTGATTATCTGACTGTGTTAATCATTTTAAAGAAAAGTAGAACTCTGATTATTTAGAGAGGTACCCATAGTTTAAATTGTACCTATTCACCCCCCCTCTAGGTCATTCTCAATTCTAAAGCAAACATTTACAAAAGTGGATAACTTGCCTTAACCACTCAGTTTGTGCAGTCTGAAAGCATTAGTCCGCCTAGTCAGTATGTTGTAATTTAGTCTCACATAGTCTGTTGTACTCTCTCTCCTTCTTCTCTCCCCTATATATAGGAGGTCATGCCCATGTAAATTAACTTTTTGGTGAATGATAAATCATGTTATTTAGATTTTCTCACGGCTATCAAACAGTCATTATCAAATAATAAAAGAAGACTCTTTTTTCAAAAGATGGGTTAATGTCTTTTGTAATTTTTGAAAAGTTTTGAATAAACCACCGATAAAACCTTGTGTGGCATAAAAAACATCTAATCGAGTTAACATTTGTAGGAGGGGGAGTTTTTCAATAACTGATCTTGGCCTTATTGACCTCTATCCTTTTGTTAGAAATTTTATATCCGAGGACTAACCCCTCTCAGATCATAAAATGACATTTCTCCTAATTAAGAACTAAATTCGCGTCTTCACAACGTTGAAGAATATGTTCTAGATTTCTTAAACAAGTTTTAAAATAATTTCCAAAAAAAGATAAAGTCGTCCATAAAGACCTCCATCACCCCCTCTACCAACTATTCAAATATTTCTAGTATATATCTTTGAAATGTAGCTGACGCATTACACTGGTCAAACAACATCCTTCATTAGGTGAAAGTGTCGAAGAGATAAGTAAAAGTGATTTTTCCTAGTCTTCATGTGAAATAGGGATTTGAAAATATCCCGAAAGACCATCTAGAAAACAGTGAGAGTGACCAAAAAGGTGTTCTAATATTTGATCGATAAAAGGTAACAAAAAGTGGTCTTTTTGGTTGTCATCATTTAATATACTATAATCGATGCACATTCGCCAACCCGTAACAGTTTGAGTCTAGATTAAGTCATTATTTTCATTGAACACTACAGTTATGCCGCCTTTCTTTGCCAAGACTTGTATGAGGCTAACCCACGTACTATTTGAAATCATGTACGTAGCTAGATAATTCCCGCATCTAACACTTAATTACTTCACCCTTAATGATGTCTTTCATATTGAGATTAGTCGTCACTGAGGCTGGACAGTGTTGTGAGAATTATATACTAACAAAATTTTATGTGCGAAAAATGAGGGGTTAATTCCCTTGATATCAGAGATTTGACAAGCTTTGGCATGATGTGGTTGTTTAAAACTTGGATTAATTTGGATATTTTCGAATCGTTTAAGGTCGAGGAAATAATAACATGTAGTTTTTAATTTTTTCTAAAAATACATATCTTAGGTAGTCAAGAGATTGTTTTAATTTGAGAGTGGGTGGTTCTTTATAAGAGATTTTGATTTTAAAATTTTCTAAATTAAGCAGCTCGGTAGGCAAGGATCGAGATATTTATTCTAAACAAAATAGTTCGGCATGCTCTGACACATCAAAAGATGTTAAAACAAATTCAGGAAATGAAGACAAATTTTCTTCATTAGATGCTTTCAAATAGAAACATGAATCATCATTGGAGAAGGAATTTCACATGGAGGGGTTGATATTGAAAGTAATTTCATCATCTCTAACCTGAAGGAGGAGCTTCCTATAACTTACGTCAATTACAGCACGGGAGGTGGCAAGGAAGGTGTGACTGAATATGAGGTGTACTTCGGCATCCTCTTCGATATCAAGGATAACATAGTCCATCGGGAAGATGATCTTATCAACCTTAACGAGCACGTACTCCACTACCCCTACCATATACTTAATTGGACGATCCGCGAGTTGGATACACATGCAAATTGGGTTTGGTTCGCCTAAGCCTAAATTTTTAAACAACAAAAAGGTCATCAGATTTTTGCTTGCTTCTAAGTCAGCCAATGCGTGTTTTACTAACAAATTGCTGAATAAATACGGGATAGAGAATTGTCCCGTTTTATTTAATTTTTGGGGCAATTTGTTAAAAAACCACACAACATTTTTGTATTGAGAGAAATACGCGAAACATCCTCAAATTTCTTTTTATTGGAAAGTAACTCTTCGAAATATTTCATGTATTTATCCATTTAAGAGAGTGCCTCACAAAAATGTACGTTTATGTGAATTTGTTTTGGGATTTATATAAAAAAATTATTGTGCTCTTTGGTGCGCTCATTTCTAATTTTAGACGAGTAAGGAATAATATAATTAGAAGCGTGCATAGATAAAGTAGAGGACAAGGTAGAAGATAAAATAGGAGGAGGAGGTGGAGTAGAGAAAGGTACCTCGGGCTCGACCATTTTTGAAGTTACCTCCTTTCCACTGTGGTGGGTGATTGCATTGGCACTTTCTATTAGATTCAGCTTTATATTGCTAGGCAAAGCTCCATGTTGGTGCTCAGAGAACATCTTGTCTAGCTGCCCAATTTGATTTTCTAAATTTTTAATTGATTCAGTGAGATTCCATATGTTGGACTCATTTGAAGCAACGTATGTAGCGAAGACCTCTTTAATTGAAGAGGGCTTCAGGTGTAGAACACGACGAGCCATGGGAGTAGCTTCTACCGCTTGTGGAATTTTCATGCAATAACATTTCCAAGCTACTATCAAGATGGCTCGTATGAGGCTCTATACGGAAGGCAGTGTCAGAATCCTTTGTGTTGGGCTCAGGACGAGGACACTGAAGCCCTGGGAGTCGCTTATATAAATGACACTACAGTAACGACGTGACTAATCCAAGATCGAATGCGGAAAGTGCAGAGCCAGTAGGCTAAATATTATGATTCGTGACATCGACAGGTAGAGTTTGGCGTGAGAGAGATGGTGTTCAAGGATAATTGGGCCCTCATAATTGGAAATAGCTAGAATCACCCAAACTTGAGTACTCAAGTTGGCCTTTTATTATAATTATTCTCCTGTGAGTACTAAAGCTCTCTCGATAATTGAATCAGCTTAAATAAATATCGACAAATGAGGAATTTCAAATAAGCCTCTAAGTTCGATTAAGCCAACTTAAGAGGTGCAACAAAGGTATTTATTGGACCTAAATAAATGGATAAAACCCAATAACAAGGCTCCTATGAAAGGAGTGGTGAACTTGTCTCCTATGAACAAAGATGGAACTGAAGGATCCTATGAAAGAAGTGGTTGACTTGCCTCATATGAATGGAGATGGAACTGAATGCTCCTATGAATGAAGTGGTGAACTTGCCTCCTATGAACAAAGATGGAACTGAAATTGCCTCCTAGAAATGAAGATGGAACTGAAATTGCCTCCTATGAATGGAGATGGAAATATGGAACTGAACATGCCTTCTCGGATGGAGATGTAACTAATGATCTGAACTTTCTTCTTTTTGCTCTTTATTTCAGCATTTCAGATTACCGCATTTATTTCAGTTCAACATTTTATTTACAATTCTTTTCAATCAGCACTCTGTTTCAGTTCAACATTTTCTATAACGGCCGGCCTTGCATTGGCTTAACAAGCGTGTTACCGGGCTGCAGCCCAAGCACCCCAACCCCTCTCTGAGCCTGTTTCTCAGCTACAGTAGGTTGTTGAGGTCGGGATTCGATTCCGCGCCCCTTTGATAAGGCGCTCTTCCAAAAGCCCTCATCACCAACTGAGCTGCAGCAGGTTGTTGAGGTTGGGATTCGATCTCGCGCCTCTTGATAAGGCTCCCTTCCAACATCCCTCATCACCAACTGAGCTGCACATGCCCCTTGATAAGGCGCCCTTCCAACAACCCTCATCACTAATTGAGCTGCAACTCAGTTGGTGATGAGGGATGTTGGAAGGGCACCTTATCAAGGTGGTGCAGGATCAAATCCCGACCTTAACAACCTACTGTAGCTGAGAAAACAGGCTCATAGAGACGTTGGGGTGCTTGGGCTGCAACCCGGTAACACACTTGTTAAGCCAATGCAAGGCGGGCCATTACATTTTCCTTCAGTACAACTCTTTATTACAGTTCCTTCATTTCATAATTTTAATACTGCAGTACTATATTTCAGTACTTCAATTATGCAGTTTATTTAAGCAACGTTTTATTATCGCACTTTATTACTGTAATTTACTGTTCTCAGCATTTTGTTCTGGTCTCGCTCTGACAAGCGACTATTTATTTGGGTGAGCATTAGTTAAGGATAACTTTGAGTCAATAAATTCCTCTAAGTCTAGCATTAAATAATGGGCTCGCACACTCATTGCGCTCTTTGTCTAAAGTTGAGCAGCACCCTGAAGATATAAGGTCTCCTGCCTGAATTATTTCATGTCAAATAGAGCAAGCCACCATGGACCCAATAATGCCATTATTATGATATATATTGTTTATATTGTAAACTGCATGCAACAAAATGTGGCGGGTTAGTCATGCCCGCAGACCATTCGTACCCATGCAGAAAGGTTGACCAATCACAGTGATACGGAGATGCATACCACGGGTGATCGGCCACTTTATATCCCATTGGATTCCTTCGCTGGTCAGCCTAAATTCAGAAATCACCAGATGTCGCTCACATCGAAGAGTACACCAAGTTGTATGTTGGGTCCTGGGTAGTGCAGTACAATCACACCCAGAAGTGGCAGGACTGACCACTATCACTGATGACCACATCAGTGAGGTCCGCGGGGTTCGCTACCCTGCTGGAAGAGAAGCGGTCCAAACTATGTCGACATAGGGTATTGCTACAAGTTGTGAACACTTGCTAATTGTGTGCATGCTAGCCAGTTGAGCTTTTTGAGAAATAACTGATGTTGTTGTTACTTTCCAGTTACATATTACTATATTTGTTCAACCTATTACTCCTAGCTTTATTTCCTGTTAATGCACATATTTGAATATGATGTTGTTAACTCTTTTATTGCTTCAACTATTTTAGTTGTTTTTGGTGCTCACGCTCGTCCCCAGGGTAGGGATCTAGGAGGAGGTGTATATCCACTCTGTCTGTGACTAATAGTTATTGAATAACCATTCACAAGTGATGGAGCAGTGCGAAGCCCAGTTGCCGCATAACGACTTACCTGTAGTAGAAACCACCGAGCAGAAGCACCCCTCTCGTCTCTAGACTTCCAAGACTTGAGTTCTTAGTATTTAGTACTTTGTGAGGAGAGTTTTAGTAATAGTGGATTTTGAGCCCACAGGGGGAGCTTGTATAAACATCGACTACGACCTTGCTTGTATATATATATATATATATATATATATATATATATATATATATATATATATATATATATATATATATATATATAGTTGGCTTTTGGGATTGCTTCTGCACTGTGATATGTTGTGATGTGTTGTGATTCTTGCTTGACAAGACGATCATCCTGTGGTTGAGAGAGTGAGCCATTGCCACTTGGGAAGTGTTGGGTGCCCGCCTTGGGTAGTAAGACCCGCCTCTGACCCGACCCGTGCTAGTGTCTGGGGATGGGGTTTTACACTATTCACCCCTATTTATAGGCTCGGGAACCCGCCCAAATGGGCAAGGCTTAAAATAACGGACTGCCCTGGGTACAGGAGAACCGGGCAAAAGTGAGGGGATAAATGATGTGCAAATAAAGGGAAGGCAATCAGACCGCATGGTTAGGTGTTCAGCCTTGAGTCTAGAACGACACTCCATGGATCTCCGACGCTTGGCGATCAGGCGGTTAGGGTGGTAAGCATGATTCTAACAGGCCAACATCCCTAAGAGAAAATTTGGTCACGGAATTCGGGGTAAACATGATTCCCCACATTTCCAAATATCTTGAAATTTTGAAAATGTAAGCTTGAACCGCAAGATCGCGACAACCATTAATAACGAAAATGCTATAAATATTACTGAAGGCTCGATAGATTTCAAAAAAATTCCATTGTCCTGGGATGCTTCTCTCTGCATACGGTTAAAGTATTTCAATCCACAATGTTTATCTCGAGAGGCGAAAGCTTTTGTGACATGATCAACCTTTGTGGCGAAAAAATCGGCTCATAGTCTTCTCCACACAAGGTGAAGATTGTTGGAAGCGATTAACAGTGGGAATAACAAAATTCAAAAGGCAACAACATTTATTAATCAACAAGAAGTTACAACAAATTACAAAACTCGATTTCAGAGATTACAACTCAACCTTACAACAAGTACTTCACTCAAAAGATCACAAACACACCAATACAAAAAAAAAACAAATTGCTGTCCGAGCTGCTATCCGCAAGTTTTGTCCACAAGAAAAAAACAGTTCGCAACGTGGAAGCTATTGTCCGCCAACTTTGCATGTATATACTGTTCGCACAAATGCACAATATGAGACTGCAAATTCTCGCGGGCAGTTCGCCTTAGTATGTTTGCAAACTTGTTGCCGCAAAAATGAATTTACGCGGCTACTTTTCTGATCGCAGGATCTTAGCCGCAACTCCACCTTCTCCTATTCACGGGCTGCAATTCTTTGCAAGGATTCCTGGTTATTTGGCCTGACATCATATCATGCATATATATAGGTTTAGTCATCCAATAATATGACACCACGTGGCCCACAATAATTGCAACGATCTCTCATTAATTCTCCACACCATCTTTGCTCTGACCGTTTCACATTATTAACTATTTATATTAATATACGAGCATCTTCGCACGGGCTACGCCCGTGCTCGATGCTCTTTGCATCGACCGTACCACAACTGCGACAGTACCTCCGCCCAAACTCACCCCCTCTACGACACTTCACCCTCTCAACCTGTCTTTCACCGCATGTTTCACCGCTACTCGATGCTTCGGCTGCTCCTCAGCCGCATGGAAGAGGGCTTCGCGCGCTTCCACGCAATCCACCCTCTCAGCGACGCACCCGCCCCTCGCGACCCCCGGAGCGAAATCAAATAACCATAAGGCTCTGGGGGCCCGACTGACCCGTGCGGCGCTAACAGTGGGGATTGCGTGCTTCCGCACCGGTCACTCGGGACACCGGAGCCCTATGGTTATTTGATTTCTCTCCGGGGGTCGCGAGGGGCGGGTGCGTCGCTGAGAGGGTGGATTGCGTGGAAGCGCGTGAATCCCTCTTCTATGCGGCTGAGGAGCAGCCGAAGCATCGAGTAGCGGTGAAACATGCGGTGAAAGACAGGTTGAGAGGGTGAAGTGTCGTAGAGGGGGTGAGTTTGGGCGGAGGTACTGTCGCAGCTGTAGCACGGTCGATGCAAAGAGCATCGAGCACGGGCGTAGCCCGTGCGAAGATGCTCGTTTTTGTATCTGATTTATGTCATTAGAAGAGAAATAATAGTGGAAGGAGTTATTGAAATTGCAGCGTACTATCATCTCAGTTAATATATCAAATGAGCAAAAACTTATAATGTGTGGAAAGAGAGATTGCGCATTAACGTAGGTTAAGAATGTCAAAATATTTAGTACAGCAACAAATAATACATCAATCAAAGAATGAGAAGTATATATATTTGTATGAGTAATATATGATTGTAAGAGAGAAAACATGAATGTAGATGACGTGTGTTTTACTGTGAGGCAACTATATTAGAAGTGACAATTTGAAAGGAGTTATTGAAATTGCAGCGTACTATCATCGCAACTAATATATTAAATGAACACAGACTCATAATGCGTGCAAAGAAAGATTGCGCATTAAGTTAGCTCTAGAATATCGAAATATTTATCACAACAACAACTATTTTTGAAAGAAATTAATAGAAGCAGAAAAATTTTGAGAGGAGTGATTGAAATTGCAGCGTACTATCATCTCAGTTAATATAGCAAATGAGCACAGACTTATAATGTGTGCAAAGAGAGATTGTGCATTACCTTAGCGTAAGGATAGTAAGAGTATCAAAATATTTAGTAAAAATATTTTTGAAAGAAATTAATAGAAGCAGAAATTTTTTGAGAGGGGTGATTGAAATTGCAGCGTACTATCATCTCAGTTAATATAGCAAATGAGCACAGACTTATAATGTGTGCAAAGAGAGATTGTGCATTACCTTAGCGTAAGGATAGTAAGAGTATCAAAATATTTAGTACAGAAAAAAGCAGAATACATCAAAGAAAGAAGGAGTAATACATAAAGCTATATGAGTAATATAAGGTTGTAAGAGAGAGAAGATGAATTCGGAGGACATGTAATTTACTGTGTACACAATAATGTACTTTTACAACCTGTAGCACAAATGCAAAAGTATCATACAGTATTATTGAAGTAAGCGTTAGCACACTATTCAACGTTGGTATTTATGTAGACAGTGAAATGCTGGACTTATTAGAGAACCTTTTACGTGTACCTGCAAAGCTCACGATTACCTGGGAGAAGAATAACAAATTTTAATCAAAGGAAAATAGAGTGTGTGTAAACAAATTGTGGAAGAACTTACAGATTATTTTTTTATCTTGAATTCTTTCTTTGCAGCTTCAATGTCGTAAGACGGTGGCACAACCATTTTCTTTGATGTTGCAAATGCCTGGAAAACAAAATTCCACTGTTCTCTGACACTTATATTACGTGGTACCTTGGGTATTAAGATTTTTGGACCGTTTTATTTGTAGATATGAGGCATGTCATGCCATGATGTGGTGTCGTCAACTCCATTATGGTCCCGATATATTTCTTCGACCCACGATGAATCTGTGCAGTCATGTGAATGCACCTGTTGTCTTGAACGTTTAGGCATAACTGTAAGTGATGAACAGAAAGTGTTAAAATCATTACAGAGTAATAAACACCATATTTATTGTAATACACATCATTATATTAACAAAAATGAAAGAGCAGTATATTAAAGTACAACAGTATTATATTATTGGCGCAGAAAGCACCAGAGCAGAACACACATGCACAAATAATTGAATATATTACAGTTGTATTTACGCACATGTTGACAGTGTAGTATACTTGAGTATGAAGTCACAATGATACAATATTATTATAAAAGGATTAGTACATATAAAACGTATGTCGTAACAAAATTGCATATTATATATTTTAATTTGTGTGGGTTTTTATGAAGAAGTAATGTACATGTACAATAGGTACTAAAAAAATCTTTGTAGTGTGTTGTTGTGCTTCTATGGTTTTCGTACAAATGAAATGAGCACAGAAGTATAAGTAACCATAGAAAGAGTAGCATTTAACTGCATACCCATGGCAGAGAAGATGTGCCTGTGAAAAAAGAATTTTCTTTCAAGTAATTGCAGATGACGACGTTTGATTCGACTGTATAAAAGAAATATATATTAACAAATTAGTATATGTATATTTTAAACACTGAAAACAGAACTTGTACATGAGGGAAGAAAAGCACCTGTACAGTGACTTTGGACAGTAGTTCTAGGGGTGTGCAAAAATAACCGAAGAACCGAGAACCGGACCGGAACCGAACCAAATTGAGGTGTTCGGGTCGGTTCTAATATTTCTCGGTTCGGTTCTGGGTCCAAAATTTTTTAGAACCGACCACTTGGTTTGGTTCTCGGTTCTTACACTCGGGTACCCAGAACCGACCCGAGAACCGAGTTATTGAATTTAGGTATCAATAATATATTTGTGATGAACAATAGACTTTTGAAAAAATGATGAAAAATTAGCTTGATGAAGATATTTTGTATGTAACTTTATAAATTATTTGCTTATGTTTTGAAAATGTTGAACTTTTTCTTAATTTTAAAATCTTTGAATATGAAATGTTGTATGATAAGATTATTAAATGTATTTATTAATCTAAGAAATCTTGATGATTTTGAAGTCATGCAAGCTTAAGGTCTTCTAGTTTCTTCGATTTATAAACATTGATTTTGCATTTATTTTTTATAGTGTAACATATTTACACCCTAAATTTAAGGAACCGAGAACCGAACCGGAACCGAACCGATAATTTGGAACCGAACTTATACGGGTTGGTTCTTGGTTCTGAGTGGAACCGAACCGAACCGATCCGAGTTGCACCCCTAAGTAGTTCTTTAAAAACAACATTTCTTGTGTAAGTACCTGAATGTCCCGGTATGAAACCATCTCGGACTAACACTTTCGTATTTCTTGCAGTCACTCCTCTTGATAAAGCTACGTAGAGTTGACCATGAGTGAAAACAGGAGATGGTAGGTAAAAGCCAACTTGTCTAATTGTCTGTCCTTGAGATTTGTTAATTGTAATTGCAAAACTTAAACGAACTGGAAATTGCTTTCGAGTTAACTCAAATGGCATATTGAAATCTCCAACATGTTTTAGTGGAATGCGGGGAAGAAAGACGGACTTCCCTTTTTGTTGGCCTGTTAGTATTTCGGCTTCGATAATATTTCTCGAGAAATGACGGCACAGCAGACGCAACCCATTGCACAGACCGAGGTGAGGATTTAAATTTCGCAGAAGCATGATGGGCGAGCCTTTTTTCAAAGATAATTTATGCGGCGGGAGAGTGCCTGGTGATATGCTATTCAAAAATTCTTGTGGATATAAATTAGAGCTATCATCATCAACAGAATCGAAAGAGTAGTACGTAATTTCATCTCCAAGCAGCAGGTTGAGACATTTTTCGTTTAGCAAAGTAACATCATCATTTAATGGAGCCAGTAATGCTCGGTCTTCCCAGTAATCAGAGTCTGTAGCACTGGATGTAATATCAGAGAATACAGTGTTAATAAGCACATTGATTGAGTGTTCACCTTCCCAGGGAATAATCATTGACGTGGGAATTTGAATCATATCATCATCATATGTAAGTTCGTCACCATTTCCAATTCGAAGCAGAAAGTTTGCAAAATGTTCATCAGCGAGAGCGCACATATTTTCTGATAGTGAAATTAGCTGTACAGCTGACCACAAAGGTGACACAACTATGCTTGCATTGATAATTTGAAATTTTGCAGCGTTAACTACAACTGGAGGAACTTGACGAAAATCTCCACCCATAATTACGACCTTACCACCAAAAGGTTGCGGGACATTCAGAACATCGCGAAATGATCGATCAACAGCCTCGAAGACATGTTTGTGCGACATCGGCGCCTCGTCCCACAAAATAGCAGAGGAGTGTTGTATAAGTTTATGTATCTCAGACTATTTGCCAAATTTGCAAAACGAACCTGCTTCTACCGGAATTGGAATTTTAAAGCGTAAATGCGCTGTAGTTCCACCTGGAAGAAGAGTTGCAACAATGCCTGATGACATTGTTGCAAGCACAGTATGACCATATTGTCGTAAATGTGCAAGCAGTACTCTGTATAAGAAAGTTTTCCCAGTGCCTCCAGGGCCATCTATGAAGAAAATACCGCCAGCACGTTCTCTAATAGATTCCATAATAGCGCGAAAAGCATAACATTGAGCACGATTTAACATTGACACACAGTTCAAATCTGTGTCTGAAATTTGTATGGACATCTCATCTTCAATTAAGGTCGATACGTTGTTCATACTTCTGAAAAGTGACGACATCTGAGGAATATCAAATTCTGTAATACTCTTGCTTTGTTGTTGCAAAGTATAGTCTATTTCCAGAAGAAGTCTGTTCAGGACGTATACATCACTGATTAAATTAGAGGACACGTAATCTTCAGTCATTGCATTGTAGTTATCATTCCATAGTTGTCTAACATCAGTTGGGTTGCAGTACAACAAAATTGTGGTAAATAAATTACGTAGTGCTTGTGGTAATTGAAATTCTCTTGCTTTACGCATACAGTTATGCAGATCATTTTCCCGTTCAAGCAAACCATAATGTTCAGCAGCTTCTTTAAAAGTGGAGTACGTAATATTATCAACTGTCAGCAGGTGTTCAAAAGAGCTCGGACCTCGAATATGATTCAAGAGAATGCGTAAATAAAATCGTTCACCTTCAGATGGATGTACTGAGTACATTCGACCAATAACTTTCTGACGTCGTCGTCGTAGCATCCATGTTTTTGATGTTAGATTCCATGTGTAATGTTTTGGAAACTCAGTGTATAGATAATTGTGATGTTCTTGTTCGGTATCATACACACGAAAAAATTCAGTCAACATTGTGCGAGAGTTTCGTTCATTTGTTAGAAGATTGTCAACTACATCAGTTGTGCGAAAATGTACTTGATGCTTGTTAGGTAAATGAATTTGTAAACGGACAACTGACGGATATGTTTGGTACATAGAGAACTTGAATATCTTCCAAAAAGCTTCTTGGGGACATATCCACCGTCCATGTATGTACTGAGCAAGCTCATTATGTTCTGAAGAAGGTTGAACTTGGAAGGCAATTGCATCAGGCCCTTTATGAATATATTTATACAGATATTTTATGCTTTTAATACTACTGCATACCTCAACATTAATATGGCAGTCGTATTTCAACAGCAGCCATGGGTTATATGGAACAACCCATCGATTATCGATAGCAAAGTCTTCTGCCCGATGAAGTATAAATGATCGTCCATTATTAGGGCGTCTGTACACTGGGTATGAGTCTACTCCTTGTAAAGTTGACTCAGCAAAGGTTTTTGGGTAACCTTTTTTACAAACACCATGTTTCATGCATGGTGCATGAGAATTTACAGGCGCGCATGGTCCGTGAATCATATGACGCACAACATCATTGTATAATTCGGGTTCATGCTCAACATGAGGCAGCTCTTCTCTAACAATCTTATCGTAATCATCTGGAGTATTAACCTTATCACGCGAATCAAAAATTACCAACATATGAATATGTGGCAGACCTTTTTTCTGAAATTCGATGACATGAACATGGCTAACTGTTTTACCCAACACATTTCTCTTGAAAATATCTTTTTTTAACTTCTCAATTTAGCATGAAATATTCGAGACACTATATCTGGACGGTCTTGCGGTGTTTGTCCAACATAAAGTGCATCCGTAATTTCTTGCCATGAGGTGTTACATGTCATTGTTAGGAATATATCTGGCCTACCATAATGCTGCACAACAGCCATTGCATCTTGGTAACATTGGTACATGTCGCGAGGGCTTCCAACAAAAGATGAGGGCAAGATGACACGCTGACCAATGTTCGCTGTAATCAAATCACATATTATATAATGTTAACACATAAACAGTACCACCATGAGAACCGAGTTGAGAGAGTATGAGATAAATAAAATGGTTATTAACCTGCACGATGTTCTTCAGCATTGAGACAGTCTTGTAGACCATTGTATAGTTCAGAACGGATTGTTTTTTGATTATTTTTTATCCAACGAAGTTTCTGAGTTTCAATTTTAATGTAATTATCTACTACGTATTGCTGCAGCAGACGACATCCATGTAACGGAAGCGATAAAGGTGGCCGACGATCCTACAGCAGAACCATTATCAGGTAAAATACTGTATTAGTAGAAGTAGTATGTGTGCATACAATGGAATGTGTTTACATCTAACCTGAAGTATGTATGAGTAGTAGTCGCAACAGCTAACATGCTGATTGTTCAGTCCTTTGTATTCAGCTAACCAACCGTATGTGCCATATGGGAGAAGCAACGGATATTGAAGTGGGTCATAATATCCACTGTATTCTTGAATATTAACCAGATGACCTTCAGTTGTTTCAACAATTATATGACGTTCATTTGATTCAAGGTATTCTTCTGAGCCAACAACTATAGCAGCGACCTGTGATGCGGAGGGTAATGTATATTGTTGACCAAAAGAATGTTGTTCCTTTATAATAAGTTTGCATCTATGTATATCCTCATGTTGTGATATTTGCCGAAACATCCACACAAATGGGTTGTATGTATCCAAAATTACTTTTATTTTTTGTAGTAGTCCACGATCCAACTCTGCATTTTCTTGCAGTCGATAATCTATCTCATGTTCAGTATCATATATATATAATTGGAGGTACCTAGGTCGTGAGTTTGGAGCAGGCAGAAGAGAACCAATTCAGTGATTTATTGATCCATGAGCTCGAAATGTGTACACTGCACGTTGGTCAGCTTCTAAAGACTCATCTAAAGTTACACCCATTGAAGTGAAAGAGAATACGTGGTTATACGAACGAATATATCTTCTAAAATGACGAATCTCAGCAGAGTCGCTGATGAATAAATTGTAGAGCTCTGGTGGAGCAGGTATAGATGGAATCTGAACTCTTCCGTTGCCGCAACACATCGTTGGTGTTTCACCATCAAACAGTTTAGCGTTGCAGCTACTACAGAAATGTGGACGATGTAGTTGTACGTGTACGATTTGCTGCGGGGTACTACATATGCGGGCAACATTGTGGTTTCTATGACGCCGGTGGCGCACAGGAGCAGTAACATCAGAGGAGATCTCATTTGTGTCGTCATGTTGTGAATTCAACGGTGTTGAATTATGTACAAATAATATGGTAGTACTATAAGATATATATCGAAGAATATCAAAATATACGCGACACATACATGTGCAGTATAGTAAGAGAAGCTACCTTGTTGATGCATGTGATGTAAGGTATTTCCATGCAGTAAATGACGTGCATATTGCTCTATGTTTGTAGTTGATGTCGGGGGAGCAGATGGAACAAATAATGGTGCAGCAGTAAGACGATCAGTTGAGTGTGAAGATAGTGATGAGAGGTTGCAGTCACGCAGAGTTCCAGTAAATGTTTGCATTGTCAACGTTTCTCCAAGTTGATGCTGCCGGTCAGTGGGAGCCGTGAGGAATATGTTGTAGATGTTAGCGAATATGTACGGGGAACAACAGTATCTGCGTTTATAAGTTTGACAGAAAAACATGTAGAAACATCAGAATATGCGCCGCACATATGTTTTTGTGTTGCAGTAAGACTAAAATAATATTGCAGATGCAGCTGATGTAAAATATTTTCACGAAGTGAATGACCTGCGTAGTGGTCTATGTTTGTAGTTGATGTGGATGGAACAGATCGAAGCAATGATCTTGGTGATGTAGTAATTGACGTAATATGAGTAGTTGACTGGGGAGCAAGGAGGGAGAGGCTGCAGTCATGTTGGGGTGCAGGGAGTAGTTGCACTGTGGACGACTGTCCAATTTGAGGTTCTCGGTCAGCATCGAACACTGAAAAAGCTAGTATAGGTGTTAATGAGTATCTGTGGACAACACCATTATCTGCATTTTGGAATTTGAAATTTGAGAGCAGAGCAGCAGCACAGTATGTGAGTGGTTATAAACATATGGTAACGGAGGTGAACGAATGGTGATCATTACCGGAACTCATGTTGACATGTTCAGCATTGCTCTGCGAAGCTGGTGTAGGCGTAGTTATTTCAGGTAGGGATGCAGCATTGTAGCAGACCATGAAGTCCTGTTGTGGCAATATGGACGTGTCACGTGGTAATTGATACCGCGGTGTTCGAGCAGCAGAACGCCTCATCCCTCTCTCGTGAGCTTGTTGTGCTTCTGTCATATGCGCACGCCTAGCCCTTTGGTAAGAGCGATTGTATGCTCGCTGAGCCTCACATTGTTCAGTAGACATAAGAGATCTTCTTCTCTGTGAACGTTCTCGATTTGATGCTCGCTGAGCAGCACGATTTGCTTCTGCCATATGCATATTTCATACTGATGCATCGGAGTAGCTGTATAGTTGCTGAAATTCATGCTGTTCATCAACCATAGGGAGGCCTTCAGAACGAAGATGATGTTCAGGGTGGTTATCGGGCACAGAGGGACGCGGAGCAGGAATATGAGAATCAACGTTGTTATGTACTTCCATTCTGCTCGTAATACGCTCCGCACCAACAGATTCAGAGGCAGCAGTTGTAGTAATGTAAGCAATGTTCGTATTTTCAGAGTATGTAGTACGTACAGGTGACAGTTGGGAAGACCGAGAACATATTGTGGAGGGTAGTAACGTGAACTTAACGTAAATGATGAGCTAGTATAACAAACATTTCAAGAGACATATGAAGTAAATTGAGCAGAGAGGAAAGTACAAAGTGGGTTAGAGGAAGAACGGTCAGTATGTCCAAAAAATTATTGCCGTACTGCCACAGTGCTACGTACGCAACGATGTGTTCTCATACACTATAGAGCTAGTGATGAGGAGTTGGTGAATCTCGTGCGGAGACATGCTCTGCATTGAATAGTAATCAAATGGGTGATGTACTGTGAGCTGAGCATGATGGCTGCTTCGAAAGGAAACTGTCCTCATGAGAAGGAAGCTATGACACTGTCACCGTAAATCATGTATAGGCAGTACATGGTACACATGAGGAAGAGGCAAAAATATTATGGTGAAATGAACACAATCCAAACATCAAATAGTACGATACGAACTTGAGATCGCATGTGCACATGAAGCACAATGTCGGACTGCTGGTTATGTGGTGAACACAGTATGAAGATTATAGTTGCTAATGCTTTAACTGAGTGGTACGAATGAGGTTATAATGAACTGTGTAGTTGAAATCACATGTGCAGACCAATGACAATGTCAGAGTGGTGGAAATGTGTTTAAGAGAGTGTGCAGATTATGTTTGATGATGGTTTCACTGAGTAGTAGGAATGAGGTTATAATGAAATAGTGTTATAGCAGTTTTCTACTATATACGGTCGATTTGCAGCAGTAGTCATACAAATGTAGAGAGCAGCGCAGAGGAAGAGCGTATGACAAAACTTTATACATTGAGCTATAGAGCACGATGATACACCATGGTAGTAAATAAAATAGTCAAACATAGTAGAAGTGCACACACAAACACGTGATCACAAACATACGTGAATGACAACAAAAGAAACGTTAGTTAAGTAAGCCTCGCCACACCACCAAAGAAGAAATCTGGTCAAATGTCATAAAGTGTCATTTCACGAACAGAAATCGTAGTCCCATCAATGACACAGCTGTCCATGGTTGTTGCAGCCTCGTGCATTGTCAACTCATCAGCAAACATTACCTCCCCCGTGCCAAGTGGTTGTCCCCTTGTGTCCACATCAACCTTCATAAGTATGTATATATAGTAGCAATCAACTATCAATCCAAAGAAAAATGACGAATATAATGCGTGCTCGCAATTTTTGATGCGTACGCTAGTGTGAATGAAACCCGGGAGAGAGCCGAAAATGGATTTTAAAACTGCAGTAGTCCTTCAAACACTAAGGTTGCTAAGCAGTAGACAGAAATAGTAGTTATCACGCATCTCCATTGGGACGTCGCCAGTGTACTCAGGTTCGCTGCCCATGAAGAGGAGGTTCTTGGTGGACGTCGAAGTTGATGAAGACTTTGACGCAGACATTGCAGTATGTGCAATAAAGTATAGCTGCGGAGGAGCGAGCGAACCAAGTAGCAGTGAAAGAGCGCAACCGTACGCTGTATAAGCACTTTAAAGTAATGTCAGTACAGAACACCGTATAATTTTTCATACGCAGTATTAAAAAATTATCGGGCGTAAAAGAACACAGGAGTTTGTTTCACAGTGATCGAGGTGTAAATGTTGTACTGGTCACTAACGTTTGAAACTTAGAAAGTCAGGTACGACAAAATTGTTTTGTATGTGAAACATGTTGTTGTAGCAGGCAAATGAGTGCAGAAATGTCGGGTTACGTTTTTTTTCAAAGCAGTGTTACGCACAGTTACAGTGTGACCAATGATTACAGCTTCCTTGGTGGTCGGGCAGTAGAACTGGAGAGTGCTGCGTATCCGGAGTTGGACTATTTTTTGAACGCAGTGTAGACTATTTTTTGAAACCTGTGCGGGTGGGGGTGGCGGGAGGAGGGCAGTCGCGGGAAGGGGTGGTAATTAACCCACATGAGAACATGTCATGAGAAAGTGTGAGCACACAGTAAAGAGTTGTGTATTACGCAACTTCAGGCGCAGTTGTGAACGTACTTTGACAGGAAGATAGCATAGTAGTAAAGCAATAATGACAGAAGGTAAGTAGGACAACCGTGCTGTACAGTGGCAGTAAATGTGAAGTAAAAAAATGAGACGGTATCAAAAACGAAATTTAATAATGAAATTCAAAATTAGGATAAACCTTCGAAGTCGGGAGGAGAAATCCGAAGAACAACCTAGGTGTAACGATGGAGCAAAAGGGGCAAATCAGTAGAAGAAGTAAATACATACAGCCGGCGTATATGTTGTTGGAGTGAGGCGTCGTGGATGAGAGCATGTGCAGCTGATGGTGTCGGCAGGAGGGGAGGCGCGGGAAAGTGCCGAGGAAGAGAGTTGGGAGAGGAGAATATGGCACGATTGCAGCAAGTTGTTCACGGGAAACAGCAGCAGCACATGAGCTGCACGGGGCACGTGACAGAGGATTTGTTTGGGATTTCACCATGACCGACGGTTCTGTGCAAATTTCGATGCGTGATTTGTATCTAGGTCATGGTAGAACACATTTGTTTTGTATGCATGTAGAGTACCACTGTAATTTCTATGTAAATACAGCTGCAAAATAGTTTACTTGTGATGGACAATTGCATGAAGCTATTCTCGTAAACATTCCTCGTACAGATCTTGCAACAGAAAGAGGAGGGGGGATGATGGATGAAGCGGCCGTTTGGATTTGGGATCAGAGACAGCGCGATCGATGAGGTCACGATGCAGGATCTTCCCGGTGACAGATCTTGTTTGTTAGAAATATAAAAGATATACAAACTCAAGAGAGTAGACTCCAAATGAACTCCCTAATATCTTTGCTTTATATTAGGAATCTACATCTTGTATTTTGGAGAGATTTTACATTAGACTGCAGCAATCCTTTTATAGGCAGAATGTTACAAACAGAACATAATTTTATATATTATAACAGTGGCGGTAAGATTTAGATAAGCTATTATAATATCATATATTATCACAGCCACATATTTTTTCTACAGATAACTCTGATAAAAGTTGCACCGCTTGACATTATCTTTCCCAGCCTGCCTTCTTGTACAGGTGTAGCTGTCCTCTTCTTCTGGTTGTTAGCTCTGCTTTTTGGCTTGGGGCTACTACGGATTACTCTTCTCCAACACCCCCTCTTAATCTGGAGACGCCCCAGCCCTTAATTTGTCTCGCAGCTCTAAAAATCTTATTTTCTTTTTAAAGCATAAGCTGTGCAACCAATACTTATGCATTTGCTGGGCTTGTGTTCCTAGAATCCTTCATTCTCTGCATAGTAGATAAACATCCATATTTTTCTAGATATGTAGAACCAGATAGGGAATCAAAGTGGATGACTAATCTCTCCTAGACTTTTGATGGATCTTGTTGGAGGAGGAAGGAGGACGTTGCCGGATAGAAGACGCGGGACAAATCCCATACAAGCCATCGGGGATATTCCGCCGTTTTTCGGTCCCTTTTATCATGGTCTTGCGCTTGAATTTGCACTCCACGGGACATCTCCACAGCATAACGAATACAACCTACACGCGACCTTGCTAGGTAGAACCGTGAGAGAAAAACAACCCATACGAGCTACCGGGGAATCCGTATTTTCCGGCCCCTCTTTTCGGCATAGACACGTTGAGCTTTGAGATACTCCAAGTCTCCATGGCAAGATCGACCACCAACTCAACCTCCCTCTGATACCATGTTAGAAATATAAAAGATATACAAACTCAAGAGAGTAGACTCCAAATGAACTCCCTAATATCTTTGCTTTATATTAGAAATCTACATCTTGTATTTTGGAGAGATTTTACATTAGACTGCAGCAATCCTTTTATAGGCAGAATGTTACAAACGGAACATAATTTTATATATTATAACAGTGGCGGTAAGATTTAGATAAGCTATTATAATATCATATATTATCACAGCCACATATTTTTTCTACAGATAACTCTGATAAAAGTTGCACCGCTTGACATTATCTTTCCCAGCCTGCCTTCTTGTACAGGTGTAGCTGTCCTCTTCTTCTGGTTGTTAGCTCTGCTTTTTGGCTTGGGGCTACTACGGATTACTCTTCTCCAACACCCCCTCTTAATCTGGAGACGCCCCAGCCCTTAATTTGTCTCGCAGCTCTAAAAATCTTATTTTCTTTTTAAAGCATAAGCTGTGCAACCAATACTTATGCATTTGCTGGGCTTGTGTTCCTAGAATCCTTCATTCTCTGCATAGTAGATAAACATCCATATTTTTCTAGATACGTAGAACCAGATAGGGAATCAAAGTGGATGACTAATCTCTCCTAGACTTTTGATGGATCTTGTTGGAGGAGGAAGGAGGACGTTGCCGGATAGAAGACGCGGGACAAATCCCATACAAGCCATCGGGGATATTCCGCCGTTTTTCGGTCCCTTTTATCATGGTCTTGCGCTTGAATTTGCACTCCACGGGACATCTCCACAGCATAACGAATACAACCTACACGCGACCTTGCTAGGTAGAACCGTGAGAGAAAAACAACCCATACGAGCTACCGGGGAATCCGTATTTTCCGGCCCCTCTTTTCGGCATAGACACGTTGAGCTTTGAGATACTCCAAGTCTCCATGGCAAGATCGACCACCAACTCAACCTCCCTCTGATACCATGTTAGAAATATAAAAGATATACAAACTCAAGAGAGTAGACTCCAAATGAACTCCCTAATATCTTTGCTTTATATTAGGAATCTACATCTTGTATTTTGGAGAGATTTTACATTAGACTGCAGCAATCCTTTTATAGGCAGAATGTTACAAACGGAACATAATTTTATATATTATAACAGTGGCGGTAAGATTTAGATAAGCTATTATAATATCATATATTATCACAGCCACATATTTTTTCTACAGATAACTCTGATAAAAGTTGCACCGCTTGACATTATCTTTCCCAGCCTGCCTTCTTGTACAGGTGTAGCTGTCCTCTTCTTCTGGTTGTTAGCTCTGCTTTTTGGCTTGGGGCTACTACGGATTACTCTTCTCCAACACCCCCTCTTAATCTGGAGACGCCCCAGCCCTTAATTTGTCTCGCAGCTCTAAAAATCTTATTTTCTTTTTAAAGCATAAGCTGTGCAACCAATACTTATGCATTTGCTGGGCTTGTGTTCCTAGAATCCTTCATTCTCTGCATAGTAGATAAACATCCATATTTTTCTAGATATGTAGAACCAGATAGGGAATCAAAGTGGATGACTAATCTCTCCTAGACTTTTGATGGATCTTGTTGGAGGAGGAAGGAGGACGTTGCCGGATAGAAGATGCGGGACAAATCCCATACAAGCCATCGGGGATATTCCGCCGTTTTTCGGTCCCTCTTATCATGGTCTTGCGCTTGAATTTGCACTCCACGGGACATCTCCACAGCATAACGAATACAACCTACACGCGACCTTGCTAGGTAGAACCGTGAGAGAAAAACAACCCATACGAGCTACTGGGGAATCCGTATTTTCCGGCCCCTCTTTTCGGCATAGACACGTTGAACTTTGAGATACTCCAAGTCTCCATGGCAAGATCGACCACCAACTCAACCTCCCTCTGATACCATGTTAGAAATATAAAAGATATACAAACTCAAGAGAGTAGACTCCAAATGAACTCCCTAATATCTTTGCTTTATATTAGGAATCTACATCTTGTATTTTGGAGAGATTTTACATTAGACTGCAGCAATCCTTTTATAGGCAGAATGTTACAAACGGAACATAATTTTATATATTATAACAGTGGCGGTAAGATTTAGATAAGCTATTATAATATCATATATTATCTCAGCCACATATTTTTTCTATAGATAACTCTGATAAAAGTTGCACCGCTTGACATTATCTTTCCCAGCCTGCCTTCTTGTACAGGTGTAGCTGTCCTCTTCTTCTGGTTGTTAGCTCTGCTTTTTGGCTTGGGACTACTACGGATTACTCTTCTCCAACATTGTTATCGCACCGCTCCACTCAACACTTTGAAGTATCTAATTGTTTGAAGGGGCAGAAGCAAAATATGAAATAGAGAAACCAATTTGTTGTCGAAGTGGAATTACTATGAAGTGCATATGGTTGATTGTGTAATACTTTAGTTGAAGAGTATGTATGTATCTAACTGTTTCAGTTTGCATGAGGTGATAAACATTACAGAAAGTGCACGCGCAGGAAACAAATTTAGAACTGGTAGTCATATGCATGTGGACATGGGGGAGAAGTGCCAGCACAGTGAGAGGGGTCAATAAAGTAATAAAATCTTAACTACTCATGTAGAACAGCAGCATATGTCTCAAAAACAAACGGTGAATGAGCTGGTATTCCCTATGTACGCATGACAAAGTGAAAAAAATTAAGCCTCGATGAATATAAGCAGTGAGGTAATCAAATAATTGAAAAGAAACAGTGAATGAGCTGGTATTCCCAATATACGCATGAGAAAGTGAAACAATTAAGCTTCCATGAATATAAGCAGTCAGGTAATGAAATAATTGAAGAAGAAATTTGAGTTTTTCAAGCTGTGAAGGAATTACAGAGGTGTGAAGAAATTACCAAAGATGAGGTAGGTCTGCCGGCGGGTTGAAGGAAGATGAGGAGGGAGGGGCGGAGCTGTACGTAGGCGTAAGCAAGAGTTGAAATCAGGTGCCGGGAAGCGCGGAAATTGGCAGGACAAATCATGAAAATAGCATACCTGGTGGTCGTGTGAGGCCGGATCAGCGAGAGATGGTGCGGGTCTTCGTGGGCTGAGGAGGAGAAGCGCGGAGAGTGGCGGAGGAAGGGGGGACTGGCTGGTGCAAGCGTGAGGAGGAGATGCGCGGGCAGTCGTGGAGCAAGGAAGAGGCGAGTGAGCAGAACAGTGGAACATTTGGGGAGGTTATGTCGTGGAAACGGCGGGTGCACGGGGCATGCGGCGAGAGGAATGAGGGGCACGCGGCGGTATGCATGGGAGGAAGGCAAGAGCGGCGACGGCGGCAGGTTGCGGGAGGAATGAGGGGCTCTTCTCTGCCTTCCTTTTTCACAGGTTGTTCGGATCAGCTTCTTCAGAGGAATCAGGTTCTAAGGTAAGTACAAATCAGTACTTGCTGAAGTTCCATGCTTTTGAACTTACTCTCTTTTGATCTGGAGTTCAGATTTACCCGAACCCATACCTAAGTCTGATTTCCAGTTCTCCTCTCTTCAACATAGGCCATTAGAATCTCAGACTGCTTGCTCTCTACATCGTTTTAGAAGGCCTTTAGCCCGGATCAAGGGCTCTTCTCTGTCTTCCTTTCTCACAGGTTGTTCGGATCAGCTTCTTCACAGGAATCAGGTTCTAAGGTAAGTACATATCAGTACTTACTTTCTGAAGTTTCATGCTTTTGAACTTACTACCTTTAAACGCATTTGAGTTAAAAGCAACGCACATATATAATTTCAGCAATAATTTTAAGAGCATAAAATTATGTTCTCTTTACAATTGTATATATATAGATCATCACTTCATAATTTTGATCAAAATTCACATGAAACCATGTTCTTTGTTATCCAGAATATGCAATCTGAAATTCACAATATCATACTTTCTCAAGTATGAGCATGACTGTAATAGTATTTGTGTGCGTGTGCTTCTTCTAATTATGTTCGCAACATTTGTTTTTTTATGTTTGCTTGCTGTTAGATTCGGTGAGGAGGAAATAAAACCATTGTTGTTGTTTGCTGTAGGTGAGAATGAGTGCAGAAATTAGTACAAATAAAAGAGTATATTATGCCCTCAAACATACCAAATCACGAACTTACAACCACAAACTTACCAAATCGATACTAAAATTCGATAGTGTTATTCTCCATAACATTGACTGCCACTTGCTAATTTTGCGATTCAGTTCAAAATGGTGTTTACCCATAGGCTTCAGTACGCAACCAAAGATATTTTCATTCACTCCACTTGAGCACCACTTGGTAAGTTTGTGATGACTATTACCGGTTTGTTAACTTTGTGATTTCGTTCAGTTTTTTAATTTGGATACATTTGTGCCATTTAGACTATATAATCTGATTGCTTTTAAGGTAACTGCTCCACTAAATACATAAGTTTGTGGTTGTACTTTGATTGTGGTGGTTGTACTCAATTCTCTCTCCAACTATTTCATCTTATTTTTAATCTTATTTTCTCTTCCCCGTGCACAACCCTTTGACTTTGAAAGTAGTAGGAAAATTTTTACTTGGATAAGTGTTGCATCATATATATGTTTTACTCAGTTGTCCACTTCAACCTTTTCACTCATTGCAATGCGCTGCTTCTATGTTTCCCAGTTGAAACCTCTTAAGTGAAACTGATGCTTAAGAAGCAAGATGTACCTGTTCCTTTTTGCATCATATGTGCAAATTAGAATCATCCATTGCTTCTATTAGGCAGAAAATATTTGAAAAGTAATTCTTGAATCTTTGTTTCTGATATCAATTGTACTGTGCTTTTATATAGTGATGAAGATGTATGTATGAGACCAAAGATCTGTGTTTGCATTTTAATATTGTTTAAGATTTATGCTCCAGCATATTGTACAGTCAGTGTGTAGGTCATCTTCTTCATGCCTGCTTGCACTCATTTACCATCTCAACATGAAACACCTACCAAGTTTAAACATATACGCTGCATATAAGGTTTTTCCTCTTTAGAGTACATAGATGCGTATCCGTACAGCTTACTCCATCTCTACATGCATACCCGTACAGTTTCCAGTACAGTATAAACCAAATTATTATCTGATTCTCATCTGTTCATCTACAGAGTTTCTGAACTTCCCCTTCCAAATCTGAGGTTCAACAAGAAATCCTTTTACTGTAATATTGAAATGTGCGCAGTGATATTTCTGTGAAATTTTGTTGTTACACTCTCTGTGCATCTCGAGAATTAGTAGTTCTACAATTTTATAATGCTTCTGGAAATTCTGTTGCATATCCTCCTCACTCCTCGATTCTCCTCGCTCCTTCTCCTCACGCCACCAACATCCGTACATTCTTTCAGTGACCGCAACGACCTCACACCATGAATTTGCTCTCCGACTAATTACCAAACTCTGTCTTTCAGCGAACCCCGATCCCCGCTGCGTATGAACCAATCTGCATTTTCCTCTTCCCTCAATACCCAACACCGCGACCCCTGCTACAAATCCACGCATTCCCGTGTCACTTTGCCATCAACATCTCATATACATCTTATTTTTTCTGCAGCTTGCAGTCGCAAAAACATATTGAACCAGATGAGCTCACTACTCTCAGCTTAGATAATAAATATAATTATCTTATTTTTTCTGCAGCTTGCAGTCGCAAAAACATATTGAACCAGATGAGCTCACTACTCTCAGCTTAGATAATAAATATAATTATCTTACAAAGTTGATATAGACCTGAACAGCGAATATCATTATTAATATTGTATGAACCTAAAATATTTGGTAAATACGAAGTTGTCAAAAAGAAAAGTTACACTGTCGTATTTATTAAATATACAACGACTATATATTAATGACTGTGCTGAAAAGTAATCAACACTTTCGCATCTCTACGCAACATCAGCTTCAACGTCAGAAGAACAATTTTAACAATACACCAATACATGTCATACATACGGTGATGATCTGTTAATTGGTTACGTTAATATATTTGATGTGTTCAACTTTGTAGGTATGGAGCGTAATGAGAGTATACTGAACCTACATAATACTGCTGAATCTCATGTTCGGTGCCTATCTGTGCCCGATGACCAACTTCATCTTCATGTCCACGCCGGAATTCCCGCTGTGGCTGAGCATATTCCGGAAGCATTACGTGCGGCTCAACGAGCTTCGAATCGAGCACGTTCACAACGAAGAAGATCCCTGATGTATACCGAACAACGTGCGTCTGAACGAGCGTACAATCGCTCATATCAAAGAACAAGGCGAGCTCATATGACAGAAGCCCCAAAAAACACATGAACGAGAGATGAGGCGTGCTGCTACGCAAAGACGACGACATCTCTTACCCCGTCAAGGTGCCATATTGCCACAACATGACTCGACAGCCCACTTCACTGCACCAAGCCTAGATCCCAGATCCCTTCCCCTTAATTCTTCTCGCCGTTTTCGGGGGGGGGGGGGGTTCGTTGATGAATGTATGATCTCTGTAAAAAGTTGTGGTAGATGTTCGTTGATGCTCCCATGCATTAGCATTTCTTTAATTGGTGTTAATTTAGTTACTTTCAAGAGCGGAAGTTCTGTCATGTTTCCTGCAGTTGCTGTGATTAATGCCCGTGAACAGATAAACAGTATGATTGAATAATTACGTTAGAGAATTTGCTTGCTGTTACCTTCAGTTAATTGGAAATAGAACCTTTGCTGTTGTTTGCTTCTCTTTATGTGAGAGTGAGTAGAGAAATTAGTTAGTGTATTGTTATACGAGCATCTTCGCACGGGCTATGGTTGGTTAGCTGAATACAAAGGATTAAATCATCGTCATGTTAGCTGTTGCGACTACTACTCATACGTACTCCAGGTAATATGTATTTCGATTCTACTTCTTCCACACATGCTACTTTTATTGATAAGCTATTTCACATTATCATGATTATACTGTAGGATCGTCAACCACCTCTATCATTGCCCCTACATGGATGTAGACTACTACAGCAATATGTGGTTGATAATTACATTAAAATTGAGACTCAAAAACTGCGTTGGATAAAAAATAACCAGAAAACTATTCGTTCTGAACTTTACACTGGATTACAAGACTGTCTTAATGCTGGAGAACATAGTGCAGGTGCCAAAAAACAATTAGTTCATAATTTTTATATGTTTGCAATCAAAGTCCTTCCGCTTCTCAATTTAACACTATGTCCTACTACTCCAGCTAATATTGGTCAACGCGTCATCTTACCATCATCTTTTATTGGGAGTCCTCGCGACATGTACCAACGTTATCAAGACGCAATGGCCGTTGTGCAGCAGTATGGTAGACCCGACGTATTTGTAACAATGACATGCAACGCTTTATGGCCTGAAATCACTGATGCTCTTTACTCTGGACAAACAGCTCAAGACCGTCCAGATATAGTTTCGCGAATATTCCATGCAAAATACCAAAAATTGAAAGAAGACATTTTTCATAACAATGTTTTGGGCACAACTATTAGTCACGTCCACGTAATAGAATTTCAGAAAAGAGGCCTACCTCACGTTCATATGCTGGTTATTTTCGATCCGCGTGATAAAGTAAATACTCCTGATGATTACGATAAGATTGTTAGAGCAGAACTTCCTCATATTGAGGATGAACCAGAATTATACAATGCTGTTATTCGTCATATGATTCATGGGCCATGCGCACACATAAACTCTCATGCACTGTAACATCCCATTTCCAATTAGGCCCCCCCTAAGAATAACTTTGGGCTTGCCTGGGCCATGGCAAGACCATAGGGAACCAAATAGACCAAATGGGCTTAGGAGTCTAGTAGAGACTCATTTTGGGCTGCAAATAGCAAGTTTCCAAAACACTGAGTTTGGGTGACCTAGTGAGTTCAAACTGACTCTAGGGCATTTCTAGACCCAATGTGGGGCCAATGAGTCACCATAGACTCAATGGGGTCAATACTAGTGGCCAAATTAACCCAAGCCAACCCTAACCCTAAAATGGTCAAAGTGCCCTTCCTAAGGGCCATGTGACCTCCAGGGGGCCAACTCAACTCCAACTAACCCTACCTAGGCCTTAGGGGAGTCCAATGGGTCACTAAAGACCCATTGATGTGGACCCAAAGAGTCAAAATAACCAAGTCAACATTTAACCCAAGTCAAGTCAACTTGACCTAATTGGGCTAACCCAACTTCAAGTCACCCCCCCTCTTGGGCTAAGCCTAATGACAAGAATAATGTGAGATATTAGGGCTGCCAATAACCTAGTTCCTTGACCAGTCAACTAGGTGACTAGGAGAGAGAAAGAGAAGCCTAAATTTGAGAAATAATAGAGGAGAGAGAAAGAGTAAAGGATCATTCATGGTGGGTCCCTCTCTTATATTTCATTTGAAGTATCATAATTTGTAGTGGGCTGCCAATAGAATAAAAAGGAAGACATTACATGGGGGCTTCATTTGGAGGAAGAGAGAGAGAAAGAGAGAGAGAAGAAAAATAGGAGAGAGAAAATAATAGGTTCATGGAGAAGATGAGCCTCCCTTTCCCTTGTGAGTTCATATAAAAATTAAATGGCCTTAGTGGGCTGCCATTAGAGGGGTGAGATGAGGAGTTTTCAGTTTGGGGGTGACTAGGAGAGAGAGGATGAGAGAGAGAGAGAAGGAATTTTAAAGGAGGAGAGAGAAATTATTCAAAAATGGTGGAGGAGTTTTGGAAGACCAAGGAGTGTGGGGTTCGGCCATTAAGGGCTGAGAGGGGACTTTATGGAGGGAGCATTGAATTCCAGACGTTTCCCCAGCCACCCAAGAGGCGGTTACAGCCCCCCTCCTCCACCATGGCCGAAATTCAACATTTAGGGCCATTAATGGCCACTTCAAGCCATGACCCTCCCCCTCCCCTCTCTACCTTTTTAAAACCCCCATCAGTGAGCCAAGGAGAGGTTTTCGAATCCCTAGCAGAAGAGAAGGGTGGCCGGAGCTTGAGAAGGAGGAAAACGCCGCCGCCGCCGTCGCCATGGCCCCTCGTCGATCTACACGTTGCATGGCCGCCGGGAAGGTCCTCCCTCACTCCTTTTTCCATGCTTAGATCCTAGGGATGTTTAGAAGGGGCTTTCATGATCAAACTATTCGGATCCAAGTTTTAAATTTAGAAAAATCTGCCATTGTTTTTGGGTTTTTGGAGCTCTCGGGTAGGGCGGCGCCGCCACCTCCGGCCGCCCTAGCTCCGGCCAAGGGGAGCCCCCACCACCGGGAACACATAGGAGGTGTTTCCCGGCGGTGGCGCCGCCTCTGGCCGCCGGGTTGTGGCCCGTGAAACACCTCCTCCACGGCCTAAAATTAGGTTAATTCGGGGAAGATGAGCAGCAGGCGTCGGATACGCTTTAAGATCCGTGCAGATCAATCAAACATTATATTTCTATTTTTCTGATTTCTGTATTCTGTTTTAAAACAGTTTTACTGTAGTTGGATTTTAGGCCCCTTAAGGGCACCTTATGGAAAAACATGTAACATGAAAATTGTAGGTATTTAAAATACCTACAATTTGATATGTGTTATGAAAAATTTGGAGGAAAACTGAGCCCTGTAGGGCCATTTGAATAAGGGTGTGTCCTAATCATTAGGGCAGATCTTTGTAAAATTATTTTAGGCCCTTTAGAGGCATGATCAACAAATATGACCAACATGAAAGTTGTAGGTATTTTCAATACCTACAGTTTGATAGGTTATAGGAAAAATTTGGATGAGTAGGCTGACCTGTAGAGTCTTTTTCGTGAAGCCTATACCCTACAAGTTAGGGCAGATCACTGTAGGAGAAATTTAGGGCACCCCTAGGGATTTTCAGGGGGTGTGACCTTCAGAGAAGTTGTAGGTATTTTGAATACCTACAGTTTGATATGTGATGGGTAAAATGTGGATGAGTGGTCTGCCCTGTAGAGTCATTTTAGTGAGGGCTATACCCTACAAGTTAGGGCAGATCACTGTAGGAGAATTTTAGGGCACCCCTAGGGATTTTCAGGGGATGTAACCAGCAGATAAGTTGTAGGTATTTCAAATACCTACAGTTTGATATGTAATGGAAAAATATAGGACAAGCCTACAGACCTGTAGGGCCATTTTCCTAGGGTAGGTCCTATATGTAGGGCAGATTTTAGGATGGATCCCCACACTTAACCCTCGGTCCAAATCCTCTGAATTTTGGACAGGGGCTTAACCTAACATAAACCTAGCTCCTGTAAATATTGGAGGCAATTTGGGATAAGGTAGCTTAGGGTTTGCCCTAAACCTAGAAAAGTTAGGGTTAGAACATTGAAGGGTCAAATGACCTCCATACCCTTCCAATTTTTGGTGAGGTGTCCCTGGTATATATATCTAGGCCTGGTTCAAATTTCAACTCATTTGGTTGAGTTTTGAATAGGAAACCACCAAGCCCTAGTTTGGTCCTAGGGAAGGGTAATATGGGAAAAAGGGGACTTGTGGCAATTTGGTGGTCAACTCACCTCAACAGAGGTTGAAGTTGTGACCAATGGGTTAGGATGATCCTAAGAACCCTTGGGGAGCAAAGGAGATGTGTTAGGGTGGATTTACCCTAGGGCCCAGGTACAAACCCAAAGTGAGGACTTTTGGGGGTTTGTGAAGGACATAGGGGCAAATGCTCTTGTATGGCCTTGATATTTGGTGGAGAGGTGGTTAATGAATATTTAACCCTCTGGTTATAATCTTAGAGAATTTTAAGGTAGCTAGGTACCTCAAATCCTAAACCCTAGTTTTAGGGTAGAAGGGCCTTTAGGGTCAAAACAGTAATTTAACTCATCTAAAAGCCATGAAACTTGGGTAGTGTACTTCTTGGGTTTAGGGAAGTCTTTGGGAAGTAATATTGAGAGCCTTGGGATTCAATACATAATAGTTCCTTCATATCTCACAAAAATAGGCTTTTGGGTATGTTAATTAATTTGATTTCTATGGTTGATTAATGGATATGAAATTTTGGCAGAGAGCTTTTTAGGTTCTTATACATATGCTTGAATTTTTCTGGAATTATTAACTGATTATTTTAAGTACTTCATTCACAAGCCATTGATTTTCTAAAGATAGTCAAATAATTATTATGGGTTGTTTCCTCACTGAAATCTGGTGTAACTTAGGCAAATGAGTTTTTATGACCTCTTACATCTCTGGTAATTATTGTAGAATTTATGGATCTATAATCATAGGGGTTGATTCACAAGGCTTGCAATTTGTTGAATTTATAAATGATTTTTAAATAATATTTTTAGGCCTTGTAAAATTATAATTTTTGGTCAGTGAACATTTATGGACATTGTAGAGCCCTGGTAATTTTCTTATAATTTTATGATGAATGAACGTAGTACCTCATGCTCAAAATCACTCATGGCTTTAATTTCTGGATAATTAAATAAATATTAAATTATTTAGGAAAAATATGGAAGTGCTGGATTTAAGTTATAAAAGTCATGATAGGCCCTTAGTAATTATCTTAGGGTGCTTGGATGAGAAATTGATGCACTTCCTATCATACATGTTGTTAGCTCAAGTTGGTCTGCATATAGTGGAATCATAGAAATTGTAATACCATGGTCATAGGGCAACAAATCATGTGTAGATGCCGTGGCAAGATGATTCGGAGGTTATCAATGAAATTGGGTATGGGATAGTGGTTAGGTTAACTAAGGATGGGTGGAGCGCGGGATCGACGGAACATCGTCTTTCCTGGGAGCGGGTGAAGGAGTTAAAACACATTAGGGTTAGAACCAGAGTAACATTAAGAGTTTGGGAACGGGGTATTAACCAACCAAAAATAAGTGCCTTGCGAAAGGGAACTTCGGGCCGTAATGCACCGTCTTGGTTCCTAGTGCCCCTTGAGAGCCCTTCACGGGGTATGCCGGGGGCAGTCCTGGGCTAACGTAAACTGTAATAACAAACCGACAAGAGTAACTTAGTAACTAGGGCTGCACTCTTCACAACACTGTTGGCACAGGAAGGTTGATGGGAGCTACGGCTCGGTTGATTTGGAAACGGACGGGATGGTCCGGGAGCTTCGGCTCGGTTGATTTGGAGACGGACGTTTTTGTCCGGGGAGCTTCGGCTCGGTTTTGTGCGCTTACGGTTTAACTTGCATGTGCATAAAATAGGAAAAGTTAAGGTGGTGGGTCTTTCGATATCGGGGAGTTCGATTGCACCGACACCGATATCGTTGACTCGGCGGGGTGATTAGCACTCCGCCAACAGAAGTCCGGTGCGCCAGCCGGCAAGAGTACGCAGGCGTCCGCTTTGTGCACCAAGCGTTGAGGCGTACGATAGGTCAGACCAGTGTGCTTTACTGGTTTTGGAGGTGGGCGAGGCCCAACCCACCGCTTCCGTTTGCCACTACGGAGGTATCCTGGGAGGTAACGGCTCCGAAAGGGGGAACTAAAGGTCTGTGTGCACAGAGTCGGGTGTGTGAGTTGCACTGCATGACATAACATACCCACCATATAGTTGCATATCATATCGTTCATAACAACCTTGACACCTAAAGTATAAGTGGAATGGGACGCTTATACTTTAGGACTTGCAAAACGACCCCTTGGTCTATAAGCTTGTGTGGGCAAGTTTATAAATCAAAGGTTAATTTCAATATATATATATGCTGCTGTTTGATAACCGACACCCCAACGTATAAGTGGTATGGGACACTTTATACGATGGGAGCCTTGCAAAAGATCCCTTGGCTTATGTGTACTCACATAAGTGAAGGTTTAATTTCTTACTTACTTCCTTTCTGTTATACCTATTACAACACTTATATTGCTCCCCAGTCATAACTTGCTAGTTAGGTCCACCGTCATCTGCTTTTGACTAATCTCCACCTTCATGTCCTTCCCTTTCTTCCTCTCCGCCCGGTGCCTTAGAGCGTGGGGGAAGGGGTGGGGGATGATAGGACTTAGTCTTTTAGACTAACGGTTTTCGAACCATATCATTTTAGGGGATCGTGGAGCCCAGCATGGAGGAGCAGCCCCAGAGATCGGTGCGCCTAGAGGTGGGGCAGTCTAGCTCCGGAGTTCACACCGCCGGGACCGTGAGTCTCGATCCTTGAGTAGTTTCTGATTCGCTTCCGCATGAGAGACTTGTAGTGAGGATATTTTGTACCGGGCATAAGCCCGTAATTATATTACTCTGATGATTCTGTGGACACTCCCTTCGTGGAGTTTTATTATATATATATGTGATTTTTATTATTGTGGACTGCATTGCTTTTACTTCAATAATTGTGCTACTTCTGTGATCGAATTTGGCCGGCAGAATCGGCGCCTTGTGGTGATGACCTTTCGGGACGTGAAGGAGTCACCGCAAAGCGGCGGTTCTGGGCCTAAGACCCCGGGGTTGAAAAAGAAAAAAAAATGGGGTCTTACAAGTGGTATCAGAGGAAACATCGATCAGAAGGAAATAGCAGTCCACTAACCCTGGGTCACCCCCGCTCGAGTTTAGCTTGGGGACAAACTAAGCAGCGGAAGCAGTGGTGTGCCCATATGGGGATCACATATAATTTGTCCACCTTTAGGTAATATTTGAACATTTTCTCAGCGTGTGCTTTTGTTACGCAGCCTCCAGCGCAGCCTACGCCACAGGGCGGAGTTCAGCAGACTCAGGGAGTTGCACCACCTCCACCGGTCCCCACTCCCTTCCTTCAGTCAGATATGGGACAAACCCTGACTGCCATTCTGGAGGCCTTCAGGGCCCAGCAGGTTCCGGTCCCGCAGCCCAATCTGGGGGCCAACTGGCTCAGCATCTTTCGAGGACTGTCCCCCCCGTCCTATTTGGGGACAGAGTCGGCTGTTCGGACGGAGGAATGGCTAGATATCATGTACGAGATGCTGACCGGGATTCGGTGTCCATGGGAGGAGAGGGTGGCTCTGGTTGTCTCCTGCTTGGAGTCCCATGCAAAGAGGTGGTGGAAGACGCTGTTGGACACGACTTTTGCTGATAGGGAGGTTGCGGAGGTCACTTGGGAGGAGTTCAGGGCCGCACTGCTGGAGCATTTCGTTCCGCAGTCGGCTAGGGATGATTTGGAGGAGCGGTTCTTGCAGCTGAAGCAGGGTACTCGGACCGTGGTGGAGTACCATCGAGAGTTTGACCACCTGGCTCGATACGCAGATTCCTACCAGCTGGACGAGGCAGGGTATATCAGGAGGTTCTACAAGGGCCTGCGGGAGGACCTGAGGGAGGCCCTCTTGTTTGTATCTGACGGGCCCATCTCCCGGATTTTGGAGATGGCCAAAAGGATCGAGGCAGATTGGCACACCACCCGGGGCCGGAAGCGGCCAGCAGAGGATCAGGGACGGAGAGGTAGGAATGACCAGCGGCGAGGTGCTGTACCAGAGGGGAGGAGGACAGAGGACCAGCCTCGTCAGGACGTGAGGCCGGAGCCGAGGGAACAGGTGGTATTGGCCCCTCCACCTCTTCGGATGCAGGAGATGCCGAGACCCGGGGGAATGGCGTATCCCCCAGAATGCTTCCTTTGCCATCAGATTGGGCACATACGGAGGAACTGCCCCATGAAGGGGGCACCGCCTCCAGCACATCAGGGCGGCCCACCAGCTCAGTATTACGGAGGCCGAGGGCGCGGCCGCGGTCGAGGATACCAGGGGGAAGATCGTAGACAGGGGAGAGAGCAGGTATATGCCTTGGACCTTGCACAGCCGCGGAATCCGGAGCAGGTCATCGCAGGTATGCCGAAATGTTTTCTTTGTTTTCATAGAATTTCCCCTTTAAGTTGTTAAACTTAGAACCACACCAGATAGATTAACCAGGAAAGAAAACTCTTTATAGAACCCTGAGACATTTAATCACCCCAGGTATAGTCTTCATCAGTGGCAAGCCTGCCCGCACGCTGTTCGATACTGGAGCTACTCACTCTTTTGTGTCGGAGTCGTTCGTAGAAGGACTGGAAGGTGTGGAGCGGTTCACAGGCTCGAGGATGAGGGTGCGACTACCGGATGGATCAGAGCTCCTTACCACGGATCACTGCAATATGGAGGCAGAGATTGGTGGGAAAGCGTTCGAGGCTCCAGCGACGATTTTGAAGCTGACAGACTACGATCTGATCCTGGGCATGGTATGGCTGCATTGGAACTATGCCCAGATTGACTGCCAGGCAAAGAGGATCACCGTGAGGCACGGGGACTCTTTCATTACCATCGAAGGTATAAGACCTGTCTCTCGTATACTTTTATCTTCGGTACAGGCCGTTAAGGCCCATCTGCAGGGAGAGGAGGTCTATCAGATTCTTTTTGAGATGGCGGAAGTCAAGGAGTCGGTGACAGACATCCCGGTGGTGCGAGAGTTCGCAGACATCTTTCCGGAGAAACTGCCAGGACTACCTCCACACCGAGAGCAAGATTTTCAGATACAGCTTGTGCCGGGAGCCAAGCCGGCGTCTAGGGCCCCTTATCGGATGGCCCCAAAGGAGTTGGCAGAGTTTCGGACCCAGTTGCAGGAATTGGTGGAGGCAGGTTTTGTTAGACCGAGTTCCTCGCCATGGGGAGCACCGGTCCTGTTCGTGAAGAAGAAGGATGGGACACTCCGCCTGTGCATCGATTATCGAGCACTAAACAGGCTGACCGTCCGGAATACCTATCCGCTCCCACGGATAGACGAATTATTCGACCAGTTGGAGGGGGCCCATTATTTCTCGAAGCTGGATTTGAGATCAGGATACTACCAGCTGCGGATCCAGGAGGAGGACATTCCGAAGACGGCCTTTAGCAGCAGATATGGCCTGTATGAGTTTACCGTGATGCCCTTTGGGCTCACGAATGCTCCGTCGGCGTTCATGAGTCTCATGAACCGGGTTTTCGAAGCCTACTTGGATGTGTTCGTCATAGTATTCATAGACGACATCCTGATCTATTCTAGGACGGAGGAGGAGCACACTCGACATCTGGCACTGACCTTGGAGAGGTTGCGGGAGCATCGCCTTTATGCAAAATTCAGCAAGTGTCAGTTCTGGTTGAAGGAGGTGGCCTTCCTAGGTCACATCATCAGCGGAGCCGGGCTAGCGGTAGATCCAGCGAAGATTCGGGCAGTTCGAGATTGGCCGCAGTTGAAAACGGCCACCGATGTACGCAGTTTCTTGGGACTTGCCGGTTACTACCGGAAGTTCGTAGAGGGGTTCTCTCGGATTGCCCTCCCCCTCACATCGTTGACGAAGAAGGAGGCACCTTTTGTTTGGACGCCGCAGTGCCAGGCGGCTTTCCAGGAGCTGAAGGACCGACTCGTCTCGGCCCCCATTCTGGCCCTTCCATCGGGGAAGGAAGGATTTCAGGTGTATACCGACGCATCATACCAGGGAATGGGGGCAGTGCTGATGCAGAACGGACATGTCATAGCATATGCCTCCCGCCAGCTGAAGACCCACGAGAGGAACTACCCGGTGCACGACCTCGAGATGGGAGCGGTCGTTTTTGCTCTAAAGGTCTGGCGCCATTATCTTTATGGAGTCCACTGCGATATCTTCTCCGATCACAAGAACCTGAAATACGTGGACACGCAGAAGGAGCTGAATATCAGGCAGAGGCGCTGGGTGGAGTTCTTAGCAGATTATCAGTATGAGATGCACTACCACCCAGGGAAGGCAAACGTGGTGGCCGACGCGCTGAGTCGGAGAGCGGCCACTTCCGAAGATGGGCCCCAGGTGATGTCTATGGAGCTAGTCCAGTCATTCAGAGATATGCAGATATCCCTAGTGTCCGAGGATGACCCAGATCTGTATAGGGAGTATCTGGCATCGATAGTGGCCATAGACGATATTCGGGATCGCATTCGGGACGGACAGAGGGCAGATGTGTGGGCAGAGCCGATGTTCCGAGCCTTGGAGGAAGGTTCGACAGGAGATTATTCCCTGAGGGATGGTTTGCTCCACTTCAGAGGCAGAGTATATATACCCGCAGGAGGCCAGATCCGAGAAGACATTTTGGCGGAGGCGCATTGCAGCCGGTACTCCGTACACCCGGGGATCACAAAGATGACCGCTGATTTGAAGAGGATGATGTTTTGGCCGGGCATGAAGAAGGACATTACGTACTTCGTGACCCATTGCGAGGCGTGTCAGTTGGTGAAGGCGGAGTGCAGGAACCCCGCAGGACTATTGCAGCCACTCCCGGTGCCGGAGTGGAAGTTCGACGACATAGCGATGGATTTCATACATGGTCTTCCCCGGTCTCGGACAGGGAACGACTCGATTTGGGTGATTGTCGATCGGCTGACGAAGGTGGCCCGCTTTGTGCCGATCAGGAAGGATGACTCGGTGGGAGTGCTGGTACGGAAGTTTGTGGAGCAGTATGTCCGATATCATGGCGTGCCCCGGACGATAGTGTCGGACCGTGATGGACGGTTTACATCCAGGGAGTGGCGGTCAGTGCAGGCATATTTGGGCACCCGGTTGGCTTTTAGCACGGCCTTCCACCCTCAGACGGACGGGCAGACCGAGCGCACCAACAGGACCTTGGAGGACTTACTACGGCTGTGTATACTAGACCGAGGGGAGCCGTGGGAGAAGATGTTACCGTTGGTTGAGTTCTCCTACAATAATAGCTACCAGTCCAGCATCAGGATGGCGCCTTATGAGGCCTTATATGGAAGGAGATGTAGGACCCCGCTTTCTTGGGTACAGGACGAGGATCCGAAGCTGCTGGGATCGGATTTCGTTGAAGACACCGAGGCTCAGGTGAGGCTGATCAGAGAAAGGATGCTGGAGGCGCAGAGCAGACAAGCAAAATACTATGACGCTCGGCATCGTCAGGTGGAGTTCCGGGTAGGAGATCGAGTGTTCTTGAAGATCCGGCCCATGCACGGAGTCTCACGGGTGCGCGGTCGGAGGAAGAAACTCAGCCCTAGGTATATGGGCCCTTACCGGATCCTGGAGCGGATCGGACCCTTAGCCTACAGGCTAGAATTGCCACCAGAGCTGGCAGCTCTACACGACGTCTTCCACATCTCTTCGCTGAGAAGGGCTCTACTACGCCCGGAGCAGCGAATTTTGACCACAGAAGGGCCGGTAGCTTCAGATCGATCTGTTCACTTGGAGCCGGTTCGGATCGATGACAAAGGAGTGCGGATCTTGCGCCGCAAGAAGATTCCCTTAGTCAAGGTTCTGTGGAGAAATCACGGTCAGGAGGAGCACACCTGGGAACCTCAGGACCTGATGCAGGAGAGATACCCGGAGCTGTTTAGTCAGGTAATCCTCCCAACTCCTCAAGTAATTTAAAGTTTTCCTTCCTATTTACAAGTATTCGTAGAATAATCTAAGAAGGTATAGGCTAAACTTTTTGTTTATTGGGGACTAGCCCGTAAATGTTGATATCGTAGGCACTGCAAACCATATGGGATGTTACAAGCTTAACTTATGCCGGTAGTGATCTCCCGTAGACTTAACCTTAATTTCGGGGACGAAATTTTTGTTTTGTTTATTGGGATTTGTAACATCCCATTTCCAATTAGGCCCCCCCTAAGAATAACTTTGGGCTTGCCTGGGCCATGGCAAGACCATAGGGAACCAAATAGACCAAATGGGCTTAGGAGTCTAGTAGAGACTCATTTTGGGCTGCAAATAGCAAGTTTCCAAAACACTGAGTTTGGGTGACCTAGTGAGTTCAAACTGACTCTAGGGCATTTCTAGACCCAATGTGGGGCCAATGAGTCACCATAGACTCAATGGGGTCAATACTAGTGGCCAAATTAACCCAAGCCAACCCTAACCCTAAAATGGTCAAAGTGCCCTTCCTAAGGGCCATGTGACCTCCAGGGGGCCAACTCAACTCCAACTAACCCTACCTAGGCCTTAGGGGAGTCCAATGGGTCACTAAAGACCCATTGATGTGGACCCAAAGAGTCAAAATAACCAAGTCAACATTTAACCCAAGTCAAGTCAACTTGACCTAATTGGGCTAACCCAACTTCAAGTCACCCCCCCTCTTGGGCTAAGCCTAATGACAAGAATAATGTGAGATATTAGGGCTGCCAATAACCTAGTTCCTTGACCAGTCAACTAGGTGACTAGGAGAGAGAAAGAGAAGCCTAAATTTGAGAAATAATAGAGGAGAGAGAAAGAGTAAAGGATCATTCATGGTGGGTCCCTCTCTTATATTTCATTTGAAGTATCATAATTTGTAGTGGGCTGCCAATAGAATAAAAAGGAAGACATTACATGGGGGCTTCATTTGGAGGAAGAGAGAGAGAAAGAGAGAGAGAAGAAAAATAGGAGAGAGAAAATAATAGGTTCATGGAGAAGATGAGCCTCCCTTTCCCTTGTGAGTTCATATAAAAATTAAATGGCCTTAGTGGGCTGCCATTAGAGGGGTGAGATGAGGAGTTTTCAGTTTGGGGGTGACTAGGAGAGAGAGGATGAGAGAGAGAGAGAAGGAATTTTAAAGGAGGAGAGAGAAATTATTCAAAAATGGTGGAGGAGTTTTGGAAGACCAAGGAGTGTGGGGTTCGGCCATTAAGGGCTGAGAGGGGACTTTATGGAGGGAGCATTGAATTCCAGACGTTTCCCCAGCCACCCAAGAGGCGGTTACAGCCCCCCTCCTCCACCATGGCCGAAATTCAACATTTAGGGCCATTAATGGCCACTTCAAGCCATGACCCTCCCCCTCCCCTCTCTACCTTTTTAAAACCCCCATCAGTGAGCCAAGGAGAGGTTTTCGAATCCCTAGCAGAAGAGAAGGGTGGCCGGAGCTTGAGAAGGAGGAAAACGCCGCCGCCGCCGTCGCCATGGCCCCTCGTCGATCTACACGTTGCATGGCCGCCGGGAAGGTCCTCCCTCACTCCTTTTTCCATGCTTAGATCCTAGGGATGTTTAGAAGGGGCTTTCATGATCAAACTATTCGGATCCAAGTTTTAAATTTAGAAAAATCTGCCATTGTTTTTGGGTTTTTGGAGCTCTCGGGTAGGGCGGCGCCGCCACCTCCGGCCGCCCTAGCTCCGGCCAAGGGGAGCCCCCACCACCGGGAACACATAGGAGGTGTTTCCCGGCGGTGGCGCCGCCTCTGGCCGCCGGGTTGTGGCCCGTGAAACACCTCCTCCACGGCCTAAAATTAGGTTAATTCGGGGAAGATGAGCAGCAGGCGTCGGATACGCTTTAAGATCCGTGCAGATCAATCAAACATTATATTTCTATTTTTCTGATTTCTGTATTCTGTTTTAAAACAGTTTTACTGTAGTTGGATTTTAGGCCCCTTAAGGGCACCTTATGGAAAAACATGTAACATGAAAATTGTAGGTATTTAAAATACCTACAATTTGATATGTGTTATGAAAAATTTGGAGGAAAACTGAGCCCTGTAGGGCCATTTGAATAAGGGTGTGGTCCTAATCATTAGGGCAGATCTTTGTAAAATTATTTTAGGCCCTTTAGAGGCATGATCAACAAATATGACCAACATGAAAGTTGTAGGTATTTTCAATACCTACAGTTTGATAGGTTATAGGAAAAATTTGGATGAGTAGGCTGACCTGTAGAGTCTTTTTCGTGAAGCCTATACCCTACAAGTTAGGGCAGATCACTGTAGGAGAAATTTAGGGCACCCCTAGGGATTTTCAGGGGGTGTGACCTTCAGAGAAGTTGTAGGTATTTTGAATACCTACAGTTTGATATGTGATGGGTAAAATGTGGATGAGTGGTCTGCCCTGTAGAGTCATTTTAGTGAGGGCTATACCCTACAAGTTAGGGCAGATCACTGTAGGAGAATTTTAGGGCACCCCTAGGGATTTTCAGGGGATGTAACCAGCAGATAAGTTGTAGGTATTTCAAATACCTACAGTTTGATATGTAATGGAAAAATATAGGACAAGCCTACAGACCTGTAGGGCCATTTTCCTAGGGTAGGTCCTATATGTAGGGCAGATTTTAGGATGGATCCCCACACTTAACCCTCGGTCCAAATCCTCTGAATTTTGGACAGGGGCTTAACCTAACATAAACCTAGCTCCTGTAAATATTGGAGGCAATTTGGGATAAGGTAGCTTAGGGTTTTGCCCTAAACCTAGAAAAGTTAGGGTTAGAACATTGAAGGGTCAAATGACCTCCATACCCTTCCAATTTTTGGTGAGGTGTCCCTGGTATATATATCTAGGCCTGGTTCAAATTTCAACTCATTTGGTTGAGTTTTGAATAGGAAACCACCAAGCCCTAGTTTGGTCCTAGGGAAGGGTAATATGGGAAAAAGGGGACTTGTGGCAATTTGGTGGTCAACTCACCTCAACAGAGGTTGAAGTTGTGACCAATGGGTTAGGATGATCCTAAGAACCCTTGGGGAGCAAAGGAGATGTGTTAGGGTGGATTTACCCTAGGGCCCAGGTACAAACCCAAAGTGAGGACTTTTGGGGGTTTGTGAAGGACATAGGGGCAAATGCTCTTGTATGGCCTTGATATTTGGTGGAGAGGTGGTTAATGAATATTTAACCCTCTGGTTATAATCTTAGAGAATTTTAAGGTAGCTAGGTACCTCAAATCCTAAACCCTAGTTTTAGGGTAGAAGGGCCTTTAGGGTCAAAACAGTAATTTAACTCATCTAAAAGCCATGAAACTTGGGTAGTGTACTTCTTGGGTTTAGGGAAGTCTTTGGGAAGTAATATTGAGAGCCTTGGGATTCAATACATAATAGTTCCTTCATATCTCACAAAAATAGGCTTTTGGGTATGTTAATTAATTTGATTTCTATGGTTGATTAATGGATATGAAATTTTGGCAGAGAGCTTTTTAGGTTCTTATACATATGCTTGAATTTTTCTGGAATTATTAACTGATTATTTTAAGTACTTCATTCACAAGCCATTGATTTTCTAAAGATAGTCAAATAATTATTATGGGTTGTTCCCTCACTGAAATCTGGTGTAACTTAGGCAAATGAGTTTTTATGACCTCTTACATCTCTGGTAATTATTGTAGAATTTATGGATCTATAATCATAGGGGTTGATTCACAAGGCTTGCAATTTGTTGAATTTATAAATGATTTTTAAATAATATTTTTAGGCCTTGTAAAATTATAATTTTTGGTCAGTGAACATTTATGGACATTGTAGAGCCCTGGTAATTTTCTTATAATTTTATGATGAATGAACGTAGTACCTCATGCTCAAAATCACTCATGGCTTTAATTTCTGGATAATTAAATAAATATTAAATTATTTAGGAAAAATATGGAAGTGCTGGATTTAAGTTATAAAAGTCATGATAGGCCCTTAGTAATTATCTTAGGGTGCTTGGATGAGAAATTGATGCACTTCCTATCATACATGTTGTTAGCTCAAGTTGGTCTGCATATAGTGGAATCATAGAAATTGTAATACCATGGTCATAGGGCAACAAATCATGTGTAGATGCCGTGGCAAGATGATTCGGAGGTTATCAATGAAATTGGGTATGGGATAGTGGTTAGGTTAACTAAGGATGGGTGGAGCGCGGGATCGACGGAACATCGTCTTTCCTGGGAGCGGGTGAAGGAGTTAAAACACATTAGGGTTAGAACCAGAGTAACATTAAGAGTTTGGGAACGGGGTATTAACCAACCAAAAATAAGTGCCTTGCGAAAGGGAACTTCGGGCCGTAATGCACCGTCTTGGTTCCTAGTGCCCCTTGAGAGCCCTTCACGGGGTATGCCGGGGGCAGTCCTGGGCTAACGTAAACTGTAATAACAAACCGACAAGAGTAACTTAGTAACTAGGGCTGCACTCTTCACAACACTGTTGGCACAGGAAGGTTGATGGGAGCTACGGCTCGGTTGATTTGGAAACGGACGGATGGTCCGGGGAGCTTCGGCTCGGTTGATTTGGAGACGGACGTTTTTGTCCGGGGAGCTTCGGCTCGGTTTTGTGCGCTTACGGTTTAACTTGCATGTGCATAAAATAGGAAAAGTTAAGGTGGTGGGTCTTTCGATATCGGGGAGTTCGATTGCACCGACACCGATATCGTTGACTCGGCGGGGTGATTAGCACTCCGCCAACAGAAGTCCGGTGCGCCAGCCGGCAAGAGTACGCAGGCGTCCGCTTTGTGCACCAAGCGTTGAGGCGTACGATAGGTCAGACCAGTGTGCTTTACTGGTTTTGGAGGTGGGCGAGGCCCAACCCACCGCTTCCGTTTGCCACTACGGAGGTATCCTGGGAGGTAACGGCTCCGAAAGGGGGAACTAAAGGTCTGTGTGCACAGAGTCGGGTGTGTGAGTTGCACTGCATGACATAACATACCCACCATATAGTTGCATATCATATCGTTCATAACAACCTTGACACCTAAAGTATAAGTGGAATGGGACGCTTATACTTTAGGACTTGCAAAACGACCCCTTGGTCTATAAGCTTGTGTGGGCAAGTTTATAAATCAAAGGTTAATTTCAATATATATATATGCTGCTGTTTGATAACCGACACCCCAACGTATAAGTGGTATGGGACACTTTATACGATGGGAGCCTTGCAAAAGATCCCTTGGCTTATGTGTACTCACATAAGTGAAGGTTTAATTTCTTACTTACTTCCTTTCTGTTATACCTATTACAACACTTATATTGCTCCCCAGTCATAACTTGCTAGTTAGGTCCACCGTCATCTGCTTTTGACTAATCTCCACCTTCATGTCCTTCCCTTTCTTCCTCTCCGCCCGGTGCCTTAGAGCGTGGGGGAAGGGGTGGGGGATGATAGGACTTAGTCTTTTAGACTAACGGTTTTCGAACCATATCATTTTAGGGGATCGTGGAGCCCAGCATGGAGGAGCAGCCCCAGAGATCGGTGCGCCTAGAGGTGGGGCAGTCTAGCTCCGGAGTTCACACCGCCGGGACCGTGAGTCTCGATCCTTGAGTAGTTTCTGATTCGCTTCCGCATGAGAGACTTGTAGTGAGGATATTTTGTACCGGGCATAAGCCCGTAATTATATTACTCTGATGATTCTGTGGACACTCCCTTCGTGGAGTTTTATTATATATATATGTGATTTTTATTATTGTGGACTGCATTGCTTTTACTTCAATAATTGTGCTACTTCTGTGATCGAATTTGGCCGGCAGAATCGGCGCCTTGTGGTGATGACCTTTCGGGACGTGAAGGAGTCACCGCAAAGCGGCGGTTCTGGGCCTAAGACCCCGGGGTTGAAAAAGAAAAAAAAATGGGGTCTTACATGCACCATGCATGAAACATGGTGCCTGTAAAAAAGGTTATCCAAAGATCTTTGCAGAGACAACTGTACAGGGTGCAGACTCTTATCCAATCTACAGACGTCGGGACAATGGACGATCATTTAGATTGCATCGAGCACAAGACTTTGCTATTGACAATCGATGGGTTGTTCCATATAACCCATGGCTTCTGTTAAAATATAATTGTCATATTAATGTAGAAATATGCAGCAGTATTAAAAGCATAAAATATCTATATAAGTACATTCATAAGGGTCCAGATTCTGTTGCCTTTCAGATTCAACCTTTCTCAGATCAGAATGAGCTTTCACAATATGTCAGTGGTCGATGGATTTGTCCACAGGAAGCCTTTTGGAAAATATTTAAATTCTCGATGTACCAAACATTTCCATCAGTTACTCGATTACAAATACATTTACCTAATAAACACCAGGTGCATTTCCGGACATCTGATGACGTCGACGATATTTTGGCTAACGAACGGAACTCACGCACAATGTTAACTCAGTTTTTCAGCGTCTACGACACAGAAGAAGAACATCGTAATTATTTGTATACCGAGTTTCCAAAACATTACAGATGGAATCTAACATCCAAAACATGGAGCAAAAGAAAACGGAGACTGAAAGTTGTTGCTCGAATGTACTCGGTAAATCCTTTAGAAGGAGAAAGATATTATTTGCGTCTTCTGTTGGCTCATATTCGAGCTCCACGATCCTTTGAACATCTGAGAACAGTGAATAACATTACATACACTACATTTAAAGAAGCAGCTGAACATGGTGGTCTTCTCGAACAAGACAATAATCTACATAATTGTATGCGTGAGGCAAGAGAATTCTAGCTACCACATGCACTGCGAAATTTGTTTACAACAATTTTACTTTTCTGCACACCAACTGAAGTTAGACAACTATGGAATGATAACTACAGTTCAATGAGTGATGACTATATCTTATCGCCTTGGATCAGTGATCAATATATCATGAATAGACTCCTTACTGACATAGACTCTACTCTTCAGCAACATAGTCGAAGTATTACAGATTTTGATATTCCTCGGATGTCAGAAAATTTTAGATATCATAACAACATCTCAAGCTTAATTGAAGATGAACTCTCAATACCGGTCTCAGATACAGCGCTTGCATCTGTTTCATTGTTAAATCCTGCTCAATACTACGCTTTCCATACTATTATAGAATCTATTAGACAGCGTAAAGGAGGTATTTACTTTATAGATGGCCCTGGTGGTAGTGGCAAAACGTTCTTATATAAGTCAATACTTGCTCATTTACGTCATGATGGACATATTGTGCTTGCAACAGCATCATCAGGGATAGCTGCAACTCTTCTTCCAGGTGGAACTACTGCACATCTCAGATTTAAAATTCCAATTCCTGTGGAAGCAGGTTCATTCTGTAAATTTGCTAAGATGTCTGAAATACATAAACTTATACAACATTGCTCTGCCATATTGTGGGATGAGGCTCCAATGTCGCACAGACATGTATTTGAGGCCGTTGATCGCTCATTGCAAGATATGCTTAATACCTCAGAACCATTTAGTGGTAAAGTTGTTATTATGGGAGGAGATTTTAGACAAGTTCCACCAGTTTTAGTTAATGGCACAAAATTTCAAATTATCAACGCCAGCATAGTTGCGTCACCTCTGTGGTCAACTGTACAGTTACTTTCATTAACTGAAAATATGCGTGCTTTTGGTGATCGAGATTTCTCAGAATATTTACTTAGAATAGGCAATGGGGACGAGTATACATATGATCATGACATGGTTCAGATTCCAACTTCAATGATTATTCCCTGGGAAGGAGAACATTCAATCACTGTCCTTATAAACACAGTCTTCCCTGATATTAAATCCAGTGCTACAATCTCGGAATATTGGGAGGACAGAGCATTACTGACTACATTAAATGACGATGTTTCCTTACTAAATGAGAAATGCCTTCATCTACTCTGTGGAGAAGAGATGACATACTACTCATTTGACTCAGTTGATGATGATAGATTTAATTTATACCCACAGGAGTTTCTTAATAGCATATCAGCAGGCACACTGCCTCCGCATAAACTCTGTTTAAAAAAGGACACGCCAATCATGCTGTTGAGGAATTTAAATCCGCGAATCGGCTTATGTAATGGGTCACGTCTGCTTTGCCGTCATTTCTCCAGAAATATTATTGAAGCTGAAATACTGACAGGAGAACACAAGGGAAAATCTGTCTTCCTTCCCCGCATACCACTAAAAAATGCTGGAGATTGTAATATGCCATTTGAGCTAACTCGAAAGCAGTTTCCAGTTCGGTTAAGCTTCGCAATAACAATAAACAAAGCTCAAGGTCAAACAATTAAACATGTTGGCCTGTACCTGCCCTCTCCTGTTTTCACTCATGGCCAACTTTATGTTGCTCTGTCAAGAGGAGTCCGTGCAGCCAATACAAAAGTTTTAGTAAAAGATGGGTCATTACCATCAAGATCTGGTACATATACAACAAATGTGGTCTTCAAAGAACTCCTATCCAAAGTTATTGTGCAGGTGCATTTTTTTCTCCTCAAATTCAACTTAGTTTCTTAACAAATTACTCTTTCATTGCATTAACCATTACAGTGTAACGCTTACAGGTTTGACAAGCAATTTAGTCCAGCGGTCTCATGCACATGACATTGTATATCAAAATTGTCGTGTACAGCTCAAATTTTAGCACACAACATGCGTATGCTGCGATCATAGACAACGTTTGTACACAAAAACAGTGTGCGTACATTAACTGTCTGCGCACTCCCCATGACTGCTCTGCAATCCATCTATAAACCTTATTACTCTAAGTACAACATATACATGCCTCCGTCATAAATATTCTGTATGTTTTCATGACGCTGATCTACTGTTTTACTTTATATGTACTGATATTGTCTTAACGGATTTTAATAATGTTCAGATGCCAAACAACCAATCATCAGATCCGCAGGTACAATTACATAACAACTCCACCATTAACACTGGTAAGCCATTCAATCGTCTCTCCGTTGCATTTCATTTCGTTTGCAAGCGTCCGCAGACGAGTCACATAGTCACCAACTTTCTCATAGTTTTGCATCTTCATAACCTCATACTCTGCTCGAAGAGATTGCAACTTCATTTTCTTTGCCTTGCCAACTCCTTGCAAGGAGCGTTGCAAGGTCTCTTATGCTTCTTTAGAACTTTTAGCATCTGAAATCTTCTCAAAAGTTGTTTCATCAACCCCTTGATATAGTAAGAACAAAGCCTTCTTGTCTCTCTTCCTTACCTCTTGTAGTGTTGTCCTCTGGGCGTTAGTTAACGCTGCTTCTGCTTCAGCAGTTAGCTCTTCATAACCATTCTCAACTATCTCCCAAAGCTCATTTGATGCTAGCAACACTCTCATCTAGATGCTCCAGTTCCCATAGTTCGTCTCCGTCAACTTGGGAACTTGACCCGACATAGCATTTACCATTTCCATTGCTGCAATCTCTTCATTTCTTCTGAGTTACTACCAATGTTCGAAATCTGGCTCTGATACCACTGTTGGAAGCTATTAATAGTGGGAATAACAAAATTCAAAAGGCATAAACTTTTATTAATCAACAAGAATTTACAACAAATTACAAAACTCGATTTCAGAGTCAACCTCACAAGTATTTCACTCAAGAGTCACAAACACACCAATACAAAAAAAACAAATTGCTGTCGGAGCTGCTTTCAGCAAGTTTTGTCCACAAGAAAAAACAATTCGCAAGGTGGAAGCTATTGTCCGCCAACTTTGCATGTATATTCTGTTCGCACAATAGGAGACTGCAACTTCTCGCCAGCTGTTCACCTTAGTATGTTCGCAAACTTGTTGCCGCAAAAATGAATTTACGCGGCTACTTTTTTGTTCGCAGAATCTTAGCCGCAACTCCACCTTCTCTTATTCACGCGCTGCAATTCTTTGAAAGGCTTCCAGGTTATTTGGCCTGACATGATATCATGCCATGCATATTTATAGATTTAGCCATCCAATAATATGACACCACGTGGCCCACAATCAATGCAACGATCTCTCATTAATCCCCCACGCCATCTTTGCTCCGATCGTTTCATATTATTAACTATATATATATATATATATATATATATATATATATATATATATATATATATATATATATATATATATATATATAACTCCTCATTTACTTCCGACAAAGACATACTTCGCCAAAATAATTTTTTCCCGCGCTACTCGCTCCCAGAGGAAGGAGCGCGTGCAGCGCAGAAGCCATCCGATGTGGCTTTTAAAGTTTGTGTTTTGCTTGTTTTTTTATTATTTTTTATTTTGTTAGAGCACAAACGTTGGATTAAAAGTTGGGCGGCTTAAATTTTACCCGTTCCCAGAGAAGGGAATGCTACTCGTACAAAAAAATTAATCCTTTCCGCGAGGTGGTCGAGGGTTCCAAAAAAGTAGAGATCGCACTTCTCATCCTCCCAAAGCTGGCAGAACCCGCTATGGAGATCACAAGAAGCCTATAGAGTTCCCGAAGCCTGTAGAGGACCCAAAGCGGGCAGGCGTGCTGCTGGTGATGTCAGCGATCAACCCAACGACTTCATTTGATGTTATCATGTTAAAATCACCACCAACACTCCTTCCGATGAAGTCAATACATGGACTCAGGCCGCATGTGAGAATGCAGACCCATCAGACGTCATCAACCATGACGATGTTGTGGATGAAACTATCTACGAATTGGTGCAAAAGGCGGCGAAGACCATGGTTAACAATGTTAGAAGCGAATATAATGGGAACAACACAAGAAAAGAAGCAAACAACTTCTTTTATTTAATCGACAAATGGTTATAAAAGGTTACACAAACTTGATTTCACAAATTGCAAAGATACCACACATTCATACCCACGCTACAACACCACCAAACACAAGTATTCACTATAATCCTGGACTCAAACTGCTGTCCGGAAAGATACAGTTTGCAAGAATGTAAATTCTCTCCTCAAGCTTGTGCAAAAGAGCTCTGTTTGCAGCCCTTTTGTTTGTCGTCCGTTGTTCTCTCTGATGGAGTTCGCCTGCCTTGGAGTTCGCCCACCAGAACTTCTGTTTGCAAAAATTAGTCCGCCGCCTTTAATTTGTATGAAGCTACTGTTCGCACAAAGAGGCCGCAACTTTTCTAATTTTCTTTTCGTGTTGCTGCACTAGCAGTTAGGAAATTAGGAGACCGCTGCTGTTTACGTTAATTTTTCACTATTTTCTCACTCCTTCCACTCGTCTCCTGCTTTTCTTTAATATTCTTCCGCCAACTTACATACTGATATATATAATAAATATATATATGGATTTGCATTGACTCGGTCAAATAACACAAGTAGCGCCAATAATATTTCAACCACCTTCCACACTGCTCCGGCCACCATTCACATTATTATTATTATATATATATCATTACATTTATATATATAAACCATCTTTTTGCCAACAATCTCCCCCTCAAACATGGCAACACATGCCGAGTTTGCTCTTGCACTTTAGGAACGTCTCAATCTTCAACGCTTTCGTGAAGATGTTTGCAATATGTTCTCCTGTGGGGCAGTAAACTAACTCCACCACCTTCTGTTGCACCTGCTCATGAATAAAGTGATACTTTGTCTCAATGTGTTTGCTGCGCTCATGCAACATTGGATTCTTTGCAAGTTGAATCACAGACATGTTATCAACATACACAGTCACAGGACCCTCTTGTGAATGGTGTAACTCATGTAGGAGATTTCTTAGCCAAATCACCTGATAAGTACAGGCTGCTGCTGCAATGTACTCTGCTTCACAAGTTGATAAGACAATCGTTGTTTGCTTTTTCGAACTCCACGAGAACACAGCTGTGCCCACATGAAATGCATATCCAGAAGTGATCTTCCGATCATTCACATCTCCTCCGTAATCACTATTCTAGTACCCGACCAGCTTCAACTCCTCTACAGATGAGTACATCAAACCATGATCTCTTGTCTCATTCACATACCTCAAGATCCTCTTTGCTGCCGTGAAGTGATCTTCTTTTGGCTCCTCCATGTATCTACTGACCACTCCAACAACGTACATGATGTCAGATCTAGTGAAAGTCAGGTAACGTAGACTTCTAACTAGACTCTTGAACAACGTAGAGTCATCTGCTTCCTCCTTCGAATCCTTCTTTAACTTCACCCCTGGATCTGCAGGAGTAGAGATAGTCTTGCTATTCTCCATCCGAACTTCTTAAGAATCTCCTCTGCATACTTCTTCTGAGAAATAAAGATCTCATCTTCACTCTGCTGTACCTCAATGCCCAAGAAGTAAGTGAGTTCTCCCAGATCAGTCATCTCGAACTCCTTCTTCATCGTCTTCTTGAACTCTTCAAACATATATCCATTCTTCAACATACAAGCACACGTTCATGATATATCCATTCTTCTCCACCTTCGTGTAGAGTGCATACTCATATGGACTCTTCATGTACCCGTTCTTCTGAAATTATGTATCTATTCTTTCATTCCACACACGAGGCGCTTGCTTCAACCCATACAACGCCTTCTTTAGCTTATAAACCTTCTTCTCTTGACCTTTCACTTCATATCTAGGCGATTGCTGGACATACACATCTTCTTCTAGGTAACCATTCAGAAATGCAGACTTGATGTCCATCTGACAGATCTTCCACTTATACTGAGCAGCTAGTGCAATGATTAGTCTGATAGTATCAATCCGCGCCACTGGAGCAAATGCCTCGTCATAGTCCACACCTTGGACTTGTCGATAACTTTCACGATGAGTCTTACTTTTTGCTTCTCCATTTCTCCATCCTTGTTGGTCTTCACTCTATACACCCATTTCACACCAATGGGTTTATGACCTGCCGACAGAGTGACCAACTCTCAAGTATCATTCTTCTTGATGGATTTCATCTTTTCATCCATCGCCTTCCTCCAAGTCTTCTCTTGCGCTACTTCTTCATATGAGTATGGATCACAATCTGCTAAAAGACAATACAAAGAAAAATTAGCTTGAATCGGCTCTGTCTTCTCGTAGATCTCCTCCAACTTTCTCATCCTAGGTTGAGTACTTTCAGCGCTTCTCCTACTAGTGCTTGCTCCATCAGAACTGCTTCTGTTGGTGCTTACTCCACTTGAGTAAGGAGTAGAAGCTCCCCCCGAGTCTCTGCTTGATGGTGACGGTGGTTCAGCTCCACCATTCTCAGCTTCAGCTTCATGACCACCTTCTTCTTCATCATCGTCATAGAAAATTCCTTTGACGCTTCTATCCTACTCATCCCAGCTCCAACATCTATCTTATTCAAACAACACATCTCTAGATATGATTGCCTTCTTCGTCAAGGGATTATATAACTTGTAAGCTTTACTCATCGGAGCATAGCCAACAAATATACACTTCTCACTCTTGTCATCAAGCTTCTTCCTCTTTTGAGCAGGGATGTGCGCATAAGCTACACACCCAAACAATCTCAAGTATTGCACACTTGGCTTCCATCCACTCCATGTCTCATATGGAGTCTTGAACTTCACACTCTTTGTCGGACATCTGTTTAGCAAGTACACAACACAATGTATTGCTTCAGCCAAGAACATCTTTGACAACTTCTTGCTATTTATCATACTCCTTGCCATGTTCAAAATCGTTAAGTTCTTTCTCTCAGCAACTTCGTTCTGCTGAGGTGAGTAAGCTGCAGTCAACTGATGAGAAATCTCAAGCTCTTTGCAGAAAGAATCAAACAACTGTGAGGTGTACTCCCCACCTCGATCAGTTCTAAGTACTTTCAGGTACTACCCACTCTCCTTCTCTATCATTGCCTTGAACTTCTTGAACTTGTCAAGGGCCTCATACTTCTTCTTCAAGAAGTAAACCCAACACTCTGACTAAAATCATCAGTAAAGGTGATATAGTATTTGCTTCCACTAACTGAGACAATATTAAACGGACCAGCAATGTCCGAATGAACCAGTTCAAGTTGTCTCCTTGCTCTTCGAGACTTGCCACCTTCAAACATATGTCGCTTCTGCTTTCCTTTCGTACAAACATCACATATCTTCTGTGGTGGTAAGATTTTAGGCAGACCTTCAACCATCTTTGCATGTGATAGAATCTTCAGTCCACTGAAGCCTAAGTGACCCATCATATGGTGCCACAACCAAGCTTCTTCTTCCTCTTCAGTTCTTGCTAGGCATGTCGTCTCCTTGACATCCATCTTTAACGTACAGAGACGATTCGTTGTCATATTTACTTTCACCACCTCTTTTCCACATTGGTTCTGCATAACCAACGCACCATCCTTCAGTTGAATGCAATAGCCTTTCTCCACCATTTGTCAAAGGCTTAAGATGTTACTCTTCAAGACTGGAACGTAGAACACATCATTGAGGTGCACCTTCTCACCATTCAATGTGACCGTTATCAACATTTTTCCTTCTACCGAGATCTTTGAAGCATCACCAAAACTAACCTCACCAACACTTGGTTCGAGGTTAGTGAACAACTCTTTTTCACCACACATATGGTTGCTGGCTCCTGTGTCCAAGTACCATACTTCATTTCTACCACTTTTAGCTTCTCTATAAGTCAAGAACATCATTGGATCACCACCAGTGTTGTTTGCTTCTGCATAGTGGTTGGTCTCCTCTTTTCTCCTCGGAAGTCTATAGTCATAACTCATGTGCCCAAACCTGTTACTATATAGTTGTAACATTGGACTTGGGCCATTCCACCATAGTCTCTTCCTCGGCCTCTTCCACGTCGTCTTCCTCTTCCTTCCTGCTCTCTACCTTGAGATTGCTCTACCTCTCTTTGGAAGTTCTGATGTCTTCCTCCTCTTCTTCCTCTACCACTGTCTTGGTAGCCTCGGCCTCGCTGGCCACCTCCTCTTCCTGAACTCACTCCAAAGTTCAACTGAGTCTGAAGTACTTTTTCTAAGTCACCTGACTCTTCATCTTGTAGCATAAGGTATTCATGGGCTTGTAGAGAGCTTATGAGTTCATCAAAAAATATTTGAGTGAGATCCTTCGACTCTTTAATCACCACTACCACGTAGTTGAACTTCTTCGACATAGACCGCATTAGTTTCTCCATGAAACTCACACCATCAATCGTTTCTTCGTTGCACATCATTTCATTTACACGCGTCCGCAGATGAGTCACATAGTCACAAACTTTCTTAGAGTTTTGCATCTTGGTAATTTCATACTCTGCTCGGAGAGATTGCAACTTCACCTTATTTGCATTGACAACTCCTTGCAAGGAGCGTTGCAAGGTCACTCATGCTTCTTTAGAATTTCTAGCATCCGAGATTTTTTAAAAAGTTGCCTCATCAATCCCTTGATATAACAAGAACAAATTCTTCTTATCTCTCTTTCTTGCCACTCTCAATGTTGTTCTCTGTTCGTTAGTTAATGCAGTCTCTTGCTCAGTAGTCTGCTCTTCATAACCATCCTCAACTATCTCCCAAAGCTCCTTTGATGCTAGAAACACTCTCATCTGGATACTCCATGTTGATGCGCGAAATGCGACATTGCCCAGTTAACGGGTTGTTCGATCTCACAAGCTGGGTGAATAGGAGGGTTGTGGGGATAAAGGAGAGGTTTGAGAGACTGTCGGGCAGCTACTTACTCTGAGTCGTGCATGAAGATAGAGAGAAAAATAGAAGAGAGGGTCGCTAGTAGTGACAACAGCAGACTTCGTCTGTCGCGGCCTGAATGCCTCTCTTGCGACGGGTTTTTCTTTGATTACAATCGAAGTTACAGCTTGAGGTTGCACCTTTACATGGAAAGCAGAATAAAGGGGAAGAGGGGGAAGCTGGAGGCTAAGGAGAGAAGAATGTCAGAGGCCGCGCAGACTGATCAGGGAGGTCTGAAAACCGCGCGGTTAGCAGTCCCAGATCGAGCTGGGAGAAGAAGCTGGAGGGTAGGCTGCGCGGATTGGGAACTCGAGTCCGCAGGAACTGATTCCGAGATCTGGACACCTCTGCCGCTTCATCTCTTCCCTTTTGAGAGGTATGGGGGCCATTTTATAAGCCCGAGGAGGTAACGGTCTTGGTAACGTCACCATCGGTGAGGCGGTGAGCTGAGCGAGTACAAACATTGAGTCAGCAGAGTTCGCACCGGGTTGCGCGGTCTGGGACTGCCTGGAGATGGTCTTGCTGCTGGGTGAGCTCGTGCTGGGCTGTGCGAGTACAAACATTGAGTCTACAGAGTCCGCGCCAGGTCGCGCGGTCTGAGACTGCCTGGAGATGGCCTTGCTGCTGGGTGAGCTCGCGCTGGGCTGTGCGAGTACAAACATTGAGTCCGCAGAGTTCGCACCGGGTTGCGTGGTCTGGGACTTGGAGATGGCTGCTACTGGGCAAGCTCGCGTTGGGCTGTGCGAGTTGAGGAGTTCGCCCGTTGCTGGGTAGAAGCGGACACCGTGAAACTGGAGGGCTAGCTGGCGGACTGCAGAACGAGTCTGCCCAACCCGCTGAGGAGAGGAGGCAGATCACAGGATGCCGAGCTGGGTCTCATCTGGCGGACTGTGCAACGGGTCCGCCTAACTCGCGGCGGACAGGCTGAGCGGGCTGCCTGCTGATGGCTTATCGTCATTGCTCGGCGATAAGGACTGCCGACCTGGCGGACTGAAGAGTCCAGGTCGCGCCTGTTGGCGAGTTCCGCTGTTGACTGGTGGCATCCTTTGCTTGGGGAGGAGGGTTGGCGACCTGGCGGACTGACCAGAGAGGTCGGCAGACCGCGCGGTTAGCAGATATCGAGTCCGCCTATAGCTGGCGGATAGGAGGGCTGGTCACCACCTCTTGTTGAGCATTTAGCTTGTTGTCTTGATGGATAGGAAATAGAGTCCGCCACTCAGTTGAGTAGTTCGCACCTGAGAGGAAGAATGAACGGCCAGACGGTTAACCGATCTAACCGCACGGCCTGCAGGGGCGGACTGAGGAAGCAGTCCGCAGCCCCTTCAGAACGAGCGGCTACTGCACGACCTGGGCGGTCAGACCGGGGAGACCGCCCTAGTCGCGCGGACTGAGCGGACTGAAAGGTCAGTCCGCCCACCCTTGGAAGGAAAGGCTCACAGGCCGCGCCCTACTGGGGCAGGCCGCGACTTGCTAGCTGGCTATCTTGGGAGGGATCGCCGATTTCTGGGTTAACATAATCCCCACACATTTTCAAGTTCAGAAGAGAACTTCGAAAAAGTAGGAGACCCACGAAAATCGTGATCCTTCCCCCGAGAAAAGGAAAGGGGAAGGAGAGATGGAACCTGATGTCTCTCCTCAGAAATAAGGGTTGTTAATGCCTGTCTTTTTCTTGCAAATGGACAAATTAACATAGGCGGAAAAAGGTACATCTTATGCGTACCCGGGTTTTTTTTTCAAAACGAAGAAGGCCTAAATGTCTCCCAATGGGCTCTATAAAACAACGATGAGAGGAAAGCATAGAAGAATGATAACTTGCAAGTACCTGAAGAAGGCTTGCAAGCACCTGTTAACTTCTGCAAAAAGAAGAGTAAACCACAAGTATGATATCAAACTAAGTTGCAAGTACTTGGATAGAACTTGCAAATATCGGTTAATCACTACAAAAGGAAGAGTGAGCAGTAGATATGAAATGAAATTAAAATACAAGTACCTGGAAGGAACTTGCTAATATCTGTTAACCTCTACAAAAGAAGAGTAAATAACAGATATGATAAAAAAGTAAGCTGCAAGTACCTGAAGGGAACTTACTAATATCTGCTAACCTCTGCAAAAGAAGAGTAAATAGCAGATATGATAGAAAAGTAAGCTGCAAATACCTGAGGGGAACTTGCTAATATCTGTTAATCTCTACAAAAGAAGAGTAAATAACAGATATGATAGAAAAGTAAGGTGCAAGTACCTGAAGGAAACTTGCTAATATCTGCTAATCTCTACAAAAGAATAGTAAATATCAGATATGATAGAAAAGTAAGCTGCAAGTACTTGAATGAAACTTGCTAATATCTGTTAACCTCTACAAAAGAAGAGTAAATAGCAGATATGATAGAGAAGTAAGCTGCAAGTACCTGAATGGAACTTGCTAATATCTGCTAACCTCTGCAAAAGAAGAGTAAATAGCAGATATAATATAAAAGTAAGATGCAAGTACCTGAAGGGAACTTGCTAATATCTGCTAACTTCTGAAAAAGAAAAGTAAATAGCAGATATGGAAGAAAGAAAACTAAGTTGCAAGTACCTGGATGGAACTTGCGAATGTGGACTGTTGATACGATAAGATATAATTGGATAGCAGAAGTGATACCAAGCAAACTCTGTTATTAAGTGAATAAAGATCAAGCCGCGATAATGATTGTCTCGCGTGATCAAGTATGATGTTTTATACATGAAATCCAGATCAGCCAGATAGAAACATCTTGATTAAACTTCAATAGCATAGCTTATCAGTAAATAGAAATAGATTCCTAGATTAAGTAGTATATGCCAAGATTAAGCATAATCAATTGTTCAACGTATAAAATATATAAGAAATCACAAGCAGCCACGCGAACTAGAAGTTATTAGCATACGAAGCTCCTGGGCTACCATTAAGAAGTGAATTTGACTGCTCTATGAAATGCTATCACGAGAAATAAACCTGATGCCGAACTGGAAACAGGGCTACCACATAAAGTGGGTTTAATTGCCACACGTTTCCTAAAACAATTGAAAAGCAGACTTGGTTGCAACTTTGGAAAATGGGCGACCACTTGAAAAGTGGGTTTTATTGCCGCTAAGAACTTTTAAGCTACCACGCGAAGTGGGTTTATTGCTGCAAAAAGTTCTTTTTTCCAAATCAACCACCAAAAAGCGGGCTTGATTGTCTTTTTGGAAATATGGCTACCACATTAAGTGGGTTTTTAATTGCCGAACGTTTCCAAAATATGTTCAATCAAGCGAGACAATGAAGTAATGAATGCTTTGGTAAAAAAAATCTTACCACTAATAATTTGAGAGTAAGCACTTGACGCCGCAAGAGAGGGCTTTACAATGATACTTTCAAGCGATATACTCTTGCAACTTGCCTTTTTTCAGCAATTTCTCAACGAGCTGATGAAGAGCTCGGCATTTCTCTGTATCGTGACCCACACACATGTGGTATTGACAGAATAAATCCTTATGACATCTCCGACCATGTCGCAGGAGAGAAGGCCATGTGAAATCCGGCTCTTGCTGAATAATTTGAAGAACTTGTTTTGCAGAGATAGTTAATCTTGTATATTTTCTCTTAGGTTCAGCTTGCTTGTATTGGCGAGAAGCATGAGGCTCATTGTCATAAATTTGAATTGATGTACCAGAGGTATCAAGACTTGATTCTGAATGCTTTGATTGAGATGTAGATGAATTCCCACGATCATAACATATATGTCGAGATACCGGGAAGTTAGGATCTTGATCATATTGCAATAGGTTGCTATCATGATTAAGAGTTACATAATTGTGAAGAGGTCCATCGTCCAGCTGACGGGGTGAGAACTTCTCTGGCGCTTGAACCATCTGATTCCTCTCTGGTGAGAACTTGTTTGCATAATCAATAAGATCCCCATCGATGTCAGGCATTATTGTAGTGAATTTGAATTAAAGAGGACCTTGCCGAAGTCCGCTTATGAAAACAAATTTATAGAAGTCTTGATCAACATTAACAATCTCAAGAGTTTCCTTCTGGAATCGATTGATGAAGTAAGCACAAGACTCGTCGTCTCCTTGCTTTATCTGAAAAAGAGCTCCTATGTCTTTCTTTCTCTTCCTAAAGGTTCCAAATCTTGAGAGAAATTCTCTTTGAAGATCGCTTAAGCAAGTTATTGATTGAGGTGGTAAATGGTAGAACCAGTCCAACACTTGAGCACCAAAAGATACGATGAAGAGCTTGCATTTGATTCCATATGATAGAGCTTTCAATGAAACGATCGATTCAAAGGCTTGTACGTAAGAAACTGGATCACTTGTCCCCGAGTAGACTGACAGACGAGGCTCTTTGAAATCATATGTAACAACTTCTCTTCGGATATGAGGTGTGAAGGGAGAGGAAACTTGTTCTTCTCCTGCAAAAGATGTTAGTCCATTTCTTATATGGGGATAAGCATTCATGCTTACCTTATGAAGCTTGTGACGAGAGATGTAAACTCCTTAGATAGTAGGAGATCGTAGTCACTACTTGAGATGGACACTTCTGAATGATTAGAGGTGTGCTCGAGATCTTTTTGATGGAAAATCCTTATTCACCGGGGGGCAGATCTTCCTGAGCCGATTCCAACAAGCTTTGAATTTTTGAAATCGGACACTCGATCAAATGTTATGGCTGTTTAAAGTTAAGGTGTATTCTAAGCTAAATCTTATGTCTTCATTACAATTGCTGTTCATCAACTGCTCAGGATCTGAAGGTCGCGTGTTAACTGTTGATGAGCGAAATGCGACATCGCCCAGTTAACGGGTTGTTCGATCTCACAAGCTGGGTGAATAGGAGGGTTGCGGGGATAGAGGAGAGGTTTGAGAGACTGCCGGGCAGCTGGTTACTCTGAGTCGCGCATGAAGATAGAGAGAAAAATAGAAGAGAGGGCCGCTAGCAGTGGCAACAGCAGACTTCGCCCGTCGCAGCCTGAATGCCTCTCTTGCGACAAGCTTTCCTTTGATTACAATCGAAGTTACAGCTTGAGGTTGCACCTTACATGGAAAGCAGAATAAAGGGTACAAGGGGGAAGCTGGAGGCTAAGGAGAGAAGAATGCCAGAGGCCGCGCGGACTGACCAGGGATGTCGGCAAACCGCGCGGTTAGCTGACCAAGGAGCCCGCTGGACTTAGCCGGGCAGACTGCTTGATCGAGCTGGGAGAAGAAGCTGGAGGGCAGGCCGCGCGGACTGGGAACTCGAGTCCGCAGGAACTGATGCCGAGATCTGGACGCCTCTACCGCATTGTCTCTTCCCTTTTGAGAGGTATATGAGCCTATTTATAGGCCCGATGAGGTAACGGTCTTGGTAACGTCACCACCGGCGAGGCGGTGAGCTAAGCGAGTACAAACATTGAGTCCATAGAGTCCGCACCGGGTTGCGCGGTCTGGGACTGCCTGGAGCTGGTCTTGATGCTGGGTGAGCTCGCGCTGGGCTGTGCGAGTACAAACATTGAGTCCGCAGAGTCCGCTCCAGGTCGCGCGGTCTGGGACTGCCTGGAGCTGGCCTCGCTGCTGGGTGAGCCCGCGCTGGGCTGTGCGAGTACAAACATTGAGTCCGCAGAGTCCGCACCGGGTTGCGCGGTCTGGGACTTGGAGATGGCTGCTGCTGGGTGAGCTCGCGTTGGACTGTGCGAGCTGAGGAGTTCGCCCGCTGCTAGGTAGAAGCAGACACGGGGAAACTGGAGGGCTAGCCAGCGGACTGCAGAACGAGTTCGCCCAGCCCGCTGCGGAGAGGAGGCAGATCGCAGGCTGCCGAGCTGGGGCTCATCTAGCGGACTGCGCAACGAGTCTGCCTAACTCGCGACGGACAGGCTGAGCGGGCTTCCTGCTGGTGGCTTGTCACCATTGCTCAGCGACAAGGACTGCCTCCTTGGCGGACTGAAGAGTCCAGGTCGCGCCTATTGGCGAGTTCCGCTGTTGACTGGTGGCATCCTTTGCTTGGGGAGGAGGGATGATGACCTGGGGGACTGACCAGATAGGTCGGCAGACCGCGCGGTTAGCGGATATCGAGTCCGCCTACAGTTGTCGGATAGGAGGGCTGGTCGCCGCCTCTGGTTTAGCATTTAGCATGCGGTCTTGACAGATAGGAAATAGAGTCCGCCACTAAGTTGAGTAGTTCGCACCTGAGAGGAAGAATGAACGGCTAGACGGTTAACCGATCTAACCGCGCGGCCTGCTGGGGCGGACTGAGGAAGCAGTCTGCAACCCTTGTAGAACGAGCGGCTACTGCGCGACCTGGGCGGTCAGACCGGGGAGACCGCTCTAGCCGCGCGGACTGAGCGGACTGAAAGGTAAGTCCGCCCACCCTTGGAAGGAAAGGCTCACAGGCCGCGACCTCCTGGGGCAGACCGCGACTTGCTAGCTGGCTACCTTGGGAGGGATCACCTATTTCTTGGTTAACACTCCAGTTCCCATAGTTCGTCCTCATCAACTTGGGAACTTGACCCGATATAGGATTTATCATCTCCATTGTTGCGATCTCTTCAAATCTTCTGAGTTACTATCAAGATTCACAACTTCGCTCTAATACCACTGTTAGAAGCGAATATAATGAGCACAACACAAGAAAAGAAGTAATCAACTTTTTTTATTTAATCAACAAACGGTTATAAAGGTTACACAAACTTGATTTCACAAATTGCAAAGATACCACACATTCATACCCACGTTACAACACCACCAAACACAAGTATTCTCTATAATCCTGGACTCAAACTATTGTCTGGAAAGATACAGTTTGCAAGAACGTAATTTCTCTCCTCAAGCTTGTGCAAAAGAGCTGTTTGCAGCCCTTTTGTTTGTCGTCTGCTATTCTCTCTGATGGAGTTCGCCTGCCTTGGAGTTCGCCCACCTAAACTTCTGTTTGCAAAAATTAGTCTGTCACCTTTGTATGAAGCTACTGTTCGCACAAAGAGGCCACAACTTTTCTAATTTTCTTTTCGTGCTGCTGCACTTGCGGTTAGGAAATTAGGAGACCGCTGCTGTTCACGTTTATTTCTCACTATTTTCTCACTCCTTCCGCTTAGCCATTAACACCTATATATAGGCTATGCCATCAAACCATAAAACGCCACGTGGACCACCAATTAATTTCTTGCCTGCACGTCTCCTGCTTTTCTTTAATATTCTTCGTCATCTTACATATTGATATATATAATAAATATATATATATATTGATTTGCATTGACTCGGTCAAACGCCACAAGTAGCACCGATAATATTTCAGCCACCTTCCACACTGCTCCTGTCACCATTCACATTATATATATATTATACGGGTTTCGCCTGCCTCCGCACGGGCTGCTCATGCTCGATGCTCTCGGGCTGTCTCCGGGCGCATAAAGGCGGGCTTTGCCCGCCTCTGCACGGGCTTCGCCCGTGACTCACCGTGAGCGATGCGTCTGCGGGCTACACTCACAATATATATATATATATGAGTACTTAAAATGACCGCAAACAAATATACATCAATACTATAATATTTATTTTGCAAAAAAATATATGTGTATAAGTAGGAAATTTATTTTATCTCCCCCCTCTCTCTATCCCTCACTACCTCACTCTCTCCCCTCTCTTTCTTTCTCTTTCTGTACTACAATATTTAATATTACCTGTTGGGTATTGTATCCACAATTACCTGGATTTGAGGAAGCCACCTGTCAAGCTAAGATGAATTTACAATGTATTTGATGATATATCTTTAAGTTGTGCTTGCAGTTACTTCACTCTAAGTACACACCAATGTCAGGGTGCAATAGGTCAATATACACGGGTCTGCGCAACGTAATACCTCGTTGAGCAGATCAGTGTGTTGGCTTACGTGTACTCTCTCTATTGGAGTGTACTTACTTTCAAGCACAGGGTCGAGATAGAGCTAGAGCTGAAGAGGAGCAAGAATGGGTCAAAGACCAGCTCACGGGAAGATAGACGAAAATTCGTCTAAGTATGATTCGACGAGAATCACTAAGTGATTCTCGCCGATTCGACTAGTATGATTCTCGCCGAATCGTCGAGAATCACTAGCTGATTCTCGCCGAATGCATCCGGCTGACTCAACGCCTTCAAGGATTCTGCCAAGTCAGAATCGGCGAGAATCACCAGGCTGAGTCAACGCCTTCAAGGAATCTGCCAAGTCAGAATCGTCGAGAATGACTCTGCATTCTCGACGATTCGTCGAGAATGGATGATGACTCTCAACGATTATTTCCGGTTGGCAAGCAATTCAGCTAAGAATTTTCTAAGTAGAATTTGACGGGAATCATTAGTGATTCTCATCGATTCGTCGAGAATCACCAATGATTCCCGCCGAATTTGCCTTAGGCGATTTTCGTTGGCGCGCTGGACCGGACCAAATGTACAGGCGCTATTTTGAATCGGATTTAGGGCTACTTTTGGTGGGACCCACAACGGTCATATTGGATTAATCTACAGTATAAATACTATCCTACTTTGAACGAAACAAGAAGCGAAGACCAAGAAAAGAAACGAGCCGCCATCGTGACCTAAAGCATCGCAGATTTGTTTCCGCCGCCGTCACCGCTCGGAACACCGTCGCCGCACGGGAGAAAGTCACCGCCGCTGATCTTGGACTCATCTTGATTTCCTGGTGACAGAAGCTTAGTCAAGCAACGCGTCTCACGTGTCTATCTTTAGATCCATTGTCTCTTCGTTTGTAGATCGGGAATACCTTCCCTTTCCGAATCGATTGAGACGATCGATCCAAGTGTGATCGTTGGTAGACCTTGCTAGCTTTGCTACGAAGGTTGGATCTACAAAGCTCGCCGCCGCAAACCTTGCCGCCGCCGATTTTGGGGAGATCCTCTCTAAGTGAGCGCTTTGGTCGTGTACTCTTCGTCTTCGTCGAGAAAGCTACATCGAACGAAGAGGCACACCAAGCGCTCCATAAGTAGTTTGTATCTTATACATTCTTATTTTTTGTGTTGTAAAGGAACGTTGGTTCTGTGTTGTAAGGGTTTTGTGCGGTGGAGGAGTGGTGACTCCTTCAGCTGGAAGGGTTCCTTCCATTAGTGTGAGGATTGGATTTCAATCTGGTTGGTGAAGTGGCCGAGTTGTCCCTTGTTGGGAGATAGGTCGAAGATGGAAAGTGGACGTACCCAAATCGGGGAACCACTATAACTGCCTGCGTATTTTTGTGCCGTGTTGTTTTGTTTAATTGTGCAGGTATAATTTTAATTCCGCTAAAAGACTGTGCAAGACACCTATTCCCCCCATAGGTGAAGATAGTTGACACTAGGTGGACTTTCATTACCGCTTCACTCCTCTCTCTCTCTTCCTCTCACCACCCCTCTCTCTACCTTTCTCTTTCTCTCTCCTTCTCTTTCTCTCCCTATTATTATATACCGCCCCTATAATAACCCGCCTCTCCCTCTTCACTGTTAGTTATTTTTAGATTATTATTTATTATTTATTTATAATATTTCTCCCCTCAACCTTCTTAAATGCCGTCGCCTGATTTGGCTTTTCTTTCTCTCTTCTCCCCTCTTTCTCTCTCAATCTCTCCTACCATCCAGGACCACTTCCACAGCCCCCCTCTTTCTCTCTCCTTCTCTATCTATCACCCTCTCCTCCTTCCCGCTGCCCTCACACCCTCTCTCTCCTCTTGTTTTTTTTCTTCTCTCTCTCTCCCCTATCTCTTTCCTATTATTATAATTCTACAGCCCTCTCTTAAAATAAGCGACATATACTTACCCAGTTACCCGCCTCTCCCTCTCCGCAGCCCTCTCTTACCCTTAATTTTCTCTATCTCTCTCTTTCTCTCTCTCCCACTTTTTCTCTCTCTCCAGTCCCCAAGTGTTTGTAGCTTTAAGAGGTCTAAACTTTTCAGTTTTTTAATCCAAAAATATCTAACAGTCAAGATTAAAAGTTTGGGCTTTTTGACTCAATTTAAAGGTCATGATGGAATATAAAGCACATCTTTATAGTAGTTAAAGATATATATATGTGTTTGGAATATATAAGCTCAAGTTTTTTTAAGTTTACAAAAGCTTGAGTTGGTTCTCCCTCAATACATGTCGGAATTAGACAAATAATATATGCATTTTATAGCCAAGAACGAGATCTACAACTTTCATGTTGAACATTTTTCCAAAATTTGCATGATTTAGCCGGAATCTGGCCCGAAAAGTTACTGACTCGAATTTTAAAATTTATTATTATTATATTCATTTCGAACCAGCAAGCTTTCAGGCAAGATTCCGGCCTAACCGTGCAAATTTTGGAAGAATGTTCAACATAAAAATTGTAGATCTTGTTCTTGGCTATAAAATACACATATTATATACCTAATTCCGACATGTATTATGGGAGAACCAATTGAAGTTTTTTTAGACTTAAAGCTTGAGTTTATATATGTTATTCTGTATATTTTTTACTACTTATAAAGATATATAAATGGCTTTTAAATTTCATGAATTTTAAAGTCATTTGAGTAATCTCAGCCGTCGGATCATGGATGCGAAATTCAGCTGCCATCCGATCAAACCAACCCTCTCTCCAGATTTTTTTGTAGGGCTCCTTAACCTACTGTAAGACAGTCCTAAACCTATATTGTTAAATATTTTAAAATTTTGTTCTGAGTTCACCAAAGGAGGACCGCCAGCCTGCCAACACCACGCCCGCCAGCCCACCAGCCCGCCAGCCCGCTAAAGCAATGACTTCAACAACATACTGCACCGAACTATATTTAAACCCAAAAATTTATTTTATACAGACAGTGTGGGACTAAAAGGCGGGTGAACAGTGCTCTGCCACTGGTCACCCGCCTGTTTATAATGTTATTAATTATTATACAATAATATTATAATATATATTTATATAAATAATAATAATATTTTATAATGAAAATCAGGCGGGTGAACAGTTCACCCGCAACTGTTCACCCGCCTGTGTATCATTTTATATATATAATATATAATTTATATTATATAGATATATTTATATAATAATAATATTATATATTTATATAATAATATTTTATAAAAATTAGACGGATGAACAGTTCACCCGCAAATGTTCACCCGCCTGTGTATCATTTTATTTATATAATAATATATAATAATATATAATAATATATATATATAATAATATATATATATATATATATATACGAGCATCATCGCACGGGCTACGCCCGTGCTCGATGCTCTCGGGTGGCCTTCGGCCGCATCCAGGCGGGCTTCGCCCGCCTCTGCACAGGCTACGTCCGCCTCCGCACCGGATTTGCCCGTGCTCGATGCGTCGGCGCACTACACACGCATCAAGGTGGGATGCGCCCGTAACATATACATATGAGTACTCAAAATGACCGTACAAAAATATACATCAATATTACAATATTTATTTTGTAAAAACAATTACGTTTTGACGTTAAATTTTTTTTCTCTTCCCCACTCTCTCTCTTCGTATCTCTCTCTCCCCGCCTCACTCTCTCCCTCTCCGTTGCACACTCTTTACATATAATAATATATATAGTATATAATAAGATATATATAATAAGATATAGATATAATAATATGTATAATATTTGCCGCAATCTCTCTCCTCCTCTCTCCATCTATCTGCCTTCTCTCTCTCACTCTCCCTCTCTTTCTCTTTCTACAATCCTTTCACGGCAGTAGGGTAAGGAGGTCTAGTGTTTTTTATTTTTTAATAAGAAAAACAATTGACGGCTGCTGAAATATCATGTCAAATCTGACGGCCGAAATCAGTTCAATGAGTTTAAAATTCATGAGTTTTATATTTCTTTATATATGGTAGATATATATATATATATATATATATATATATATATATATATATATATATATATATATATATATATATATATATAACAGCCGCGGGCGAAGCCCGCCGGGTCACCCTCCTGTGTATCATTATATATATATATAATATATAATTTATATTATATATTTATATATAATAATATATATATAAAAAACAGCCGGTGTGCGGGCGAAGCCCGCCGTCGTCGGCCGGGTACTGTGGCGCGTGGCCATCGGGCCGGAGGCCGTGCCTGTCACTTGTGTATATATATATATATATGGGATATATGTATATGAGCATATAGCTCATATAGTACATGAGCTATATGTTATAAAGTTTTATGGTATACACGTCGCTACGTCGCAATTAATATTGCCAAAATTTTACCTAATGCAGCGACGCATAAACCATTAGGATCGTTTAACTAAATACTATTAATCTCAATTGGAGCACAACACAATAATTATTTTCCTAAGTTAAGAACAAAAAATTAAATAGGGCTTGAACGAACAGTAACTAAAGAGCGGAATTAATTTATACCGTTCTTGAATTCAAGCTCGTACTTCATGGTAGCAGCCATACCCAATAACCTTGGAGTATTTTTTCGTATGTACTCCGCAGCATTAGCGGGATCCACAAACATATAAGAGAGACTAAACCTTGCTATCTACAATAAAAGGAGTTAGCACGCAACTTAAACAGGATTGAGTATAAAATCTGAATCCATATGAAATGTTTGTGAGAACTTGTGCAGAACCAGTATTAGACTTATGAATCTCTAATAAATAAAAGCTCTGTGAATCTGATTCTATTCACATGGTCTGGAGAAGCTTTTTGGAAATGATAACAAGGATTCCATTCATGCTAATATCCCAATCCGAAAAGATAAACAGAGAGAAGTAAGGTTCTGGATGTGCAACAATGTTACAGTTGTCCTGAATAAGAACAGATGTGTATGCTCACGGATAAACCAAAATGATAATATCAATGATCTGCTCTCCAAATCTGGGATTTCCAAAGTAGGAGAAACTATGCAGATTTATTCTTTTCTGGACTGGATCGGCTCTTTTGCAAAATCTGAGGGGAGATCTCTCCCACAGCTCCTCCGGTGATGGCGTTCCAAAACTGAGCGAGATCCACCGGCCGCCGGGGAAAGAGGCTTCTTCTGGATCTCGCCGGCCACTGGAGAACCTCGGAGTAGAAGAACAGTGGGCACTTTTTTCTAGCCAGCGACTTTACGATGAAGAAGAAGGTGAGCAGCCGACGGTTTCGTGTTGAGAGAGGAGAATGGATCGATTTTTTTTAGCCCTAGTTCACCGAATGAATTAGAAAGAATGAGAACCACTCAAGGCTATTAATAGGGAAAGCCTATACATGGAGTTATAAAAATGAGAAATCAATTATCATTAATTTCTCATTCCCAAAATAACTCTTCAAATTAATTGATTCTCATTACCATCAAGTTTTGTGCCTAGGGTGAGACCGAGTCCGCGCCCTGAATTTACAAAACGATCTGGGCCACCTATCACAGGCTTTGAACGTTCGCGCGACTGAATTAACACGCGCTCGTAAGAGTCCGAATAGACCAAAGCTCGCGTACAGTTTCACCGAAACGTCCCGATGGGTCAAGTTCATTTAACGGAAAATTTCTAACATTCTCCCACTTGAACTTGTGCTCATCGTAACTTATGACATTCTAATGAAACCTTCACTAAAACTTAAGGGTACCAACTAGCGAACGCGGTATTGAGTTTACTCTCACGTCAATCCGGTCCAATCAAATCTTTTACTCCGAATCATGGCGGTAACCTCATCATAGAGCGACAAGGGACCTTCCATGGTCACAGTAGCTTACAGACTCAATCGACATGGACAAAGCGCGGTTATATAAACCATAGAACAACACACTGAAAATGTGCACATGAAAGTTTTTCTAATTTGGTGGTCAACCAAACTTCTCAAATGAATGCAATAAACTATGCTGCGAGAAGTTCTTAATTGTTCAAAAGAACAAGTATGTCTAACCTTAAGGTTTTGAAACTCATGTGTCAAAGGACATACCAAAGGCCATAATTCATATGAAGCGCCCTAGACCTTAAGCTCCGACTGACACAAGCCATGGGACTTTGTATGAAGTGTGACGTGTCACATAAATCCAACGAATATTGAAACTTAATAATATTGCTGAATGAATATTCTTAATTATTAATGAATCATATTAAGTGCCATATAAATGTGAAAAAACTGAATTGGAGCTCCATGCAGCCTCCTACTAATCAAGTGCATCGACCGACTCTTTAAGCCCCATATTAATAACATGTTTCTGAAACACGTTAGGGCGAAGTCCTTTAGTAAGTGGATCAGCCAACATGTCATCTGTCCCTAAATGCTCCACTAAAATTTCATCTTTCTTGACCAATTCTTTAACAGTCAAGAATTTTATTTCCATAAGTTCGGACCCTGTGATACTCTTATTGTTCATTGAGAACATAACTGCAGAGATGTTATCACAGTACATCCGAATGGGTCCAGCTATAGAATCAACGACCTTTAACTCTATAATGAAATTCTTAAGCCACACTGCGTGAGTGAAAGCTCCAAAGAGAGCGATGAACTCCGCATGCATTGTGGATGAAGTGATGAGTGTCTGTTTGACAATCTTCCACGAAACGGCCCCACCAGCAAACTTAAAGATATAACCTGAAGTAGATTTCCTATCATCCTCACACCCGGCAAAATCAGAATCTGTATACCTCACTAACTCAAGGTTTTGAACTCTATGGTAGACCAGCTTAACATCCTTAGTTCCCCTCAAATACCTTAAGACTTTCTTGGCAGCCACCCAATGATCATGTCCTGGGTTTGACTGATATCTGCCTAAAAGTCCTACTACGAAGGCAATGTCTGGTCTGGTACAGACTTGGGCATACATTAAGCTGCCTACCGCACTAGTATAAGGTATATCCTTCATGCGCTCTCTCTCGATATCGTTCCTGGGGCATTGTGATAAGCTGAACTTATCACCTTTAAGCACATGTACGTCACCAGGCTTACAATCGAGCATGCTAAATCTCTCAAGTACACGCTCGATGTAGGCTTTCTGAGAGAGTGATAATGTATAGTGAGATCGGTCCCTAATGATCTCAATTCCTAGAACGAAGGACGCTTCTCCAAGATCTTTCATATCAAAGTGTTTTGACAAAAATTGCTTAGATTCATGCAATAACGCCAAATCACTGCTCGCAAGCAAGATATCATCTACATAAAGAATTAAGAAGATGAATCTGCTCCCACTGATCTTGAGATGTATGCAACGGTCTACCTTGTTTTCTACAAAACCAAAAGAAGTAACTACCTCATCAAATTTCAAATGCCACTGTCTAGAAGCCTTCTTCAGACCATATATGGACTTGTTAAGTTTACATACAAGTTGGTCGGAATGACCAGACTTAAATCCCTCAGGCTGCATCATATAGACCTCTTCGTCAAGATCGCCATTCAAGAATGCGGTCTTCACATCCATCTGGTGTAGCTCCAAATCATAATGAGCTACTACTGTCATTATTACTCTGAAAGAGTCTTTAGAGGACACGGGAGAAAAGGTCTCGTGATAATCGATTCCTTCCCTCTGCGTAAATCCCTTGGCTACCAGTCTGGCCTTAAACCGCTCGACCTTTCCCTTAGAGTCTTTCTTGGTCTTAAACACCCATTTAGAACCAATGGGCTTACAACCTTTGGGTAACTCAACCAACTCCCAAACATTATTCAGCTTCATAGACTCCATCTCGTCTTTCATCGCATCCCACCACAGATCAACTTGAGGTACATACACAACTTCATTAAATGTCACTGGGTCAACTACTTGACCAATGTCATAATCACTCTCTCCTAAATAGTCTTCATAGTCTGAGGAAATTGCAGGCCTTCTCTGCCTAACGGATCTCCTAGCGGGTGGATGAACCTTCTGAACATGAGGAGGAACCTCAACTGGAATCGGTGGTAAGACCGCTTCCACATCCTCCACTTGTTCCGTCACAGGTTCAGGCACAACAGGATCTCCTATCAAGGGCACAGATAAATTAATGGGCACAACTTCTTCGACTTCACTAACAGGACGAGAGAAACTAGGTTCGTCAGCGACATCCCATTCTAAAAATTTAGATGTTTGAGACTCCACAATTCTGGGTCCTCCTAAAGGGGAATAAAACTTAAATCCCTTAGAGTGATCTGGGTAGCCAATAAAATATCAACGACAAGACCTGGGGGCTATCTTACTCTCTGATGGGTTGTACAAACAGACTTCTACAGGACAACCCCAGACACGCAAATGATTAAGGCTGGGTCGTCTACCAGTCCATAACTCAAAAAGGGTTTTGGGTACTGACTTAGATGGGACTCTATTAAGGATATACACTGCAGTCTTAAGAGCCTCAACCCACAAAAATTCAGGAAGATTTGTCCTACTCATCATGCTCCTCATCATTTCCTTAAGGGTGCGATTACGCCTTTCAGCCACACTATTTTGTTCAGGACTACCTGGCATGGAGTATTGGGCAACAATGCCACAGCTCTCCAAGTATCTAGCAAACGTACCTTTATGTTGCCCGGAGGCATCATGTCTACCAAAATACTCGCCATCTCTGTCAGACCTAACAATCTTGATGACTTTCCCTATTTGTTTCTCAACCTCAGTCTTGAAAACCTTGAACTTTTCAAGAGATTCAGTCTTTTCTTTAATTAAATACAAATATCCAAAGCGGGAGTAGTCATCTATGAAAGTAATGAAGTAGGTATTTCTATAGAGGGTAGTAGAATAAGGACCACTGATGTCCGTATGAATAACCTCTAATAAATCTGAACTACGAGTTGAGCCTTTCTTTTTAATCTTGGTCATTTTGCCTCTACAGCAATCCACACAAGTCTCTAAGTCACTGAAGTCAAGAGCAGGAAAAATATTTTCCTTAATTAATCTCTCTACTCTCTCCCTAGAGATATGACCTAATCTTTTATGCCATAGCATGGACGACTGTTCCTTAATGAGAGGTCTTTTACTAGCAACGCGTTCTACATTATATGAGGTGACATAAAAATTAACAGGTGCAAGACATATTCTATATAAACCATTAGATATGGAACATTGGCCAATAAACTGTGATTCATAAAATAACTTAATTAAACCACCAGAAATATTAAAACCATAATTAAGTATATCTAGATCAGAAATAGAAATCAAGTTCCTCCTAAACGAAGGAATATAAAATATGTCTTTTAAAATAAGTTCATATCCTGAATCAAGGACTAAACAAATGTCCCCGATGAACTCTACCTCCACCTTAGCATTGTTGCTAACTGTGAGTATGCACTCACCCTTACTTGGCCTCCTCCTTTTGATGAACCCTTGCAGTGTGTAAGTAACATGATTAGTTGCTCCACTATCGAGCCACCAAGAACTTGATGGGGCTTCAATTAAATTGGATTCACAAAGGAATAGAGCTAATGGATTACCTTTAAGTGCAAATCCAAGCTTCTCCATCCAAGACTTAAACTTTAGGCACTCTTGCTTCACGTGCCCCTTCTTCTTACAAAAGAAGCAGCTAAGAGGCTTCTTTCCACCAGTGTCCTTGCTTCCTGAAGTTTGTCCATCCTGAGCTTTAATCGGAGCTTTGAACTTATTCTTCTTCTTAAACGAGGATTTTACTACGAGCAACACAGTGCTCGTCTTTTCCTTCTTCAGTTTCTCCTCCTCAGCAACGCAACGAGTGATAAGATCATTTATCTTCCATACCTCATCCTGGGAACTGTAAGTAGTCTTCAAAATGCTGAATTCCGCAGGAAGCGTATTTAGTGCTTGATGCACTATCAAGGCTTCAGGGAGAGTAATCTCCATCTCCTGTAGCTTGGTCTGGTAATAGACCATCTTCAGTATATAATCGCGGACTCCGCCTCCTCCCGAATACCTCATGAAGAAGAGGTCCTGAATCAGAGTCCCAATCTCAGGATTGGAAGACACTTAATACCTCTGCCCAACGGCAGTCAGAAAAACCCTGGCAACGGTCGTGTCTGGAAGACCATTGAGTAGGTGCTCCGGAATGGAACGCTTCATAGTCAACAAGCAGATTTTGTTCGACTTGTTCCATGCACCGTAATGATCCTTCTCAGCTTGAGTGCTGGTCGCTGTGAGAGCCGCAGGCTGGTTGGTATTCATGGCCATCTCAATGTCCGCCATCTCGAGAGCAAACATGATGTCGGACTTCCATTTCTTAAAGTTCGAACCCGTGAGTTTTTCAATGGCCGCCATATTATTGTGAACTGTAAAGGTGACTGAAAAGAGAGAAAAAAGGAAAAAATTAGAGACAAATAGGGCAACAGTGTCTATAAACCCTAAATATCACACTAGGTAGAGAATCCAGGCGCGTCAGCGCGCAACACCTTTGGGCAGACTACGCGCCACGCAATTAGAAATCCTCCACACAATAAACTAGCAACAGTTATGCTTGAGTTCTCGTAAATCTACCACCTTTGGGCGAATAGATTACTAGAGCCCCGCACTACCGTCCAAATGTTCGTGTGTATCCCTCTGAACCTATTGCACAAGCACCACCTTTGGGTGAATGATTGCGCAATAGTCTCAGAGAACTCCCTAAAACATGTGAAACTGCAATCTCACAAACCGACTCGAAAAGACCACTTTGGCGGCTACAGTTCTTATCAATCTATGGGACTCTTTCACACCGGGATATCTGAATATTGCCCTAAATTAATATCGTGCTTCTTTTGCTTAATGACGTGTGGGCACTGAATCATCTAAAGTAAACACGAGTATGTCAGAGATTTAATAATGAAGGCACTTTGAATTTTAAATCCCAAAATTTATTTCTCTCAAAATTACTTAATGGGTTTTTAATTTGTGTTCTTTTAATTTAATTAAGTGGAAAAACAATTAACTCCAAATAATGAAGGAGACTAATAAGTTTGAGTTAATTCGCTCTGATACCAACTGTTATAAAGTTTTATGGTGTACACGTCGCTACGTCGCAATTAATATTGTCAAAATTTTACCTAATGCAGCGACGCATAAACCTGTAGAATCGTTTAACTAAACACTATTAATCTCAATTGGAGCACAACACAATAATTATTTTCCTAAGTTAAGAACCCAAAATTAAATAGGGTTTGAACGAATAGTAACTAAAGAGCAGAATTAATTTATACCGTTCTTGGATTCAAGCTCGTACTTCATGGTAGCAGCCATACCCAATAACGTTGGAGTATTTTTCCGTATGTACTCCGCAGCGTTAGCGGGATCCACAAACATATAAGAGAGACTAAACCTTGCTATCTACAACAAAAGGAGTTAGCACGCAACTTAAACAGGATTGAGTATAAAATCTGAATCCATATGAAATGTTTGTGAGAACTTGTGCAGAACCAGTATTAGACTTATGAATCTCTAATAAATAAAAGCTCTGTGAATCTGATTCTATTCACATGGTCTGGAGAAGCTTTTTGGAAATGATAACAAGGATTCCATTCATGCTAATATCCCAATCCGAAAAGATAAACAGAGAGAAGTAAGGTTCTGGATGTGCAGCAATGTTACCTTTGTCCTGAATAAGAACAGATGTGTATGCTCACGGATAAACCAAAATGATAATATCAATGATCTGCTCTCCAAATCTGGGATTTCCAAAGTAGGAGAAACTATGCAGATTTATTCTTTTCTGGACTGGATCGGCTCTTTTGCAAAATCTGAGGGGAGATCTCTCCCACAGCTCCTCCGGTGATGGCGTTCCAAAACTGAGCGAGATCCACCGGCCGCCGGGGAAAGAGGCTTCTTCTGGATCTCGCCGGCCACTGGAGAACCTCGGAGTAGAAGAACAGTGGGCTTTTTTCTAGCCAGCGACTTCACGATGAAGAAGAAGGTGAGCAGCCGACGGTTTCGTGTTGAGAGAGGAGAATGGATCGGTTTTTTTTAGCCCTAGTTCACCGAATGAATTAGAAAGAATGAGAACCACTCAAGGCTATTAATAGGGAAAGCCTATACATGGAGTTATAAAAATGAGAAATCAATTATCATTAATTTCTCATTCCCAAAATAACTCTTCAAATTAATTGATTCTCATTACCATCAAGTTTTGTGCTTAGGGTGAGACCGAGTCCGCGCCCTGAATTTACAAAACGATCTGGCCCACCTATCACAGGCTTTGAACGTTCACGCGACTGAATTAACGCGCGCTCGTAATAGTCCGAATAGACCAAAGCTTGCGTACAGTTTCACCGGAATGTCCCGATGGGTCAAGTTCACTTAAGGGAAAATTTCTAACACTATATGCTCATATAGTATATGACCCTGCCACACTTTTATTTAAAAGGTAAGGTAATAATGCAATAGCTTATATAGTATATGAGCTATATGCTCATATACATATATATATATATATATATATATATATATAATATATATATATATATATATATATATATATATATATATATATATATACAAATCATCTTTTCGCCGGCAAACAAACTGCGAGAAAATATAGGGATAGTGCCCGTCGCAGGGAAGAAAAAAAACACTCTTGCAAAGTGGGAGTATTGCAAAAGAGAGAATAGAGAAGAAACTTAGACAAATGAAACTGAAAAACAAAAAGAGAGCATCCTCCCAGATCGCGGCCGACAAACTTTCTTTCACTGTGTTGGAAGAAGGTAAGATGTCGCAGTGGTCTGATAGGGTGCTTTCCGCAGACCCTGGCGAGAAGTTCAGTATCTCTACAGTGCTGAATGAGCTTAACGACTTCCTCACAGAATTTTGATAAAGATTTTTAGCAGTTAACTTTGATTTTATGGCTAAAGATGCTCATGTCCTGAGAAGAGGTGGTGGGAGGACAGACCCCAGCGGTCTTCACTGATGCCATAAAGGGTAAAGAGAAGATAAAAATGAGGGGGAAGCTGACAATGGAGAAGGCCACAATGTAACGGTCAAAAATATTGATAGTCTAAAGATACAAAGAATGGCCCGAGGGGAAGCGGCCGGAGGTTGGAAGAGAAGATGAAGGGTCATGAGTTGGCTGGAGATTGGGGAGAGAGGAAGGGGGGTCGGGAAGAACAAAGGAGAATCCAACAAAAACTTTATTAAAATTTTTCCTTATCCCGTATTACAGGCAATCACTCCTATTTATAATACTAATTACAACACAATGACCTCTAATATTTTGACACGTGGATGTTGTTATTGTTGAGGTATATTGGAATAGGGTTGACAGGTGCTTAACGGGTTGCGGTTAGGATCCGATAGGAGTCCAACAACCCATAGTCGGGTATTTAGGGTTTCCCTATAAATACCCAAGCTAGGGGCAACGAGTAGGCCGTTCCAAACTTGACGGTCACGCGGATGCTTCGAGCACAACTCTAACATTCTCGAAAAAATAAGTCCTTTAAAAACGACGTCCTCGTCGTTAGATCATCACTAAAAAAAAAGTCGTCCATTGATATAGCAATGCAAGTCATGATCACCCTATATATGAAACTAATTCCGCCGGTTTCAAACACCAAAAATTTTGATGTTCTTTGATCGTTCATTGTGTACTCTGTTGGAGTCACTCTGTTGGAGAACATCAAACTTGTTGCATCAAACTTTGTTGTAGCGAACTCTATTGCATCGAACTCTTAATTTTGTACACACTGATTTTATAACATGTTGGTCTGAATAGATTTTGTCAAAGACAACATCGTAGTCGCTCTTGGTTTTGGTGGTGCTACATGAGAACACAAAATCATATTCAACTTTCCAAGGCGCGGAGGTTAAGTTGTTCTTATAAAAAAATTGATGGTTAATAAAATATATGAATTCTCTGTCGCCGAATTGAATTCCTTTCAAAAACTGTATAGTGAATTTTTTTTGTTATTGTCAGAATTGATGATTGAAAAGATCTGCTCCTCAAGAATTATTAGATGAGATTCTTGTTCCACTTCATCAACAAAAACAGGACTTATATCGTTAATCTTTTGCAAAGTTTGATTAATCTCCTCCTCCTGTTTTCTTTGCAAGGCCAAAACAGAGTGTCGAAGTTCCAAAAATTATTGTCGTATGATATCAAGGAGACATTGAAAATTGTTGTCCGTGCGTTGTGCAAGGCATCAAAACTAAGTAACATGATTTGTTTGAATTCCTCCATCATAACGAATAAATCGATCGCCATATTGCTTATTACACTTTTCCACGTTTTAATGAAATGACAGAACCAGAAAGATGAGTGATTTTCCCCCCTTTTTTTAAACAACTGACCCCACTTTTTTTTCCTTTTTTCCCCTTATTTTTAAACAACTGACCCCACTTTTATTTTCTTCAAAAAACCACAGACAAAAATAGAATCAAGAGGATAGAATGTGTTGGTGCTGGGCACTGGTTCTATAGAATGTGTTGGTGTTGGGCACTGGTTCTTGATATTGGGTCTTCATCACGGTGTGATGAGGAAGAGATTATAGTTGTGATCGGAAATTGTATCAAAGCGGCGGCGGCGGTGGCGGTAGCGGTGACGGGAGAGCTATGTAGGGCTGCTGCACTGGTTTGTTTTGATTTTCCGGGCTGATTTGCTGACCGGAGCTGGTTAGACAACTGATGAGAAGCAGCAAAAAATTCTGATTGATGAAGATGGTGACAAATGGGAAAGAGGATTTTTGCTTTATCTTGAGGCGAAACACTGTGGAAATAGCGGAGGCGGGTGAAGCTGCGGTGGCGGTGCAGCGGCAGTGGAGGCACAGCGGCCGTAGCGGCGCATCGGCGGTGGGGCGCTGAGGCAATGGTGGTGCAGCGGCGGTGGCAGCTGCGGAGACAGCGCAGCGGCGGGGCGGCGGCGGTGGAAATGGCAAAGCAAGTTCAGTGGTAGTCGAAAAATGGACCTGTGGTGGAGGATTTTGATCCAAGAATAGACGGCAGTGGTTGCTGTGGAAGAGCCTGGCAGTGGTGAAGGATGAAGAGGCCAGCAGTGGTGGAGGATGTCGAGCAGACGGCAGATCTTGAGTTGCTTGCCGTGACGGATCTTGCCTAAAACAGGGATGCCTCTGTTTTAAAACCGACGGCGGTGGTGAAAGAAGAAGAAAGGCCGGGAGTGTGGCTCTGTTTCTCCGGCGGTGACAGATCTTGCATATCTTGCGGTGGCGGATCTTGGGTAGAAGAAAAGTGGAGGAGAGTTCGCGACGAGAACACCAATTGTAACGGTCAAAAATATTGATATTCTAAAGATACAAAGAATGGCCGGAGGGGAAGCGGCCGGAGGTTGGAAGAGAAGATGAAGGGCCAGGAGTTAGCCGGAGATTGGGGAGAGTGGAAGGGGGGTCGGGAAGAACAGAGGAGAATCTAGCAAAAACTTTATTAAAGCTTTTCCTTATCCGGTATTACAAGCAATCACTCCTATTTATAATACTAATTACAACACAATGACCTCTAATATTTTGACACGTGGATGATGTTGTTACATTTGTAACGGGTAAAGATCAGAGGTAGTCGAAAATACAAAGAATGGCCAGGAGATGGTTACCGGAGATGAGGGAGAGGAAAGACCGGGGTGGACCGGAGGTGGGAGAGAACAACGGGTTGGGGGGGTGGGGGACAGAGCAAAACACAACTTTATTAAACTTTTTTCCTTAATCCACATTACAAGCAATCATCCTATTTATAACACTAATTAACCCCTAATATTCTGACACGTAGCATGAGGTTGTTACATTGGCTTCGCCTTTTAAAACCACGACCTCGTCGTTAGATCGTCACTAAAAAAATAAGCCGTCTATTGATATAGCGATTCAAGTCTTGGTCGCCATATATATGAAACTAATTCCGCCAGGATCAAACACCAAATTTATTGATGTTCTTTGATCGTTCATGGTAAACTCTGCTGTAGCGAACCTTGTTGCAGCGAATTTGTTGTAGTGAACTCTATTGCAACGAACTCTTTTGTAAGCACTGATTTTACAACATATTGGTCTGAATAGATTTCGTCAAAGACAACATCATAGTCGCTCTTGATTTTGGTGGTGCTAGATGACAACACAAAATCATATTCAACATGCATCAGTGACACGAAGGTTGAGTTGATCTTTTCTAGAACTATACGGTGAATAATAGATGGCTCACTGTTGAGTTATGTTCAAAAACTATATGGTGAAAATCATTTGTTATTGTCGACGCTGAATTGATGATTGGCGAGATCTGCTCCTCAAGAATAATTGGAAGAGAATCTTGTTCCACTTCATCAACAAGAACAATACTTCTATCATTAAGTTTTTGCAAAATTTGATTCATCTCCTGCTCTTATTTTCTTTGCAAGGTCAATGTAGATTGCCGAGTTCAGAAAATTGTTGTCGTGTGGTATCAAGGAGGTGTTGAAAATTTTGTTCATGTGTTCCCCAAGAGAATCAAAACTCCAAAGCATATTTTTCTTGAAGGACTCAATAACAGCGCATAAATCTTCCGTCATTGTAAAACAACGAGAAGTCGAAATGATTCTTGATGATGGCGTGACTTTTTTTTCGTATTTTTTCCCCAAAAACAGCGCCTTTTTTGTTTTTTGTTTTTTTGGTTCTCTTATTTTATCCACCGGAACAAAAGACGTCTCTCATTAGATCTTGATCTCGGCGAAATAGACAAGAAATTGTTGTGGTGGTTTGGAATGGCATCAGCGCATCGGCGGAGGCGGCGGAGGCGGCGGAGGCGGCGCAGCGTGTAACACCTCCCCTGTAATGACCGTATAATATGGGTCGGTCGGGGCCCCACAACATACAGACGCCACAACTTTGGCATTAAAAGATGATATTAACTACCCAATCTCAAAACTCAGAATGAAACACAGCGAAAATAAACCAAACAACTAGAAGTTATCCACTACTAAGACAGGAGTATCACCACGGCCTTATGACCTTACAACAAATGAGTCCAAAATAGAGAGACCACAAGGTCTAACATCAACGTGCAACAACACTCCTAGGCTACCTCGGCATACAAGCCGGAATATACCAAAACATGAAGCATACAATCAAAAGAAAACAAGCTAGAAAGCACAACAAACACTTCATGTAGCTTAGGGCTTTTCAGCCGGCGTACTTGCTCCCGCTTGCGATCCTTGCCCTATAAAAAATTTGTAGTAACGTGGGTCAGCAAAGGCTGACCTCTGCTGTGTAACCAACACATCTCCTCTCGTCCGCTCCTAACGGATCCCGAGGTACCCCTCCAACCTGCAAGTCAGCACTTCAGATACCATATACATAAACATATAAAGCTTTAAAATAGGTTTGGATGTCTCATACAACAACAAGATTGTAGATGTCGGATGTCGGGTTCATGTCGGTTTGGGAGTAAAATGTCGTATGTCGGATTGCGGGGGATATATCGGGGATATTTTACAATATCGGATTTTAATAGTTAAATAAAGATAACAGTATTTATAAATACACTTTTTGCAAATAAGTAAAATGTAAGCAAATAACTATAGCAATGTACAGTAAATAAATATTTATAACATTTTCTTTAAAATAATTTTGAAAGATAAAGGCGAAGCCCATGTAATTATGCAAAGTTGGAGGGGAATTTTTCATAGTTATTGGAAAAATCACTATAACAGAAGTTAACAAAATAATGTTAACATAAGTTAGAAGTGAACAGAGAAACAAAATCACTGCAGATTTACACAAGGAAATGTATAAACTTAGGTATTGCAAGAAAAAAACCTAACTCACTACAAGATATGCACTTTACAGTGACGTTTTTTTTTGCGACGTTTTGAAAAGCGTCGTCGTTTAATTTCTATCTAGCGACGCTTTTTATAAAAAAACGTCGCTACTTCAAAAAAAGTATTTATCCACGTTTTCATGAAAAAACGTCAATATAAATGTTCAGTTTTTGTGACGATTTTTTTAAAACGTCATCAAAACATAAGATTTTTGTAAAAAAAACTGTTATAAAAAAATTTAAAATATTTTCCTTACAATCATGTCATTTACTAACTGAGCATGAAGTGCATATATGACATCATATTTACTTTTAGATAAATAATCTCAAGAAATTTTAATCAATACATATTTAGAAAGACAACTAAATCTGTGAATTAGACAACTAATCTCAAGAAATTTTAATCATTGAGCGAAGCCCGTGCGAAGGAGACCGTGTTGGAGTTGTGGAACGCTTTCGGTTCTCTTGTTTCTCACATCGAGTTCGTCCACGTGAGCTTAGAGGAATCGAAGTGTGAATCCCTCCGACATATCCACATGATTAGAAGTGAAAATCAATCATGTCTATCCCCGAAAAAACACCAGCAACTTTTATAAAGTTCTCTCTCCGTCCCGTATCAACCTAAAAAAATTCATTGCCGGGCTCAATCATGCGATGAAACGGTGAAAAGCTCGGGCATATTTTCAAGATCTACAATTCCGCTACACTACAACAAAAATGTCATTTAGGAACGAAAATTAGTAAGACACTATAATTTGTTGTCAATTAGGAACAAATTTAGCTAGGTATAATACTTATATGTTTTGATATAAAATTATCAACGAAATAATTTTGTTGAAGATTTAAAATCAAATAATTTTATTGCAAAATATCCCTAATTAATTTGAAAGGAAATAATTTGTATATAATATTTGTTGGTAATTTATCTCCCCTCCCAAATAAATGGAGGGAAAACTAAAAATCTCCCCCCCCCCCCCAAATGTTATTTTTTCTCCCTCCCTTTTATAATTCCCCAAGATTTATTTCCATTGGTTAAACACTCCGCCTCTTCAGTTGCCCTCCCGTTTCTTCCCATTCCCACCCAACCTAAAAAATTTTCCTACTTGAAATTTCTCCACGTCGCCCTCCGGTTGCCCTCCCGCCCTCGCCCTCCCGTCGCCCGCCCGTCCCGACCTAAAATTTGTCCCCGTCGGACAGCTGCCCCTGGCGGTAAGCTGCTCCCGGCGGTAAGCGGCTCTGTCTACCAACTGCTCTGATTGCCCTAATCGTACGTGATCCTTCCGTCGTCCTCTACCGTAAGTGTGAATTGAGGTGTTCTCGTTGCTCTGATGCTTGGATTTCATCGAGGTGGTCCAGCTTCTAATTTTCTTCTCTGGGATTCTTTCTCCTTTGACCGGCTATAGGGTAAACTCTAAACCCGGATTACTTTGCATTTTTTATTTTGTGCCTATAAGATTACCTAGTAATCTAAAAGCTGAGTCGACCCTTGGAATGAAGTAGAGACACCAATGAGGAGAGATTAGGGATCTGGGAGCGTGATTGCGATTCGAGGGGAAGCGAGGATTTACCAGAGGACGAGATACCGATGCAGAACAAAGCACAGAGGCGGAACAAGGCTTTTGTGATTTTTGGAATAATCGGGCACATTCCTGATCGTGCCGTTACATGGGTCCGGCCATGACGAAGATGGTTTCTAGAAGAGGAGATTAATAGAATGAGAGATCATGAAAGGGGAAGTTATGAAAATGCTACTGTGCTTTCAGTAAGGAATACGGGTGGAGGAGAGTGTTTGTTCGAGTCTCGATGGTTTTCTGTAAAAATTATTATGGGATTAGGCTAAGTGGCTAACATTCATTTATTGATTAGGCTTAGTGAAAAGCGGGCTAATGAAAAAATTTATTAAGCAATAATATATTGATTGTTGGGCACTTTAGGAATTATTGAGGCACTAGTTACTGACTAACATTCATTTAGTTTGATTAATGAAAAATACAATATTAGAGGAAAAAATAAAATGAAAAAAAAATTACATGCCAATTTAATGATAAATGATTATATATTTAATTATAAAAATGTTTGCGAGGTAACACTGCGAGGGAGGCGGAGAGAGTAGTGACAACGAGGACGGAGGCGAGGTAAGATGGCGAGAGTTAGGAGGTGAAACGAGTCGAGAGCAAAGACATCTCTAGGAAAAAGTGAGATTTGAGGATTCTTGAATTTGCAAAAAAAAGTTATTTTATTTTCGCGAAAGCGGAGTTAGTGCACAATTGTTTTAACTATTTAAGATAATAATTTTGAAAAAATAGGATTAGAACAATTTCATAATCATTTATTGTAGTTTACAAATTTATTTTTTTTAATAATTAATAAATTATGAACATGTATTTATGTATTTTTTTCTCCATTGAAGTGTTTTCAAACTTTCTTTTTTTACCTCGAGACAGAGCGATTTTTTGTGGTGTGCTTATCTTTGCACTAAGCTGTGATTTAGTAGATTTGTCCCTTTTAGAAAGGAGGGTACCGGGAAGATCTTTACTAGTGGAAGCTGAAATAACACATGTACTATCACCAAACCTATCCCTCAAAAGTGGCTTAAATTTAATCTCCCTTTCAGGCTTTACAAGACCTATATTTTTGGCACTATATCCGAAGCACCATGAGATTTCAAACTTTTAATATTTTTCTTTCTACCCTTGCCAAGAAGATTGTCGCTAGCAGTAGCTGAAATAACACATTTATTATCACCAACCAGTCCCTCAAGTTGCTTTTTTTTGTTTTATGTTGTATTTTTCATTTTCATTTTATATTCATTTTTCTATTATCATTTTTAATTCAGGTGTGACCAACAATTTTCCTTTGTAAGTAGTAGAGTGAATCATTCAATTTTATAAAACACAATCTTCATGTCTGATTTATAATCTTTATTAATTGTGTTATTTTCTTATATAGGTGTCAATCCGATTTATTATTAACAATGGACAGAAGATGGATGAGAGAGTTACGACATTCGAAGACTTATTTAGATGGCGTAAAGTATTTGCTAGATTCATACTATTCATATACACCAATTAGTGAGAAGTGTCTATGTCCTTGTAAAACGTGCGTAAATCTAAAGAAGTGGGATAGAGATATGGTAGAGGGGCATCTGTATGGAATGGTATTATGGAGAACTACACAGAATGGATATACCCTGATGAACGTTTAATTAATAATGGAGTCTTACAAAATAATAATCGTCCTTTAATTGTAGGATCTTTGAACCATACTAACAACTCTAGTGATTCGATGAATGAACTTCTGCATGCTGCTATTCCTAATTTAACAAATAATGAGAGTTTGTATGAACAAGAATTACATTATGATGATATCGGCATAAACACACATTTTGAGAATCCTCAAGCTCCCATTAATGCAGATGCGGATAATCTATACACGACTCTCTTAGAGGAAAATAAGCCATTGTAGGAAGGATGTCAAGAATACACAAAATTATCCTTCTTATTGAATCTCCTGCATATTAAGACACTTGGAAATTGGAGTAATGTACATTTTGATATGTTGTTGAAAGTTCTACAAGGTGAAGTGCCAGACGGATATAAATCAGTGCCGGCTAACTATCGTGAGGCCAAGAAAGTCACATCTAAATTGGGCCACAAATATATTAAGATTGATGCATGTGAAAATGATTGTTCATTATTTTAGGACATACACAAAAATGACAATTCTTGTCATATATGTGGACAATCACGATGGGTTGATGTACAAGACGATCAATTGACTCACTGATCGAGAAAACGTAAGAACAAAGATGTGATCAATGTAAGGAAGACACCCAAAAAAGTTTTTCGATATTTTCCATTGAAAGAACGTTTGGAGCGACTATTTCTTTGCAAGGAAACTGCCGAGATGATGCAGTGGCATTCCAAAGATCTTAATCATGATAATTTAATGCATCACCCTAAGATGGCTTGACATAGAAAGAATTTGATCAACGACACAAAGAGTTCTCAAATGATCCTCGAAATATACATTTAGGACTTGCTACTGATGGATTCAATCCATTTGGTGATCTTAGCAGCACACATAGTACGTGGCCAATTATGTTAGTGATATACAATGTGCCACCTTGGGAGTGCATGAAGAAAAGATCTATTATCATGTCGGGTTTGATACCCGGGCCAAAGATGTCAGGGAATAACATCGATGTGTATCTACAACCATTAATAAAAGAGTTGAATGAGTTATGAAGTGGGGTAGAAGTGCTTGATGTTTTAGATGGGAAAAAATTTACACTACACGCAGCACTATTATGGACTATTAGCAATTTTCCCATGCTTGGTAATCTATCGGGATGGAACACACATTCCAAACTTGGATGTCCATCATACGGGTTGGACACTCAATCATGCTGGCTAAAGAATAGTCAAAAAACTATTTATCAGGCTCATCGTCGATTCTTGCCAGTTGATCATCAGTATCAGAAAGCAGGAAAGTTTGGTCGACTTGAAATGCGTATTTGTAGTAAAAAAACCTCTTAATGGACGAAGAGTATCAAAGGAAACCCAACATCTTCATGTTGTGTTTTGTAGAGAAAATAATTCGAGAGGACCTACTAAGTATTGGAAAAAAAGAAGTATATTTTTTGAACTTCCCTATTAGAAGACAAATTTACTCCGTCATTGTCTTGATACGATGCATATAGAAAAAAATGTGTGTGATAATATTTTGAACACTATATTGGGTGACCCGATCAAATCCAAGGATAATGTACGCGCTAGAAGGGATTGCAAGGATCTCGAGATTCTAAAACATCTATGGATCCAAGAAAGAGATGATGACACCGAGATTATTCCTCCAGCTTGCTTCACCATGAGTAAGATGGAGAAAGATATCTTTTTAGGAATGATAAAGTCATTACGAGTTCCTGATGGATATGCCTCCAATATATCACGTTGTGTTAAACTGAAGCAATGCAGAATACAAGGCTTAAAGAGCCATGATAATCATATTATAATGCATCAATTGTTGCCGATTGGTTTACGATCAGTGTTACCAAGGCATATAGTGACACCATTGATGGAGGTTTCCATGTTCTTTAGAGAATTATGTTCCAAAAAACTAAATGTTTTTGATTTATTGAAGATTAAAGATCGCATTATAGTGGCTTTATGTCAACTCGAAATAATTTTCCCCCCTTCATTCTTCACTGTAATGATTCATCTCATGGTTCATCTTTCACAAGAAGCTATTTTGGGTGGCCCAGTACAATTTAGATGGATGTATCCCATCGAGAGGGAACTTGGACATTATAAAAAGTATGTACGAAATAGAGCAAAACCAGAAGGATCTATAGCAGAGGGTTATATAGCGGAAGAGACATTGACATTTTGTTCTCGGTTCTTAGAAGGGATAGAGACTCAATTTAATCGACCAAGTCGTAATAGTGCAAATTCTACGTCTCGAACTCCAGCATTTAGGATGCTTCCACAAGTTGGGAGTGCAAGAAGAAGCGCTGTCTTGAAGGCACTAGATCTAATTAGCCTTATGCAAGCTCATCGATATATTTTGTTCAACTGTGCAGAGCTTGAAATTTTTCGAAGGTAAGTTTTAATAAACTTTAAAACCATGATAAAGATTATTTATTCTTGAAATGTGCATTAATTAATATTTTTTTAATAGCGAACTTCGAGAAGAATTGAAGAATCGCCACCAACCCCTATGTATTGATGTGGACCGCTTAGAGAATCTACTTCATAAAGAATTCTCAGAATGGTTTAAACAAAGAGTAAGAATCATCATATGCATGTACATTTAATTTGTGCATGTTTGTGCTCGTACTTAGATATACAAATGAAGAATGACTATGAAATGAATTATGTTTTCATTTTATCATAATAGGTTAATCGTGATGGTGCAATTGTTGATGACGCTCAATTACGACAATTAGCCCTCAGACCAAACTCTATTGTTCGTAGTTACAAAGGATATAATATAAATGGGTTTTCTTTTCGAATTGTAGGCAGTGAGATTCACAAGAGGATGCAAAATAGTGGAGTTGAAGTTATGTCTAATCATGTTGGGCTTCAAGAGGATATCAATTATTTTGGTAGAATAATTGAGATCGTAGAGCTGGATTGCTTTGACTTTGCTAAAGTGATGCTTTTAAAATGTGATTGGGTTAATCCTGCAAAGAATGTGGGTGTGAATAAAGATTTATATGAGTTTACATTGGTTAATTTAATTGGTTATTCACAAATTTGATACATATAGGAGCAGCACTTGAACATGACCCATATATTTTTCCTTCTCAAGCAAGAATGGTATATTATATTCGTGATCCTAAACAATCAAATTGGGAATTGGTCATGAGGATGTTACCACGAGATGAGTATGAAATGGGAGAATTTGAAGCTGGAAGTGTTGATGATCATGAAAACTTCATTCAATGTGTTAGTGATGACATACACAATATTCAAAATTTATATCAAGATAATAATGAAGACACCGAGATGGTTAGAACAGATGTTGAGCCTACCATTGTGCAAAGAGAAGCCAATTTATAATCTTTAAGTGGGCTGATTATGTTCATTCCATGACTACCAACATAATAAAGCTCTTTTTGCATCCTCCTGTCATTGTTGGAGATTTATACTATCAAGGTAATTTCTTATTTTTCAATTCTATATTGCTATTATGATTGATGTGTGCATCTTTTGTGCATCTGTTATTTTAATTTTAATCTTAAAAATTTTTGAGTGATTTTTCATTTTGATCTACCTGAGGAGTAATTTTTTTGCATTAGCTGTATTACTAGTGTATAACAATGGACATATCTTGTTATCTTGCAAATATTTGATTTTGTTATCATGCAGATATTTGATAGCACCTAAGAGAACATTTGCTCCAAGAAAATTATTTGTTTCAAGGGATAACTCTCTAGCTAAAGATCAACACAAAGGTGTTAGTGGTGGCCCTCATGTGAGCACTTCAAATGCCCACAAGGAACCACTACATGATCCAACAACTCCACATTATTTTTTAACAGATGAAATCTCTGATGAGAATCAACATAGTGATCAAGAAGCAGTTAATCTTAGTAATGAAGTCCTAGAGACCCCAGGTAAATAATACATGTTTTTCTTTAAATGATTTTCAATAAATATAAGTAAAATAATCAAAGTTTTTGTATATGTAGGTACAAATAGAAGTAAAAAGTTACGAGGAGTAACAATATGTAAGGATATTCATCTTATGCCATCTGATAAAGTTATCTTATTGGAGAGAAACAAACATGGGCAATTTGTTGGAAGTGGCGCACCTCAACTTTCATCATTCTTAGGGACACTTGCACGAAATACATCATTATTTTCAATGACCCCTCTATCTGCAAGGAAACTACATGGAGTATGGTTAAGGTAAGTGTGTGCACATAAGCAAAAGAACATGATTTTATTGAATATAACAATAACTGTATATGCTTAATGTTTTATTCATGCAGCAAAGATTTCTCGTATTTGAGACAAACAGAAAATTTATCATGGAAATTATAAGAGAAAGTTTTAGGAATTGGAAGTCAACTTTTAAAAAGCAATATTATGATCCATTGGATACTCCAGAAGCACTTATTATACGAGGTGGTCCTACAGATATGCCGGAGAGCAATTTGTTGACATTGTGAAATATTGGTATTCTGCAAAAGGAAGGGTATTATAACTTTATTTATTTATTCTTCCAACTTTTTGTATAAATTTCCAACATATTAAAAGTTCGAGAGTATAACTTTTCTGATGTCGCAGATTATAAGTGAAAAAAATAAAGTATGTCGCCAAAAAAATACTGGTGCGCATACTCTTGGACGGATGTGTAACGACCCCATCCGTTAAATGACGTATAGTAGAAGGTCCGGCCGGGGCCCCACACTATATGCCACAAACAGACGGTGAGGTCACAGGATAATACCAAACCAAACACGAATCCTAACTCAGAGCATTCTAGCGGAAGCTTTAAGTAGTAATTTGAACTCTAACCAGGAATGTCCAATATATAAACCACCTTTATATATAATCACGGAATGTACACAAATACATAGAGTTTGGCCTTAAGGCTTTACAGTTCCTCTTTTTACAACGTATGGTTTACAAACCTCGGCGCGCAGGCCGGCCATACATGAGTAAAAGCAAATAAGCAAAAACATTCGCTTAGCCTTCAAGGGCTAGCCGCAGCAGCAGCAGCAACAGCAGTAGGGCTTCAGCCCTTCACTTACCACTTGGCTCTCCAGCACCTGCACGGGAACAATCACCCAAACGGTGGCAAATAATGCAACGGTCAGCATTCAGCTGACCCAATTATAACAATCTTACCCCTTTCTCGGGGCATTAGCATTCTTTCCCTGCAAAGCATGGCATCATCATATAGCAACTATGTGCGCGCAGGCACATTCAAGCCATCACAACTATCGGCCACACGACCCGACAGTCCGTGCACTCAGGGCACATTCTCGGTGTACCGGAATACCAGGGTCAACACCACCGTCTACACGGTATTTGAGCATTCTAGTCTTTCCGGCGCGCGGGCCTAAGACTCTCATTAGGCGCTCCAACAAAACCTATAACCAGGCTTCCAAGTCGGACGGACCTAACGTAGGTACGGATCAGCCACCCCCCGTTGCTCAAGTCGCCATGCCACCTCGAATACGGAAGTATCCATGGCTATTTATAGGCGCGGGTCGGTTTCACCTTTCCTGTTCGGCAATCTGCCTTTTCATCGAGTTGCAGCCCAATGGCTCAACCGCTCATAAAGTGGCAACGCACGGCCACAAGAGTTGCATCCAACCCTCTTCATTTCCTGGACATCATCCAGTACTTCCTGCTGTACCAAGCAACAGGTAGGCACAAGGCAACACAAGCCATAATCACGGAGCCTTCTCCGATATGCAAACAAGCATCACCAATCCAGACCATGTCCAGATGGGCTTCACACAGCATGCCTAGAGCCGTACTCCAATTCCGGCCTCTAACAAGGGGGACTTCACAAATCTACCCCAAGGGACACCACAACCCACCGCACACTCGCGGGGAAGGGTTTTCCCTATGCAATGCAGAAAAGAAGGACTTCACATATCCAAGAAGGGAGATCGTTACCCTTGTCGATCTCTTGGGCGCCATCGAAAACTAGCCAGTGAGAAAGAACCGCAGCAGCCTTGCCTTCACAACGCCGGCTTCGGATCACGAATCGGACCACGGGAACTCCGCCGGTGGCTTGATCTCCTCCTCCTTCTTCTTCCTCCTCTCTCTTTCTCTCTTCCTTAAGCACATTAAGAATGAATCTTCATCAGCCTTCACGAATTAAATCCAGCCAGGAAACCACCTGAGCCCTTGGATCAAAAGAGAGAAATCTGAACGGCCACGATTTGCCCAAAAAACCCAATTTTTGGCTGACACGGCCTGTGACACGCCCGTGTCACAGGCCGTGTACCCTTAAGCGGCACACACGGTAATCGTACTGACTGAGATTTACCAGAACACGGGCATCGACACGCCCGTGTCGAACCTGACACGCCCGTGTCATTCCTGAGACACGCCCGTGTCACCCCTGCCTCATCGAGCTGCAAGCAGTACACGGGTCGGAACACGGCATCGGACACGCCCGTGTCCAACCTGACACGCCCGTGTTCAAGGCTTGGTTCAAGGCCGTGTAATCTTCTGACTCGGGCCACATTTTTATTTGCGTGACACGCCCTGGGACACGCCCGTGTCCCAGGCCGTGTACCCCCGACACGCCCTGGGACACGCCCGTGTCCCAGGCCGTGTAAACTGACCTGCACCTCAAAATTCATTTTGAGTCTTTTTGGGGTCTTTTTGGGGTGTTACAGGATGACCCTTGCAAATCGAAAGAAAGACTTGGTATACATATATATATATAATATATATCTTTTTTGTTTTTTACTTTATTGCATAAAGCTAAATAGTTTATTTTTATAAGGAAATTGAATTGGGCAGAGAGCCAACTCGCATTGAATTATTCTTAGATAGTCGCACAAGCAAGAAAAATGGGAAAACTTTGGTGAATGATGATGCAATATCAAAAAAAGTAAGTGTTTCATTCTTTAGCTTAATTATTTAAACTTTTAAATAATATCCAAATTGTTTACTGAAGATTTCATTTGTGTACTTTTTTCTAGGTTGCCTTGGACAAGGCTATCGAGGAACAAATATCACAGCATTCTCCCGACACACCAATAAATGAAATTCATGAAGGTGCTTTTAGGTAAAAAAGACAACACTTTATTTCAATTTAGAGTATTGTACAATAAATTTTTATTTCTCTTTTAGATCTACATTTGGACCAGAATATTATGGCCGATGTCGTGGTATGGGAATGAGTATCACTGTGATTCAGGTATACCCTGATTTATCACGCCGTGCAAGAACAACTAGCTTGAAACATACAAATCCAGAAGAGTTGCGGAAGATTAAACAATTGAAATTACAAATGTTTATCATGCAAAAGACCATAGATCGTCTTATGGATGACAGGTCACAACAAAATTCTAGGGATGATTCATCTGGAACATCAGTGGAACAAGGGATACATCTGTCACCAGACCAAGTAATAATTGTGTTTAAATCAAGTTAATAATGTTTGGATTAATTAGAATTGTTTTATAAATATTTATTATGTGTGCAGTTCTTGAGAATGATGGCTTCTATTCAAAGATCAAATATAAATGAGACTACCCCTAACAACACCCCAACACCATCTCCTACTACAAATATCAATTCGAATCATGGTTTGGTTTCTCTCTTTTTCTATTAATTTTTGAGATTCAATTGAATGAAAAATGATTATGATATTCAATTTTATCCTTTGTAATGACTTTACATTGAAAGGTGTAACAATCATGAAATTTTTACTGAGTCTCATAAATAAGCCCGTGCATACCTAATCTCCTTAATAAATCGCAATTGTCGTTATTTGTTAGACAAGGGACGAACAGTGAAATAGGAATGGAAATAAAATAAAATTACTGAAATTAAAAATGGGAAATGAAAGGGAAGTCAAGGCATTGCACCTCGGGCTCGCGGCGTCGCGCCACGAATGATCACTGAAATCTTGATTCTCTCACAAACTTAGCAATGCCTAAAAACCTGGACATCCGCCGCTATTTATAACGAGAGGGGGCGGATGGACACCCGACGTGAACGGCTGCGATCATCCGTTACGCCTGGTGTCCTATAAAAAAGATATACATGAGAAAATATAAAAAATATAAACCAAATGAAAAGGGGCACTCCGGACGCGCTCGCGGTCTCGGATCGTCGATCCGATCAACGAATTTCCGGAAAATCAACAAAAGCGGATCCCGCCGCATGGTGGCCCGATCTAGTCAATATTCAAGATTAGATAGAGGCGTGATCATCAGATTTGGTAGGGTCAAATCAGTTCCCCCTTTAAGTGCATTACTGGGCATTGCCATTATTTTTGGTCTAAAACTTAGGTTTATTTCCTTGGAGAGTTGGTTTGATTTGATCGAAGATAAAAAAAACAGAAGGGAAAAAATAACAAAGAAGGTTAAAAAGGCAACTTTTAAAAAATATGAATTTGGAAGTTCTAATTTTGAGAAACACAAACACAAAAATCAGAAATAAACAAAAATTTCTGATCAGCTAAATATGTTTTATATGCAAGCGGTTTCATGGATTGTTGACATGGCCAGCAACAAAATTTGTGCGGGTGGTTCTTTATTTCTATGTATGTGCTTCTATACCCTGTCACTTGGTCCTAGCAATATTCTAGCCACAGAACTGTGAATCACACAGCTATGTAACACTTGGAAAAAAGAAGCAAGTTCCAATTATTCAGTATTCGTACAAATTTAAAACCCTAAGTATATACAGTAGTTACCTATGATGGTTCTCCCTTCTTCCCATCTTCATCCCCTATACCTCATTTCGTGCTTCTTCTTATTCTTCCTTATGTGGTTTGGACCCCCATTGTAACTTTTCTCTACTTATCCTGCTACTGATTTTATGTGTCTCTTCACTACTTTGTAGCATTTGATTGAGGAGCCAACTCACCCGCTTTGATTTATTTTGAAGAATTACATTTGATATCTACGTAAAGTTTAATCATGTCTTACACACTGAAATCAATTTTTTGGAGTTCAAAGAATTGTTCATAAGCTTCACACTGAAACCATTTTTAGGTTGCACAATAATTGGCTGTGTAGACCATAAAATAATGCATAGAAAACAAATTCCAAGTAAAAGATGTGTTCCTACTTAATTGGGGGTAAATAAAAAAAATATCAGGCTTTCTGCTCCAAGTCGAGAACATATGCTCTATTTTCTGTCCAAGTTACTTGATCGCAATATGTTGTTTTATTTTTCTAACATTCATTATGCTCATTTGTAAAGTGTTCATGATGTGCAGGAAAGACAACGAAGTGACGATTAATCTACACGAGAAAGACAGCAAGTGCGGAGTTCTGAGCAGCTACACTCCAACTTTGTACTGATTTTTCTAGAACTGTAAGAATTCTCTTTTTTCACTTTCAGTTTTCATATCAGTTTGTCTCAATTTGTTTTAAGCTCCACAAAACTATATAATTTTCACACTGCTGACATTTCTTGACATTACTATATAAGTTACCATGAAAATGTGTTTGTCCTTTATCTTTAAATGATTAAAAAAAAGAATTTCAGTTGCTCATATTACTGTTTAGTAGAATTGATTGTGTGCACTTGCAGTTTAATTCTCATTTGTTCTAGACTATTGATCAATAATTCAAATGAGCACTGTTATTCAATGTTGTGAGATTAGTATGTCTAACATAGTTAGTCAATTTAGTATGCCTAAATTTCAGTTTGTGCAAACTGTTGCCAGCAGTTTTGCGCAAAACTATTGCCAGCAGTTTGCCCAAAGTGCGGCCAGCAGTTTGCGCAAAACTGCTGGCAGCAGTTTGCGCAAAACTGCTCCAGTTTGTGCAAAACTGCGGCCAGCAGCGGGCAGCAGCAGCAGTTTTGCGCAAAACTACGGCCAGCAGTTTTGCGCAAAACTGCTGCCAGCAGTTTGCCCAAAACTGCTGGCAGCAGTTTGCCCAAAACTGCTCTAGTTTGTGCAAAACTGCGAGCAGCAGTTTGCGCAAAACTGCGGGCAGCAGCAGCAGTTTTGCGCAAAACTGCTGCCAGCAGTTTGCCCAAATTGCTGCCAGCAGTTTGCGCAAAACTGCGGGCAGCAGTTTGCGCAAAACTGCGGGCAGCAGTTTGCGCAAAACTGCGGGCAGCAGTTTGCGCAAAACTCTGCCAGCAGTTTGTGCCCAGTTTGGCGCAAACTGCTGGCGCTGTTGCCACCAATTTGGTTAAATTTGCTGTCAGCATTTTATGGATACATATTGTGGGCTCTTTATATTTCTTTTTCATATTATTATACTGTTTTTTCAAGTTATTTATGTTAACCTTACATGTAATTAGAATAAATATTTAATATTATATTTTAATTTTGTTTGTTATGCAGGCAATTGATCAATTATATTTGCTATGCTTAAAATTTGAAAAGATGATGTGGGAGATGGTGTACAAATGAAGGTAAATGCTCATCATGCTTGTTTCAATGTCAATGAAGCTAATGATGAAGAAAATTTTGAAGGCTCATAGTGCTTAAAGTTTTGTTGTAGTTATTTTTTTTGTATTGAAAACAATGTATATATTGAATGATTATGTTTTTTTGCAAGTTATGCTACTTGGAACAAGTTTGTTTATCATTAATATGATCTTTTGCATGTTTATACAATTCAATCTTAATGATGATGTAATATGTTGGTATTTTAATTATTTAGTTTTGTAGAACTCAAGCTCTCATTATTTGGATAATATATTGCAAATCTCTCTCAATATATCTTAGTATTACTCTCAAAAATATTTAAAATATGAAAAATAATATTTATAATTTTAATTAACATTTTAGATGCTAAATTAATTTTTAGAGATTAAATTATCATAAATTTCTATTATTTTAAATTTTTTTCCTTAAAATTTTATAAATGTTATAATAGATTTTTAATTGCGTCGACGTTTTGTGAAAAAAAATCGTGGTAGAATTATTATTTTTTGACGCTTTTTGAAAGTGTCACGATAAAACAATCAATCATGACATTTTTTTGAAAAAGTGTCGCGATAGAACAACTGTCAATTATGACGTTTTTTTGGAAAAATATCATTATAGAGCAATTGCCAAGCATGACGTTTTTTTGAAAAAAAAACGTCACGATATAGTACATTCCAATCATGACGTTTTTTTTGAAAGCGTCACAATGAGCTACGGTGACGGCCGCAATCGTGACGGTTTAGTGACATTTTTATAAACGTCACGAAAACTATCGTGACGCTTTAAAATCGTCACAAAAGTTATAAAGAAACGTCACCATATAGCGACTTTGTTGTAGTGACTATAACATAAGTAAGAATCTTACAGTAACACAAGTTTAATAAACTTTTAGATCTTATGACTTGATTAATATAACTCCAAATAAAACTTTCAATTGTCGCAGAAACAAGAAGAAGGAAGAAGAAAGAAGAAGGTGGCTTACAATGGAGTGAAGTAGTAGAAACCCTAAAGCCCGGCGTCGACTCCTCGCCTACAATGCCGATTCGTAGAAAGCTCGACGTCATCGTCTACTTCTCGCTTGCGATGCCGATTGTAGAAAGCCCGACGTCGTTGTCTACTCCTCGCTTGCGATGCCAATTTGTTGCCTCGTCGCTGGAGAAGGAGCTGTCGAGTGTCGACCACTCTGCCATAGCGACTCTCTTGTAAAATTTAGGGTAGAGCGAGAAATGCCGAATGCGTGAAATGGACTCATGAAGTAGAAAAATATGGGTCCCGTGAACTTTGTTTTTTTATATATTAAATATAGTAACCGAAATATCGGGTTAGAGATATATTGATATATCGGGATATATCGCCGTTTTTTTACAAAACGATATTTTTATCAAACAAATCGGTTTCGTTGCGGTTGCACCCAAAACCTTTATGTCGGCCGACATGTCCGACATGTCGGCCGACATCTACAACACTGTACAACAATCATGTTTTCTATGTTGAGTACAAAACAAAAAGGGACCTACTATGCAGCATGTATTCAGACCCGGGCTTCGCCCAAGGCACCTTATAACGGATGCAACTAGCACATCATCATATCAACTGGGTACTTCCATTTCCCCATTGACGTAAAGCCGCAAATAAAAGGGGACTACAATGCCCCTAACGGCCCAAAAGCCGCTACACGGAAATCTTGCCAAGGCCCCACCCGCACATGGGTCTTAAACCCAGGCTTGCCTACAAATTCTGACTTCTCGCGTCAGGATTCCGTCTCACACACAAACCGATTCTAAGAACCCTTGTTGGACCCCACCGCTCATGGCTTCATTGCCCGAGCTTGCCCTACGCTTGGTGTTATCGTCAGTCTCATAGAAGGGGACTAGTATCGTCGGGACACTCTCCCCACATGACTTGCACGTCATGGGATAGCCAACCGACCACAGAGACATAGCCACGCCTTAGCATAAAACAAACATAATCTTTCCCACCCTAATCCACAATTTGTACAGCAATGTTCCCGCATACCAAAGAAACCATCTACCGCTAATGCGGGGCTAACCTTGTCCGGTTCCGGCTACATGTGTAACATCCCGACTTTTATTGGCCCACTAGAGCCCTAATGGGTCCAATAAAAGTGACCCGAGCCTCTACCCGTGACCCGGTATAAGGCAACCCTAGGCAGGGTATCGAGCTAGAGAACTCTGAATTGAGTTCTATCAGTTCCTGTGGCCTCGTATAGTCCATACGAGCGCATCGGAACTTGTTCAGTGGGACCCCGAGATCATATAGTGGATGTGGCCATTCTTCGCAGAACGCCGCGAAGATGAGATTTTTGGATATTGACATAGAGAACTCCAATTTGAGTTCTGTCAATTCCTATGACTTCGCATAGTTGATACGAACTGCGTCGTTCGATCGGAAATAGTTGTGTCGCGATTCGAAGCCTAACGATGATTATGAGCGTTTTGACCATTTTAGTGCGCTACAACGCTTAGATTTTGGACTTGCGCCAAACGGACTCTTATTCAATCCCAGTCAGTGGCGTCGGACTTGTATGATCAATACGAAGTCAACAGAAGTCGTTCTGATCAATTTCGACGATAATTGGTCAACTCGTGGTCAAATCAAGCATAATCGTGCACCGAAAAGCGTGCGCACATCAATTATGACACAACACCCGAACTTTGACTCGACCCCGATGACTTGGACCCACATTGACTTTGACCAGCAAGGGGGACCCACCCTAGGGTTGACTTGGTCAAACCCTCCTAAAAACCCATTTTTGGATTTTTCTCCAAATAAGAGCCCACCTCCTCTCCATGAATGGATAGCCCTTGCCCCTTCCCCTTCCCTCACTCTCCTTTGGGCCCCAACCAGCCAGCACTCCTATGGGCCAAGTAGAGGCCAACCAACCCACTACCCCCCTTTCTTTCCTTTTCCCCTTCCCCCACCTACAAAGGCCCAAGCCCATGAAGGGATAACCTCATTTCCCATATGGAGAAATGAGTTTGAGCCTCCAGCTGTCCATGGACAGTTGGAGGGTGGAGATTAATCCCTCCCTAAGGAGGGATTATCGCGTTCCTGGTCTGGGTGTTGATCCCCTGTGTGGCGGACCCCGCGGTTCTGTGGTTGGGATCTCGCCCGCAGCGCCTGCTCCTCCGTGTTTAGAGCCACCCTTCATCTCAACACCTGGGAGGAGGGTTGGCGGGTTCTCAATCAGAGGGAGGTTGTACGGTTGTCCTGCTGCGGGGGTGTGTTGATCCCCCGTGTGTGTGGGGACAAGCTTCCTGGTCTGGGTGTTGATGGGCCCCCTGTATAAAGGCTGTGGTTGGGATTAGTCCCCCGCCCGCAGCGCCTCCCCTAACCCCGCCACCCTTATCCTGGGTTTTGAGATGCACCAGGAGGTATTAATCCCAGAGGGCAACTCCCCCTCCCCTACCCCCAGCCCAGAGGCAACTCCCCCACCCCCCCTCTCCCCCCTCTGCCGGAGCTCTGGTGGCCGGAAAAAGCCAAGACGAGGAGCTCCTCCCCCTCCTCCACCACCTTGAGCCATGTCCGACCAAGCCGGCCCCTCCCGAGCCCGCCAAACCCAGGTGGAACCTTCTCTTCCTCCCCCTCCCCATTTCTGACGTAACGCATGCGAGATTCGGCGGCCGGAGCGCCACCGCCGTCACCTCCTCCCCACGGTTAAAAATAAAAAATGGCTCCGGCGATGGCCGGCGGCGGCAGGTCGCCGGACCACCGCCGGAGGGAGCGTCCACCACCGGCGGGTTGGCCGGTGGTGGAACCACGGCCGGCCGACGGCTGGGGCCGGCCGGCGGCTGGGAAGGCCCGTAAGGGGCGCGGGATTTGTACAGTGGGGGGGGGAGAAGATGATGAATAGTAAATTCTTTTTATAATTTATATTATTATAATATTATAATATTATAATAAGGGGTTTGACTTTTCAGAGGCTAAGATAGAGCCCTCGTGAAAAAGTATTAACATGAAAATTGTTCCCCTCAATGAGTTCAGTCTCCACAAAAATTTTGAGAATTTTTTGAGTTGATTTGGTATTTTTAAAAGCCCAAATAAAATTTCTTTGGCCAAATTAAAGACCCAAAACACTTTGGAAAATTACAAAAAAATTACTAGGCTCATTTTAGGCTCTCTTAAGGGTTGTATCAAAATTTGGGGTCATGGGGATAAGTTGTGATATTTTTCCTAAAATTTAAAAGCCTAGGGTCGCGTTCGGAAATTATTATGCTCATTTTCTTCGAAAATGAAGTTGGAGCGTGCGACCGTCCTTTCTAATTTAATTAATAAATTCAAAGTTATCGTATCGATGAGAGTGGCGTAGGCAAGTGACCAAGCTCCGTGTGTTCCGAGGCTTTGTGAAACCGTCGAGCGCCTCGACTCTCGGGTGATCTGGATACGCTCGGAAAGTGAGAGTACGAGCAGTGAGTTGCACATTATTCTCGATTAATATTAAGGGTGTAACTCCTGATAAGCCACTAATCCGATTAAGTCATGATTAATAAGGCGCAACCAAATCATAATAAGATCTTAATAATGGGTGTAACCCAATGAAGCCTTATTAAAAACTGAAATAGAACTGAATGTGCCTCCTGAGAACGGAGATGGGACTGAAGCCTCCTGAATGGAGTGATTGGACTACTAACCATTTTCTGTATGATTATTCCAGTCTTGCACTGGTCCTGTTCCTTTATTCTTTTCAGTTCAGTACTTTCAATTCAGCTCTACTCCAGTCTCGTACTGGTCAAGTACTTTCAATTCAGTTCTACTTCAGTCTCGTACTGGTCAAGTACTTTTCATTCAGCTTTACTCCAGTCTCGTACTGGTCAAGTACTTTTAATTCAGTTCTACTCCAGTCTCGTACTAGTCAAGTACTTTTAATTCAGTTCTACTCTAGTCTCGTATTGGTCAAGTACTTTTAATTCAGTTCTACTCCAGTCTCGTACTGGTCAAGTACTTTTAGTTTAGTTCTACTCCAGTCTCGTACTGGTCAAGTACTTTTAATTCAGTTCTACTCCAGTCTCGTACTGGTCAAGTACTTTTAATTCAGTTCTACTCCAGTCTCGTACTGGTCAAGTACTTTTAATCAAGTTCTACTCCAGTCTCGTACTGGTCAAGTACTTTTAATTCAGTTCTACTCCAGTCTCGTACTGGTCAAGCACTTTAATTCAGTACTACTCTAGTTTCGTACTGGTCACGTTTCTTTCCAGCTTCTTAAATAAGCAGCATAAACACCGCATTTGTCCTCATTGCAATTTACTATTATAATCTCGGGTCCTGCCCTGACGAGCAGTTGTTATTAAGGTTGAGCCTTAGTTGGGGATAACCGGAGTTGAGGTATTCCTCCAAATATAGCCCCAAATAATGCGCTCCCACGCTCCTTGACGAAAATAGAGCTAAGCGCCGCCGCCCGAAGTTTAAGCCTAGTAGGGCAGGCCGACGTAGACCCAGTGTGTATTATATTTGCCGTTGATTGATTGTTTGTAAATTGCTTGCGGTGGAATAGTGGCGGGTCAGTCCCTTCCGCAGACCATTCGTACCAGTCCGGGAAGGTTGACGACTCAAGGCGACAGGGAGATGGATACCACGGGTGACCGGCCGTTTTATTCCCTGTTGGGTTTTCCTCCGCTGGTCGGCCAAAATGATTCGCTGGATGTCGCTCACATCCAAGAGTACACCAGGTTGTACGTTAGGGCCTGGGGTTGTGCGGTACGATCACCCCCAGAAGTGGCAGGACTGGCCACTGTCACCGACGGCCACATCGGTGAGGCCTGCGGGCCTCGCTACCCTGCTGGAACAGAAGCGGTCCAAACTATGTCGACATAGGGTTTGTGTGCGCGACTGTGAATGCCTGCGGTATGTGCGCGGCTGTGAATGTCTGCAGTATGTGCGCGGCTGTGAATGCCTGTGATAGAATTCAGGATATGAAAACATGTTGTGCTGATGAGCTAGTAGAGCATTGTTATAACTGTTTAATACTATTGCTGCTTTTTCTGGCTATACTGCACTCTTTTATATTTGCTCCTAGCTGTTCATATATGGAATATTGTGTTAACCCTCTCGTACTTCAGTTATTTACTTCTGTTGGGTGGATGTGTGCTCGTCCCCAGGATGTGGATCTGGGGAGGAGATTTGTTTTCACTTAGCTCTGTGACTACCGGTTATTTGATTAACCATTCACAGGAGGTGGGGCACCATAGTGACCCGCTGCCGCAGGAGATTACGCCAGCAGCTAGGTCTACTCGAGCAGATGCACCCCCGCCGTCCCTAGAGTTTAGAGACGTGAGTTCCGCCGAGCAGTGTAGAGAGAGAGTATATGAGGATTATATGTAGCACATGTATAGCCCATGGGCTTATATAAGTACTTAGGCTTCGGCCCTAGAACCGTTGTAATTTTTATATGTGATATATAAATCTGTAATGGTTTCCTGTTAATGCTTCCGCTATATTCTGATGGGTTGTGAATGTTATGATTCGAGCCAACCAAGGTGGCCATCTAGTGCTTGGACAGGGTGGATCGTTTCCCCTATGAGCACTGGGTGGGCGTCTTGGGCCAGTAGTACCCCCCTTCGGCACGACCCGGGCAAAAGGTTGGGGGGGGGTGCTACAACATGTACTCACTCAAGAAAAAGGGGAAAACACATACATCACAGCGACATCTTGCCGCAACGGATTTCTACCGAATCCTTATGGCTCACTATATAACATCACCGAGTCTGACTAATGGTCGCGACTATGGCTTCACCCACAATGCCTAATCCACTAACGAAGCGGATCTCTAATGCAAAATCATGCCAGGGACGTAAAAAATCAACCCGAAGGTTTCTCTTGAACCAAAGAAACCCAAACCCCTCTCATTTGAGAGATCTGGAGCCCAAAAACTGAAAAGAAGAGATGTTAAGTGTGCATCCTAAAAACCAAGAGGAGAAGTGTCGTTACCTTACGACCCCTCTTCCTAGCCATGGATAATTTTAGTTGGATGAACACCACCGCAACGGTCTTGCCTTCGCGGATCTGGACTCGGCTCGAGAAACGGGGCTCCGAAGCTTCTCCGGCGGCCGGAGTTGACCTACTCCTTCTTCCTTGATCTCCCCTCTCTCAAAACCTTAGAAAGAGAGAGCCTAAGTGCAAATGAGGGTTTGAAAACCCTATTCCCGGCCAAATACCAGCAGGGGAGAGCCTGAGCCGTCAGATCATAATTGAAGTAAACAAACAACCACAATTCGCCCTAAAAAAGAACTTCCTGGGCCGAACACGGCTTGCGACACGCCCGTGTCCAAGGCCATGTTCCCTCACTCACTATCAAACAAGAAATTACAGGACAGGACACGGACTGTGACACGGCTTGGGACACGCCCGTGTCTAAGGTGACATGCCTGTGTCATGGGTTGTGTGCCTCAATCGACACAGGACCGAAACGTCCCGAACAGGACACGGCCATGTGACACGCCCGTTATAACACCCCTATCCGTCACATGGTATATAACAGTAGGTCTGGCCGGGGCTCGACGCCATATACTACAGACAGACCGAAGGGTTATAGAATGAAACCATTCTTCCAATCACAAACGTCCTACACAGAGCAACTAGCGGAAACTTTTAAGTAGTTGAAAGAACCCAAATAACAGATAGTATGAATCATGAATGTCCACTAACCACAATAGGAATGAAATACCAAAATACATAAAATTACTTGGCCTTATGGCCTTACAAATGTTCACTTAACAATATAGTGTTTTACAGACATCGGCTCGCAGGCCGGCCACACATGATAGAAGTAAAATAACAGTTCGCTTTGGCCTTCGAGGACCAGTACAGCAGCTTGGGCTTCAACCCGCTATTTGGTACTTGGTTCCGCAGCACCTGCAAGCAACATTCCACCATACGGTGGCAAACAAAGCAACGGTTAGCTAAAGCTGACCAAATTATAACGACCCCGCCCCTTATTCGGGACGACGGTGCTCCTTCCCTACATTTCATTAGTACATCCAAAAATCCTAGTGAAAGTTCAACTTAGCACAATTCACCACAGGTGGAGGCTCGCACGACCGCCCACCCCATGCACTCAGGGCACACTGATGGTGTACCGGACTTCCGGATACCACCTCCGTTCAGAGGTCCTTGACTTGACGGTTACTTTGAGCATTTCAGTCTTTACGACCCCTGGCCCGAGACTCTCGTTATGCCACCGACAAGAGCCAATTTAGGCTACTCTCATGTCATAGTCTACATAACGCAGGTACAACTCAACCATTTCCCGTTGCTCAAGTCGCCCTACCGTCTCCGAATACCGTAGTACTCATGGACAAACCTGCAGGGCGCGGGTCAGTTTTGCTTTTCCTGTTCGGCTCCCTGGCCTAATAATTCTGAACACCATGGGCTCACCGCTTTCCAAAGAAAGGCCCAACATGTCTCCTGGAGACAGACCTCGCACATACAATCCCAATTATATACAAGGTTGGCCCCAGGCCACCTAGTTGGCAGAAATGCGTTTCCGTATAGTTTTTCGGGTGCACCTTGGAGTTAATCCCCAAGGCTCCCTGTTGCAATCTACCATGTAGAAAACCCGAAAAACAACACAATACAGAGTCTTCTCCGACAATCCATGCACAATGCAACATCACCGATCCAGACAAACATGTCCGGGTAGGCTTCACACACAATGCTTATGCACGTACTTCGATTCCGTACTCTACATGCAACATAAGGGGGACTATTCATATCTACCCCAAGGAACACCGCACACTCACCGCACACTCGCGGGAGCGGGTTTCCCATTCAAAAAGGAAGAGGACTTCACATGTCCAAGTTGAGAATCATTACTCTTGAAGTTCGCTTTGGCGCCATGAAAACTAGCCGGATGGAAGGCTTCGCAAGGGAATTCTCTCCACGGATCTGGTCTCGGTTCTCAATCTGGTGCTTCGATGCTCCGCCGGCGATCAGATTCCTCCCTTCCTTCTTCCTTACTCTCTTCTCTCTCTAACTACTTAGAAAGAGAGAGTTTAAGAGGAAAATGAGGGATTAATCCTCTATTTTCGAACTTAACACAGCAGGACCTCATCTGGGCCGTTAGATCGTATTTAAAGAAAACGAACGACTCAGATTAGCCTAAAATTTCTTATCCTGGGCCGAACACGGCTTTGCACACACTGTGTCCCAGGCCGTGTGCCCTAATCCAGGCACGATCGTCGTACACAGAAAAGGACACAGGTCGAGACACGCCCATGTCTCAACCTGACACGCCCGTGTTGGGTCCCGACACGCCCATGACCTAGGGGCGTGTTACAGATAACCGTCACGCCAACCGTCACGTCCCTTGGTGGACACGGGTAAGGACATGCCCATGCAAAAAGGAACACGTCTATGTCGACTAGTACATGCCCGTGTAACCCGGCCGTGCACTCCTATCAACACACCCCAGGTTTTCAACCTGAGAAGATCACAGGTGGTGACACGGGTGAGGACACGCCCGTGTCACCCCTGACACGCCCGTGTCACTACTGTTCAAAACCGTGTTTCCTGCCGTGTCCATTCCTAGGCACAACCCAGCCAACACAGAAGGACACGGCCTTAGACACGCCTATGTCCCAGGCCATGTAGCCCTATATAGGCACCAAAAATTCCTTAGGACGCGACCGGTTCGTTTACAATTTTCAGGGCGTTACAAATCTCCCCCCTTAAAAGAATTTCGTCCCAAAATTAGGTAAAAGTACACAACCTAAATTTTACCTTAGCGGAATAACCTGGGGTATTCCTCCATCATAATCTGCTATCACTTCCATGAAAGCTCTTCACGATTGCAATTATCCCAACGGACTTTTTAACCATTCAGAACTCCTTATTGCGGAGTCGTTTGACTTCAAAGTCTTCAATGCATACGGGCTTAAACTTCATCATCATCCCACAATCAACCGATACCTGATCGACTGCAACCACATGTGAAGGCTTTTGTACCGCCTTCCACAACACCGATATGTGGAATGTATCGTGTAGCCCACTCAACTCCACTAACAACTTCAGTCGATATGCTGCTTCACCAATTCGCTCCAGGGTCTCAAACGGTTCAAGGTACCTATGACTCAACCTCTTCAAGCGAAGGACTCGCGATACACCATTGAACAGCTTGATTTTCAAATACGTCCAATCGCCAACAGCAAACTCCCCGTTCCTAAGCTTTGGCGTTATAGTATTTTGCCTGCTGGTCCTGAGCAGTCTGCAAACGTTCCTCGAATAGTTCGTACCAATGACGTTGCATCTTCCAACTCTTGCCTCTTGAAAGGCTTTGTCTCGCCCGTTTCTAACCATGACAACGACGTGCGACATTTTCTACCATAAAGGGCCTCGAAGGGCGCCATTTATATACTCGCCTGGTAGCAGTTGTTATATGCAAACTACACCATGTACATGTGATCTTCCCACTGCTTTCAGTAATCCAAGACACACATGTGAAGCATGTCCTCCATCGTTTTGTTGACTCATTCGAACAGACCATCCGTCTGCGGATGGAAGATTGTACTAAAGCTTAGCTTAGTTCCCAACAATTTATGCACCAGCCTGGTATCGTTGGACGTGAAGAGTTCATCTCAGTCACTTATAATACTGCGGGGTGCACGATACAACCGAACAATGTTATCCATGTAGAGTTTGGCTAACGTTTCCACCGGGTCATCCTTTTTCAGTCCTGGCCACCAGAACAACTTCTTCAAACCTCTAAACATTTTGTGCACTTGTGGTGAATTGAGTACTTGGTATAATGAGCCTCGTACATCAACTCCTGCCATTAACTCTCTACACTTGGGGCGCATAGACGACTGTCCTTCCACAACAGTCCATCTTCAAAAACATATTGGGAATTTGACCTATCAAAAGGATCATCCATGATCTGCTTGTCTACGCAAGTGATCTCCAATATCTCCAAAACTTGCGCCAAAATGTATGTCGAAGGTGTTGTCCCCCAGTAACTCCATCCACCTCCGCTGCCACAAGTTTAAGTCCTTTTGATCCAATAAGTACTTCAGGCTCCTGTGATCGATTTAGATACCGACCTTCACATCGTTTAGGTAGTTCATTTAAAGCTTCAGGGCAAATATCACGGCTGCTAACTACAAGTCATGGACCGGATAAATCCACTCGCGTACCTCCAACTAATGCGAGCTATATGTTATTACACTCCCATGCTGGAGCAGAACACAATACAAGTCACTGCCCTAAGCATCGCTGTAAATCTCAACTCCTTCGGTCCTACTCGGTGAACATGGAATAGTTGCCGAGGTCAACCGACTTTTCAGCTCTTCGAAAGCTTGCGCACACTCCAGCGACCACAAAAACTTTTGATCTTTCTTCGCCAAAGTCGTGAGGGGTAATGTTATCCACTAAAGGTTCTCTATGAAGCGTCTATACTAGCCGACCAGCCCTATAAACTTCGGACTTTTCGCCAACATAGATAACACAAGCAACTCACGTATCGCAAATATCTTTGACGGGTCCACCACGATACTTTCTCCACTCAAGACGTGACCAAGAAACGCTACTGAGGGTAACCAAAGCTCGAACTTGGAGAATTTGACATACAGCTGATTTCTCCTTAACGTCTCCAATACCGAATCCAGATGCTTGGAATGATCACCCTCATACTGAAAGTATACTAGTATGTCATCGAAAAAGGTTATCACGAACTGGTTCAGGTACTCACTGAACGCCCTATACCTCAAATCCATTAACACGGACGGCGTATTTGTCAGCACAAGCGGCATAACGATGAACTCATAATGCTCATATCGTGTGCTGAATGCCATTTTGGGAATATCACTTTCCCTTAGTGACAAATAATAGTATCCGGATTTCAGATTCAACTTGAGTACACACTTGACCCATTGAGTTGATCGAATAGATAATCACTACTTGGGATTGGATACTTATTATTTTCCCGTTAACTTAATCAACTTCTAGTAACCATTACAGAGTTGTAAGCTTCCATCCTCTTTTTAACTAGAGGACCGGTGTGCTCCAAGGCAGTAAACTTGGATGCACATAACCCTGTTCCACCAGCTCTTGAAGTAATACTTCTGTTCCGACATCTCACAACCTATAGTTAGTACCAAACTGACCACCTTACGTTTGAAATTGATGTACGCACGCTGCTCCGAGAGCCAATCATACCAAAGATTACGTCGAATTCTACAAACAGTAGTAGTGACGCTTGCAAGTCAAACTCCTGACTCCCTATCTGTAACTTCATACAACAGACACTATTTGCGTGTATAGAGCACCCGATAGGCAGTAGTACTATCGATTTGTCTCTTTCCATCGAATAAGGAACTCCGGTATGCGATACACATCCTTCAAACAAAAAGGAATGAGAAGTTCCCAGACGAACAGTTCTTTTACCGGACACTCAAAAAATCAATACAAATCCTATCACAACCAAACATAGGCTAACATGAATAAGGCAACAAGTATCTAAAGCTGACATACAAAAAATTAAACCATACTATCACCATGTCAACATATTCCATAACATACTGATGGCCAAAGTTGTATCCTCTAGGTTGGGATGGAGCATATTGAGATGTAGCTGCCACCAACCCCTTGCCCTTATCTTCGTAGGTCGCTCTAGGCTTCTTCTCGGACTCCAGACGTCCGCTTCGACACTCCCGGGCAAAGTGTCCCAGCTTCCCACAACAAAAGCACGCGTTCGGGTCTCGGCCAATAGTTGTTCTAGACACACCAAAAGAAGGAACTAGACCCGACCTCCTTGCCTTCTTACACCATCTACGGAAACCAGACTTCGAGATGGGTAGCGCCTTGAACTCTGTCTTCTCAGCACTGGAGTCTTTCTTCTCTTGGACACCCTTCATAGCTTTCTCTGTCCCCTGATCGTCTTTAAGACAATCTCTGGCAAAGTGACCAAACCTTCCACATTTATAATAGTAATATGGAGTTTGACTAGCAGATACGTCAGGCCTCACTTTACTCCTCTTTCGGTGTACATACTTTGCTGGACCTGGGGAGTTTGGTAAGCTGTACTCTGACGTCTGGTTGATTCTGGCCAGATCTGCTTCCAAAGCTCTAGCCGACTCCACTAACGCTCGGAATCCAAGTAGCTTTGATCCTACGAGTAACAGTCGTAATTCATCACGCAGACCGTTGTAGAATCTATTAACTATAGTCTGCTCTTTCTCCAAATCAAACCCTGGGTAACGCCTTATGATAAGAAATGCCCGCAAATACTCCTCAACTGAGTGCGTACCCTGCACTAAAAGCATGTTCAACTACTGATCCAAAGGTCTTATACATGCCAGTTATTCCATCACACCACTCGGTGTTGAAGTCACCCCAGGGACAGGGGGCTGCACTTGCCCTCCAAGTTGTGCTTTAGTCATCGCGAACACCACTTCAACCATCCTTCTTATGGTTTCAACAGAAAGCAGGGTCTCATGCACGCTATTAAGTGCACTACTCTCCGTGGAGTGCTGACCTTACGACTGCCCCACACAGCTCGTAGTCCCCTATATAGCATAATTATCGATTATGCGACATACAAATTGCTAAAAGCAATCATTGGAACACTCAGGTTCCTCAAAAACAAGTGTATTTTCATTCCTAAGTGGATATTCATGGGTTCTTTTTATGTTATAATGATGACGCACATACATGTGCTCACCACCCCTTAAAAGAAATCGCACACGAATTCCAATAAGTAAGACCGGAACCGGTAGCTCTGATACCAAATTATAACACCCCTATCCGTCGCATGGTATATAGAGTAGGTCCGGCCGGGGACCGATGCCATATACTACAGACAGACCGATGGGTTACAGAATGAAACCATTCTTCCAATCACAAACATCCTACACAGAGAAACTAGCGGAAGATTTTAAGTAGTTGAAAGAACCCAAATAACAGATAGTATGAATCATGAATGTCCACTAACCATAATATGAATGAAATATCAAAATACACAAAAGTACTTGGCCTTATGGCCTTACAAATGTTCACTTAACAACATAGTGTTTTACAGACATCGGCTCGCAGGCCGGCCACACATGATAGAAGTAAAATAACAGTTCGCTTTGGCCTTCGAGGGCCAGCACAGCAGCTTGGGCTTTAGCCCGCTATTTGGTAATTGGTTCCGCAACACCTGCAAGCAACATTCCACCGTACGGTGGCAAACAAAGCAACGGTCAGCTAAAGCTAACCAAATTATAACGACCCCGTCCCTTATTCGGGACGAAGGTGCTCCTTCCCTGCATTTCATTAGTACATCCAAAAATCCTAGTGAAAGTTACCCCTAACACAATTCACCACAGGTGGAGGCTCGCACGACCGCCCACCCCGTGCACTCATGGCACATTGACGGTGTATCGGACTTCCCGGATACCACCTCCATTCAGAGGTCCTTGACTTGACGGTTACTTTGAGCATTTCAGTCTTTACGGCCCCTGGACTGAGACTCTCGTTATGCCACCGACGAGAGCCAATTTCCGCTACTCTTATGTCATAATCTACATAACACAGGTACAACTCCACCATTTCTCGTTGCTCAAGTCGCCCTACCGTCTCCGAATACCGTAGTACTCATGGCCAAACCTGCAGGGCGCGGGTCGGTTTTGCCTTTCGTGTTCGGCTCCCTGGTCTAATAATTCTGAACCCCATGGGCTCACCGCTTTCCAAAGAAAGGCCCTACATGTCTCCTGGAGACATGCCTCACACATACAATCCCAATTATATACAAGGTTGGCCCCAGACCACCTAGTTGGCAGAAATGTGTTTCCGCCCAGTTTTCCCGGTGAACCTTGGAGTTAATCCCTAAGGCTCCTTGTTGCAATCTACCATGAAGAAAACCCAAAAAACAACACAATACAGAGTCTTCTCCGACAATCCATGCACAATGCAACATCACCGATCCAGACAAACACGTCCGGGTAGGCTTCACACACAATGCCTATGCTTGTACTTCGATTCCGTACTCTACATGCAACATAAGGGGGACTATTCACATCTACCCCAAGGAACACCGCGCACTCACCGCACACTCGCAGGAGCAGGTTTCCCATGCTGAAAGGAAGAGGACTTCATATATCCAAGTTGAGAATCATTACCCTTGAAGTCCGCTTTGGCGCCATGAAAACTAGCTGGATGGAAGGCTTCGCAAGGGAATTCTCTCCACGGATCTGGTCTCGGTTCTCAATCTGGTGCTCCGATGCTCCGCCGGCGGCCGGATTCCTCCCTTCCTTCTTCCTTACTCTCTTTTCTCTCAAACTCCTTAGAAAGAGAGAGTTTAAGAGGAAAATGAGGGATTAATCCTCTATTCCCGAACTTAACACAACAGGACCTCATCTGGGCCGTCAGATTGTATTTAAAGAAAAAGAATGGCTCAGATTAGCCTAAAATTTCTTATCCTGGGCCGAAAACGGCTTTGCACACGGCCGTGTCCCAGGCCGTGTTCCCCGATCCAGGCACGATCGTCGAGCACAGAAGAGGACACGGGTCGAGACATGCCCGTGTCTCAACCTGACATGCCCGTAACCTAGGGGCGTGTCACAGATAACCGCCATGCCAACCATCACGTCCTTTGGTGGATATGGGTAAGGACACGCCCGTGCAAAAAGGAACACACCCGTATCGACTAGTACACGCTCGTGTAACCCGGCCGTGCACTCCTGTCAACACACCCCAGGTTTTCAACCCGAGAAGAATATGGGTGGTGACACGGGTGAGGACATGCCCGTGTCACCCCTGACATGCCCGTGTCACTACTGTTCAAAACCGTGTTTCCTGCCGTGTCCTTTCCTGGACACAGCCCAGCCAACACAGAAAGACACGACCTTAGACACGCCCGTGTCCCAGGCCATGTAGCCCTATATAGGAACCAAAAATTCCTTAGGACGCGACCGATTCGTTTACAATTTTTGGGGCATTACACCCGTGTCACATGTCGTGTGCTAGACACGCCCTGGGACACGCCCGTGTCCCAGACCGTGTAACAACATCAACACAACTCGCCAAACTGCCCGAGCAGGACACGACCTATGACACGCCCATGTCTCAGGCCGTGTGCCCTGCCTCGATGCTCGTCGACTGAAATTCGTCGACCTCTCGGAAAATCGTAGACCTCAAGCACGACACTCCCTGTGACACGCCCGTGTCACAGGGCGTGTCAGCCTATCCAAAAGCCAACTTGGCCCGGAAACGCCATCCGTTCCTCTTTTGAGTTTCAGGGCGTTACACAGCAAAGCAGCGCAGTGGCGGAGGCGGCGTAGTGGCAGAGGTGGCATAGTGGCAGAGTCGGTGCAACGGCAGAGGCGGCACAACGACGGAGGCGGCACAGCGGCGGAGGAGGTGGTAGAACAACGAAACAACGTTGTCGTGTGGTGGTCAGAAAACAGAGATGTCTCAATTACAAACTTCAGGCCGGCAGAGGTGAAAGATGAACCAGCTCACGGTGGTGGAGGATGAAGAGCCTGGCAGTGATGGTTGATTGAGAACATGAGGTGGATCTGGGTAAAAAAAACTAGTTGGCGGTGCCAGATCTTTCATAAAACAGAAGATCAGAGGAGTGGTTGCTGAAGATTGGCCTGAGTCCCCGTTCTTGATCACAGCTTGGGGAAGTTTGGCGGAGGCTGCCAAGAGCACCAATTATAATGAGTAAAGATCAGAGGTAGCCGAAAATACAAAGAATGGCCATGAGGTGGTGGCTGCAGTGGCAGATCCAGGTGGGGGCAAGGGGGGGGGGGGGGCCGGGCCCTCCTTGAATTTTGAAATAAATGTATTATGTTTATACATTATATAATATAATATAACTCCAAATAATTAAACCATATCCTATCTCCCTTCCGATCAGATTAGCTCAGCACGATGGCCGACTGTCCTCTCGTAATCTCGCCCCTCTCTCTCTCTCTCTTGATCCCGACCGCCAGTAGGCAGCAGCCCGATGTCCGACTCCTGAGTCCTAACGGCCGACTCCCACCGACCACCGTTCATCGGCTTTCTGCAATCGACCCACCTCAACCGGTCGACCCCCTGCTGTTGTCCCGACGGCCGACTCTCGAGTCCCGACCAGTACCACCAACAGGCAGCAGCCCGACCTCCAGTTGGCCCTGACAGCCCTCCGCACTCCGCAGCTCCGCTTGAAAATCTGAAGAAAAAGGAGGGTGTACCCTGGCCGTGTGCGCTCTCTGCCTCTCTAGTCTCTCCCTCCGGCTCAAATGACGTCAACAACGGGTTGGGTAATGAATTCCTTTACATATTTTTGTGTGATTTTCTTCTATACGTAAAAGCTTGGTGGAGAGATTTAGTAGTGGCTTTGGAATTGTTTCGTTTAAGTATGACTTTAGATCTAAATGCTGAATATAAATATTTTAATATTGAAGATATATGTGATCTTGCAAGAATTTTTTACCCTCAAGATTTCAGTGAGCAAGATATTTATGTGTTGAATACTCAGCTGCAACATTATCAGTTAGACGTTCTTTCTCATTCAGATTTAAAGAACGTGTCAACAATTTCTAAACTTTGTGAGAAATTGACCGAAACGAAGAAATCAAATACCTATTATCTTGTTGACAAACTAATTTGGCTAATTTTGATACTTCCGGTCTCAACAGCGATTATAGAACGGTCATTTTCTGCTATGAAGCTTATTAAAACAAGACTGCGCAACAAAATTGATGATGAATTTCTGGCAAATTGTATGACTCTCTACATAGAACAAGAAATAGCAGAGAATATCAAGAAAGATGTGATCATTGATGAATTCTATGATTTTAAAAACATCGTGCACAACTAAAATAAGGTAACATCCATATTGTAAATTTTCTTTTATTCTTAGTGCGAAAATTTCAAATTAGAAAATTTTTTGCCTATTATATTTTGATTCATAATTTTTTTGGGCCCACCCTTACTTTGAATCCTAGATCCGCCCCTGGGTGGCTTGAGATGAGGGAGAGGAGGAAAGGCTGGGGTGACCGAAGGTGGGAGAGAAGAGGGATCGGGGGTCGGGAAAACAGAGCAAAAGACAAAACTTTATTAAACTTTTTTTCCTTAATCCACTTTACAAGCACTAACACACTTGAATGGGATTGTTGCACACGTAGCATGGGATTGATGCACACACTTGACGCTGGAAAGGAGTCAAGCAGTCAACTAACTGAATCATTGACTGAGGATTTGGCCGCAGCGGACCGATGACTAGCGATGGAGCTTCTACAAATATGTAAAGTCAAGGTGGCCCTGAGAGATAAAAATTCCATCTCCTTACAAGTCTCCACCATAGATGAAGAATCCAGTATCTGTCATCATCCCGGTGGATGACATCCTCTTGACCCATGGGATGTTGAGGGATAGGGAGAAGAAAGTAAAGCAGGCTTGAAAGGGGCAGCTGAAGTTGGACACCCATCGACTTAGGTGACCACTTCGCAATGACCACCATGTTTTCCCAGCGACTAGGCGAGATGTTGAGACCTTGCATTTAGTGATTTTCTTTCTCAAAGTAATGGTCATTCATGCATCACTTTGCCTCCGTTTGGGGTGACTTATTTTCACCGATCAAGCGGTTACGATCGCATGAACCGATGTAAAACTTGATTCTAACATATTTTACCTTTTTTACCGCATATGATAGCGGGTGAGAGATTTCTTTATTGAATGTCAACGATACATATTAAAGTCACATAAGAGGAGAAAGTTTCATGATTGCTCAGATCTACTTTACTTGGCGTCAAATATCGGGGTAGCCTCCAAAAAAATTCATCAATGATGATGGCCACAGGCCCACAGGCTTTCCCTTTTACACTCTCGCCACGACACTTGTCAAACTGACATGTGTGAATCAACATGACTTAATTAGGATTAAGCGTACACTTAGGTTTCGGTGTGATTATCAAAGTTAAACACGATTTCTTTTCATACCTAGACCAAATGAGAACTTATAACTAAAATGATATCCCAAAATATGGCATACATATACGACCCCCATTTTTGGGTGAAACAAAGCAGGTCATGCACGCAGCCAATTCCCAAACTCAATATTTATTTTCATTCTTCATTTTTATTTTATTTTTATTTTGCATTGCTCTTTCTTTTGCTTCTTCATTTTTCCAACAATTTACAAAAGGAGACATTCAGCTATTTGATTTTCAATATAAAAATAGCCACCATGAGTGGAAAACACCATATCCCTCTCAACATTCATTTAAAAATAACATATTTAAGCTCAGATTTAGGTGCGTGATTAGGATGTTATTTAAGCCTTGGTGAAATATTTAGTGGAGCTGAATCAATACGTAGGGGTAAGGCTTAATTGGTGTGTGTAAGGATATATAAATTAGGCATGAGTGCAAAAGCTCAAATGGGCCAAGAAATGACCTATATCATGCTAATGCCAATGAATCGACCTATGTAAATGTCTTGAGAGTCAATAAGGGCAAGTTTTAGTCATCGAGAAAGGTAAGTACCTTTTCATCGAATCGAGTAATATATCTCTAGCAATCTTCTATATACTCACCTGGAAACTACCAAAAGGACTCAAGGAGGAAAGACTCGTCATCCAAAAAGTAGAAAGGAAGTGACAACGAAGACGAGCAGACTCTATCAAAGTGCTTCCACCGTGGGAATACCATACACATCAGAAGCAAGTGCCCAAAATATCTGAAAGAGCAAAAGGAAAAGCGACACAAATGAAAAGAGAAGAAGATGGTTCTAAAGGCGGCAATATGGGATGACTCTTGATCTGAAAGATCAAACGACTCCATTTCAAGCAATGATGAAGAGAAAAATATATGCCTCATGTGAAGAAGCCACGACCCTTCAGACGATGATTACAGTGTCCAAAGCGACACTGAGGTGCTTCTTTCTACTTATGAAGATCTATATATTAAATATATGAAAACTTGCAAATTTTTCAATAAAATCTTAAGAGATCTTGAACTTCTAAAAACTGAAAATAAAATCCTATTAAAACAAAATTAAAAGTTAACAAAGGAGTTGAAATCCTTATGAAAGGAGAAGGTGTCTTTCCAAGAGTGTGATCACTCCTTGGCAAGAATAAAAGAACTTAAGGATATTCTTTTTAAGGCCCACTCCAACATTAGAACTCTCACAAATCAAAAGGGGACTTAGAAAAGGGCATACAAATCTCTCTTTCTCAAGTAGAAAATGGAAAGAAATATTTTATAATCGATGTGGAATTCTAGTGAATAAAAACACCTCTTTAATAGCCCAGATCCATGACTTGAACATGACTATAGAGAAATTCGGAGTTGGTTAGAAAACACTTGATATGATTTTGACCAACCAACGTCATGGAAGTACCAAATATGGGCTTGGGTATGTTTCCTGTAGTTATTGCTCGATGATAACATCTACCGTTGATAGTAGAAACAAAAACCGTATCACATATTATTAAAAATGTATAATTTTTTTTCTACTTCCAACCCTCCAGCAAGAGTCCAAAGAAAAATCTTAAAAAGGTCTCAACCACTTTTGTGTCATGCCAAATGCTTTCACCTTGGAACACAATAAACTCTTGTAGGAAGAAAGGATGATGTGCTATCAAGAAAATATGGGTGCATAAGGTTTCCACCTACTCTATGTGAGGGACCTCTTAGGTGTTCAAATCTTTACTCTCATTTTCTTTTTAGGTGAGTTACAAAACTAAGGTCAAGGCAGACATACAATATTTGGACTTGAGATGCTCCAAACACATGACAGTCAATAAAGTAAAGTTCCTTAGTCTCATAAAGAAGAAAGGAGGGCTGATGAACTTTGGATATAATGGAAAAAAGGAAGGATTATGGGCATTGGTATAGTGGGTAATGAGTCTTTCTCTATTGCAAATGTTTTATATGTAGAAGGTTTAAATGTCAATTATGTAATAAATGTCTTATTTAAATCTTCTACAAATCTATGCAAAATCATAAATTCTAAAACTAGTGATGTTATATAACACCTCCCCTGAAATGACTAGATAATATGGGTCCGGCCAGGGCTCCACAACATATAGCCGTCACAGCTTAAGTATTATTAAATGATATAGAATGCTACCCATTTCAAAACTCAAGATATAAAACAGCAAAAACATAAAATAGACATTAAAAGCTGTCCACCAAACACAAGAGTCCAATTGGCCTTACAACTTCAAGATGTACGAATCAACATACAATATATAATCAAATTAAGAGTACAGTACTCCTATGCTACCATGAACTGCAAGTTGGAAACAAAATAAAGTAAACTAAACACACTACCAAAGTAGGAGGAGGTACACTTCATGAGGCTTAGGCCTTTTTGGCCGGAAATCTACCTCCATCTTGCGATCCTTGCCCTATAAAAATTTGATGTAACGTGGGTATGCTAAGGCTGATCTCAACTTTGTAGCCAACACCCCTCCTCCCGGTCGTCCCTAGCGGACCTCGGAGCACTCCATCACCCCGCAGGTCAACACTTCGTATGCATATATAATAAAAGGGAAAGTAACATAGAAACAACAAGTGAGTGTCACAAACATCAAACATGTTTCTATGTTGAGTATTTAAATGAAATGGGTCTACCATGCAACATGTATGTAAACCTGGGTTTCACCCGATATACCCTAAGCGTGTATGATTATAACACATCTATACACATCATCACATCATATCAATCATATAGGTACTTATCATTTCCCTAATGGCTTTCAAGCCGCATATGGTGTAACACCTCCCCTGTAAAGACCATATAATATGGGTCCGGCCGGGGCCCCACAACATACGGACGACACAGCTTTAGTATTAAAAGATGATATGAAAACTACCCAAACTCAAAACTCCAGAGATACACAGCGGAAACAGAACAACAGACAGGAGTTATCCACTAACGATAGAGTATCAAATGGCCTTAAGGCCTTACACAATAATAGTCCAAACAAAATATAAATGTGCCAAGCACTCCTAGGCTACCTCGGCATGCAAGCCGGACATGATCAAATAACATCAGCAAAACAAGGAAAAGGAACTAGCCAAGCACAGCAACACTTCACGAGGCTTAGGGCTTTTCGCCCGGCGCGCTAGCTCCTGCATGCGATCCTTGCCCTGTAAGGATTTGAAGTAACGTGGGTCAGCAAAGGCTGACCTCTACTGTGTAACAAACACATCTCCTCCTGGCCATCCCTAACGGACCCCGGGGTACCACTCCACCTGTAAGTTAGCACTTCGTATACCAAAAGAGTATATATAATAAAGCGGTAAAATAGGCTTGGATGTCTCATACAACATGCATGTTCTCTATGTTTTGTACAAAGTGAAAGGGGCCTACTATGCAGCATGAATGTAGCCCGGGTTTCACCCAAGGCACCCTAGTTCGTATGCATCTAGCACAACATCAAACATTGGGTACTTCCGTTTCCCCATTGGCTTAAAGCCGCAAACAAAAGGGAAACACCATGTCCCCAATGGCACACAGGCCGTCACACGGAACCTTGCAATGGCCCCACCCGCACATGGGTCTTAAACCCTGGGCTTGCCCGCATATTCTGACTTCGCACGTCAGGGTTCTGTCTCACACTGACCGATTCTAAGAAGCCTTGCTGGAACCCACCCGCTCATGGCCACATTGCCCGGGCTTGCCCTCCGCTCGACATTCTCGTCAGTCTCACGCAAGGTCTAGTCTCGTCGGGACACTTTCCCCACATGACTTGCGCGTCACGGGATAGCCAGCCGACCACGGAGACATAGCCGCGCCTTAGCACAACACAAACAAAGGTTTCCCCACCCCAATTGCCACTCGCACCGTGTCTTTCCCGTGCTCCAAGGAAACCATCTACTACACAAAGCGAAGCTAACCTCGTCCGGTTCCGACTACGAGTACTCACTCAAATATAAGGGGGAAAACGCATACACACAACGGCGTATTGCCGCAACAGATTTTCTACCGAAGCTCGCTATGCAACATCACCAGGTCGGACTATCGGTCGCGACCACGGCTTCACCCACAATGCCTAATCCGCTAACGGAGCGGATCTCTAATGCAAGCATGCCGGGATGAACACGATCAACCCGGAGGTTCCTTTTGAACCAAGGCTACACGAATCCCTCTCATTTGAGAGATCCGGTGCTCAAAACACAAAAGGAAGGGGATGCTATTCATGCATCCTAAATCCTAAAAACCGAGAGGAGAAGTGTCGTTACCTTCCGTCCCCTCTTCCTAGCCATGGAGAAGATTTGCTCGGTTGAACACCACCGCAACGCTCCCACCTTCGCGGATCTGAACTCCGCTCGCGAAACAGACCTCCGAAGCTTCGCCGGCGGCCGGAACTTGGCCTTCTTCCTCCTCCTTGCTCTCCCTTCTCTCTAGAATCAAGAGAGATAAAGCCCCAAAGGAAAATAAGGGTTTCAAACCCTATTCCCGGCCTTAAACCGCCCAGGGAGGCCCCCACCGTTGGATCTTCCAAGGAAAAGAACGAACGGCCACGATTGGAACCTAAATTAGAAAATCTGGGCCGAACACGGGTTGCAACACGGCCGTGTGCCTGGCCGTGTTACCCATTCGCCGTCTCGATCGATTCGAAAACCAGCACACGGCTCCTGACACGGCCTTCGACACGGCCGTGTCTCGCTCCACACGGCCGTGTCGTGACCCGTGTCACGGCACCCGTTTTCAACATTTTCAGTCAGAGAAGTACACGGCCTCTGACACGGCCCCTGACACGCCCGTGTCACCTGGGACACGGCCGTGTCCAGGCCCGTGTCATGCCCCGTGTGCAATACCTCAGAAAAGTTTCGAAACGACCCGATGCTACACGGCCTGGGACACGGCCGTGTGCCTGGCCATGTTCCATACCCGACTATTGTCGACCTTAACATGGTCGACCACACGGCCATCTCGACGACCGAGCTCGCCACGGTCGACATGGCCTCCGACACGGCCGTGTCGGGACCCGTGTCACCTGCTCCACAAAACTATCTTGGCCAAAAGCAATCCCCGTCGCTCCTACAACATTTTGGGGCGTTACAATTCTCCCCCCTTAAAAGAATTTCGTCCCGAAATTTAAAACATGGAAAGAACACAAATTCTAAACGATACCTGAGGAGAAAAGCTCGGGGTACTCCTCCAGCATGGCCTGCTCTCGCTCCCATGAGAGCTCCTCGCAGCCACAATTGTCCCAACGGACCTTTACGAGTCGGACCTCCTTGTTCCGTAGTTGCCGAACCTCCGAATCTTCTATCCCGATAGGACGTACTCGCGTCCTCAAGTCTTCCTCTACCGGCACCGCCGCCGGTTCAATCACCATGCTGGCCTCTAACAAGGCTTTCCTCAAGACGGAGACGTGAAAAACGTCATGCAAACTGCTTAGCTCCGTGGACAACGCCAACCGATACGCTGCCTCTCACACTCGCTCGATGACCTTGAATGGTCCCAAAAATCTCGGACTCAGCTTCTTGAGTCGGCGAACTCGTGAAACGCCTTTGAACGGCTTGATCTTAAGATACACCCAGTCGCCCACCGCGAATTCCACATGCCTGTGGCGAGCATTGAAATACTTCGACTGCTGGTCTTGAGCTACCTTCATGCGCTCTTGGATGGTACACACTAGCTCACTAGCGTCGGCTACCACTTCTTTTCCCAAAAGCTTTGCGTCTCCCGCCTCTGTCCAAGACATCGGTGTTCGACACCGCCTCCCATAAAGAGCTTCATATGGCGCCATCTTGATACTAGCTTGGTAGCTATTGTTATACGCAAATTCCACCATGAAGAGGTGATCCTCCCACTTCTTGCCGAAGTCGAGAGTACACATCCTTAGCATATCTTCCAAAGTACGGTTCGTTCTCTCAGTTTGCCCATCGGTTTGAGGATGAAAAGCCGTACTGAACTTGAGTTTTGTGCCCAAGCTCTTCTGCACCAACCGCCAATCCTTAGACATGAAACGTCCATCCCGGTCGCTGACTATACTCTTCGGAATCCCATGAAGTCGCACAATATTGCGGACGTACAACTCCACCAACTTTTCCACACCGTCCTCCTTCCGGTTTGGGATGAAATGTGCCACTTTGGTCAAGCGGTCTACAATCACCCAAATGGCATCATTGCCTTGCTGCGATTTAGGCAACCCATGCACAAAATTCATGGAGATGTCCTCAAATTTCCATTCGGGGATTGGAAGAGGCTTCAAGAACCCGCCCGGCTTCTGACACTCGGCCTTCACTAAGGCACAAGTTTGGCACTGACTCACACACAAAGCTACATGCCACTTCATCCTAGGCCACCAATAGGACTTCTTCAAATCCAAGTACATCTTTGTACCACCCGGGTGAACGGAGTACTTAGTGAAGTGGGCCTCATACATCAACTCCTCGCGGAGCTTGCCGAATTGCGGTACACAAATCCTTCCGCCCTTCCTCAGAACCCATCAACCATCTCCCAGGCGCTACCCTCGCCCTTAAGAGCTTCCTCCACGAAGGGTTGGAACTCCTCATCCACACGGGTCGCTTCCCGAATACGATCGCATAAGTCATTCTGCATCTCAATCCAGTTTAGCCGAGCCACGCTAGACTCGCCTCTTGCCACACATTCCAAACCAAGGGACTCCCAGTCCTGCCTTAACCGCTCATCGTGAGCTTCAATCCAACTTCCATGCCCCGAGTATTTCCTACTCAAAGCATCCGCCACCATATTGGCTTTTCCTGGCGTGTACTGAATCGCCACCTCGTAGTCCCCAAGGAACTCGACCCACCTGCGCTGCCGCATATTTAGGTCCTTCTGATCCAGGAGATACTTCAGGCTCTTGTGGTCCGTGAAGATCTCCACCTTCGCACCGTAAACGTAGTGCCTCCACAGCTTCAAAGCAAAAATTACCGCCGCCAATTCCAAATCATGGACGGGGTAATTTCTCTCATGAGGCTTCAGCTGCCTCGACCCAAAAGCTATCACACTGCCATGCTACACCAACACGCACCCTAAACCGCATCTGGATGCGTCGCTGAAAATCTGAAATCCTTCGGTCCCTTTAGTAGACTTAGGATCGGTGCCATCATCAGCCTCTCCTTCAGGGTTTCAAACGCCTGACTGCACTCTTGAGTCCACACGAACTTCTGATCCTTGCGAGTTAGCGAAGTGAGGGGTAGAGCTATTCACGAAAAGTTTTCCACAAACCTTCGGTAGTACCCGGCTAGTCCAAGAAAGCTTCGGACTTCCGCCACAGTCCTCAAAACTGGCCAATCTCTGATGGCTTCCACTTTCGTTGGATCTACCGCCACCCCATCCCTACTAATCACATGGCCTAAAAACGCCACCTTCTCCAACCAAAACTCGCACTTGGAGAACTTCGCATAGAGCTGGTTCTCTCTCAATACTTGTAACACTTTCCTCAAGTGCACCTCGTGCTCCGCTTCCGACTTGGAATACACCAAAATGTCATCGATAAAAACGATGATGAACCTGTCCAAGTATTCGCGAAACACTCGGTTCATCAAGTCCATGAACACAGACGGCGCGTTTGTCAACCCGAACGGCATCACCGAGAACTCAAAATGACCGTATCTCGTACCAAACGCTGTCTTGGGTATGTCTTCGTCACGAATCCGCAACTGATAATATCCGGACTTCAAGTCCAACTTGGAGTACACCACCGACCCCACCAACTGGTCGAAGAGATCGTCTATCCGAGGAATCGGATACTTATTCTTGATTGTCAATTTATTCAACTCTCGGTAGTCTATGCACAAACAAATACTACCATCCTTTTTCTTTACGAATAACACAGGCGCACTCTACGGTGAAGAGCTGGGTCTGATATACCCTTGTTCCAAAAGCTCTTGCAACTGAACCTTGAGCTCGGCCAACTCCTTTGGTGCCATCCTAAATGGTGGACGCGGCACGGTCTAGCCTCGGGCACTAACTCGATGGAGAAATCAATCTCCCGCCGAGGAGGTGCTCCCGGTAGCTCCTCGGGAAAAACATCTCCAAACTCCGCCACCACGGGCACTTCCCCAAGAGACAGCCTGGAAAGGCTAACCTCCAACAACGCTACTAGAGCTACACCTCCCTGGTTAACAGCTCGCACTAGTTGAAGTGCCGAAACTAGGGAACAGGCCACTCCATGCAGGCCCTCAAACTTGACTTCTGCTTGCCCCACGCTCCTCAGGGTTACCACCTTGGACAAACATTCGATACTGGCACGCTGCTCCGCTAGCCAGTCCATCCCCAAGATCACATCGAACTCGGACAATGGCAAGATCGCCGCTACCAACGCGAAGTCGACCCCCTCAAGACTCCAACAAATCCGGCCTCTAGCCCTGGTAGTCATAGATGACCCATTGGGCATACGCACCTTCAACTCTGAGTCCGTTGAGAAGGACTCAACTCCAATCCTCCGGATGAAACTTTCCGCAAGGAAGGAGTGCGACGCTCCTGTATCGAAAAGTATCCTAGCGGGGTACCCTGATACCACTACAAAGCCTACACACATGCAACAAACATAAAAAGGCTTGAAAGTAAGAAATCTAAGGTGCAGGTTGAATTCTCGTACCTGTCACCACATTGGGTTGACGGATTGCTTCCTGCTGCCCAAGGTTATAGGCCCTTGGCTGCACTGGTTGAAACCGAGAAGCACTCGACTCCGCCATCTTCCCTTTCTCCGCGACACTGGGGCCGGAGCGCACAGTCTGCTCCTGCCTTGGCTCTTGCTCAGCGCCCCCTTGGGTACAAAATCTTGCTATGTGGCCTGGCTTGCCACAACTGTAACACGTCTGCGGTCCCTTAGAGCGTGACCCGCCGGACATCCAATTACTTTTCTCGCCCGACTTAAACGGGGAAGGCTTCTTCTTCCATCGGCTCCCTTCCGCCTTTCCATGGGACTGAGCCGACTTCTTCTCTTCCCCCTGCTTGGGTGTGAAACCCTTTCGGCGCTGGGATCGCTCCATATCGCTCTCCAAAATTTGGGCCGCCTCCACCAATTCGTTGAAGCCCGCACGCTTCATCGATATGAGGGGTTGTCTTAGATTCTCCCTCAATCCATGGTAGAAGAGATTGTCCCTCTCTTCATCGTCCGCCATGGTCGTCCCCGCATAACGACCCAATCGAGTAAATTCCTGAACATACTCATCCACTGTCTTGTCTCGCTGCACAAGATGTAGAAACTGCCTCTAGAGGCTAACCTTGTTGAGGCGGGTATGTACTTCTTCAGGAAGGCATCCCCAAATTCCTTGATGGACGGTGTGCGTCCAAGAAACTGCCGGCCACTATGGCTCACCCACCATAACTTGACATCTCCTTCTAGCATGAAGGCTGCGAACTCCGCCTTTTTCTCATCCGGCGCCTCTGCTGCCCTCAGAAGCTCTTGAATTCTAGCCCACCAGTCCTCCGTATCTGTGGGCGTTCCAACTCCCTTGAAGGTTGGAGGATGGAAACTCAAAAAGTACTTCATTTCCGGTCCCCATGCCCGACAACCACTCTCTCAGCCTACGGCTCTGCCCGCCTGGCCTCCTCAACCTGTGCGGTCGCTGCCGTGACCGGGGTAGCAGGAGTTGCTACCTGAGCAACGGGAGCTGCTACCTGTGCTGTCGCTGCAGCTTGGGCCGCCACCATCGCTTCTGCAAGTATGCGGCAGAAGTCGGCCGGTGTGACCCCCATCCCTAGCAGACCTTGCGCAGTCGCACTACTTGCTGAGAGCTCTTCTCTTGGCCTCGAGGTCCCAGCCTCGTTGCTTGCACTCTAAACACAAGCTAGAAAACACAAATCACCCTCTAATCGCAAGACTCGAACACAAGGACACTCATGGTCCCGCGATACTCCTATGTGGATAACTTCTAATACGCGACTCGACTTATACTTTCGACCGCGAAACTTCTCCTTGGAACGCAAACCTTGCTCTGATACCAAATTGTAACACCTCCCCTGTAAAGACCATATTATATGGGTCCGGCCGGGCCCCCACAACATACGGATGACACAGCTTTAGTATTAAAAGATGATATGAAAACTATCCAAACTCAAAACTCCAGACATACACAGCGGAAACAGAACAACCGACAGGAGTTATCCACTAACGATAGAGTATCAAATGGCCTTAAGGCCTTACACAATAATAGTCCAAACAAAATATAAATGTGCCAAGCACTCCTAGGCTACCTCGGCATGCAAGCCAGACATGATCAAACAACATCAGCAAAACAAGGAAAAGGAACTAGCCAAGCACAGCAACACTTCACGAGGCTTAGGGCTTTTCGCCCGGCGCGCTAGCTCCTGCATGCGATCCTTGCCCTGTAAGGATTTGAAGTAACGTGGGTCAGCAAAGGCTGACCTCTACTGTGTAACAAACACATCTCCTTCCGGCCGTCCCTAACGGACCCCGGGGTACCACTCCACCTGCAAGTTAGCACTTCGTATACCAAAAGAGTATATATAATAAAGCGGTAAAACAGGCTTGGATGTCTCATACAGCATGCATGTTCTCTATGTTTTGTACAAAGTGAAAGGGGCATACTATGCAGCATGAATGCAGCCCGGGTTTCACCCAAGGCACCCTAGTTCGTATGCATCTAGCACAACATCAAACATTGGGTACTTCCATTTCCCCATTGGCTTAAAGCCGCAAACAAAAGGGAAACACCATGTCCCCAACGGCACACAGGCCGTCACACGGAACCTTGCAATGGCCCCACCCGCACATGGGTCTTAAACCCTGGGCTTGCCCGCATATTCTGACTTCGCACGTCAGGGTTCCGTCTCACACTGACCGATTCTAAGAAGCCTTGCTGGACCCCACCCGCTCATGGCCACATTGCCCGGGCTTGCCCTCCGCTCGGCATTCTCGTCAGTCTCACGCAAGGGCTAGTCTCGCCGGGACACTTTCCCCACATGACTTGCGCGTCACGGGATAGCCAGCCGACCACGGAGACATAGCCGCGCCTTAGCACAACACAAACAAAGGTTTCCCCACCCCAATTGCCACTCGCACCGTGTCTTTCCCGTGCTCCAAGGAAACCATCTACCGCACAAAGCGGAGCTAACCTCGTCCGGTTCCGACTACGAGTACTCACTCAAATATAAGGGGGAAAACGCATACACACAATGGCATATTGCCGCAACGGATTTTCTACCGAAGCTCGCTATGCAACATCACCGGGTCGGACTATCGGTCGCGACCACGGCTTCACCCACAATGCCTAATCCGCTAACAGAGCGGATCTCTAATGCAAGCATGCCGGGATGAACACGATCAACCCGGAGGTTCCATTTGAACCAAGGCTACACGAATCCCTCTCATTTGAGAGATCCGGTGCTCAAAAAAACGAAAGGAAGGGGATGCTATTCATGCATCCTAAATCCTAAAAACCGAGAGAAGAAGTGTCGTTACCTTTCGTCTCCTCTTCCTAGCCATGGAGAAGATTTGCTCGGTTGAACACCACCGCAACGCTCCCACCTTTGCGGATCTGAACTCCGCTCGCGAAACGGACCTCCGAAGCTTCGCCGGCGGCCGGAACTTGGCCTTCTTCCTCCTCCTTGCTCTCCCTTCTCTCTAGAATCAAGAGAGATAAAGCCCCAAAGGAAAATGAGGGTTTCAAACCCTATTCCCGGCCTTAAACCGCCCAGGGAGGCCCCCCACCGTTGGATCTTCCAAGGAAAAGAACGAACGGCCACGATCGGAATCTAAATTAGAAATCTGGGCCGAACACGGGTTGCAACACGGCCGTGTGCCTGGCCGTGTTACCCATTCGCCGTCTCGATCGATTTGAAAACCAGCACATGGCTCCTGACACGGCCTTCGACACGGCCATGTCTCGCTCCACACGGTCGTGTCGTGACCCGTGTCACGGCACCCGTTTTCAACATTTTCAGTCAGAGAAGTACACGGCCCCTGACACGCCCGTGTCACCTGGGACACGGCCGTGTCCAGGCCCGTGTCATGCCCCGTGTGCAATACCTCAGAAAAGTTTCGAAACGACCCGATGCTACACGGCCTAGGACACGGCCGTGTGCCTGGCCGTGTTCCATACCCGACTATCGTCGACCTTAACATGGTCGACCACACGGCCATCTCGACGACCGAGCTCGCCACGGCCGACACGGCCTCCGACACGGCCGTGTCGGGACCCGTGTCACCTGCTCCACAAAACTATCTTGGCCAAAAGCGATCCCCGTCACTCCTACAACATTTTGGGGCATTACATATGGAACTCTTGTTTAGGCCTCACTCGCTCATGGGTCTCAACACCTGGGCTTGCCTGTAAGCTTTGAAACTTTGGTTAGTTTCACCAAACATCTCAACTGATGCTAAGACCCTTTCTTTGACTTTGCCTGCTCATGGGTTACTTCACCCGGGCTTGTCCAAAAGCTTTGACATTCTTGCCAGTTTTCACAAAAGGGGACTTATCCTGTCGGGACACCCTCTACACGTGACTTGCAACATCACGGGGCTAGCCAACCAACCACAAGGACAAAGCCACACCTTCACATAACATTCAATAAGTATATCCCGTAAGACTCCCTCACAGAACACAAGACACGGCCAAGGGGAGCCTTATGCCCAGAATCGCCATGTGGTAGTATCAACACACGGGTTAATCTATACCACAAGATGCATGTTCTGCCGGCTATTACCAATATCACATTGTCAACCCATCAATAATAAAAAAACTACAGAAGCTATAATCCACACTAAGTAATAAAGTCTAGACAAAATATGTGACAGGAAGCTACAAAAGTTTCTGTAAATATTAGACTACAAAAATTACCTAAAATGACAATAAAAACACTCAAAATCTCACATATGTAATCGAGGGTAATGAAGGCAACATAGCATTAGGCACTGTCTCCCTGGCCTGACTGTCCTCCTGCACTGGGTGCTATTTCTGCTCCTCCCGTGGGGTGTCCACCTAAAAAAGTGGGTGTAACAACCGTTAGTCATAAATACTAAGTGACTTCATATTCTCTCACTTCGACGACTCTTAGGCACCAGACGAAAGGAAAAAAGAGAGGGTCACAATATAATCAGTAAGTATAAGTATAGCATAGAGTAAACCCAAAGCTAGTAGTTAATAATGACTTCAATAGTAATGGAAACACATGTAAGAATAAGTACCAGCAACATGTGAGTAAAAGCATAAAAACTAGCAATATGATATCATAATTCCCATTACTTTAGTGGGGGAGAGGGAGGTTTGGCGATGTGCATTCTGAATTTTCTATAAATTGGGGTTGATCCCATCAAGTATGTATGCATCACTTTTGGAGAGAAAACCTAATGACATTGATAGCATAATTTATTCCTCTGTATCAAGAAAAGTTTTTGGGTCCGATAACCGGAACGTTTTCACGATCTAAGTTTAAATAGCTGTGTAACAACTGGGACCCACTCATTTTGCTCTTTTCTCATTTCGAAATTCAAACGCCAGCGCCTTCTCCGCTCAAATCGTTGCAAGGAAGGAGACATGCCCTAAATCTCGCGGAAAACATCTCTCCGAAGAAAGGATAACAACCCGCTCTTTTACTTCTCTCTTACTTCTTTGTCAAATGCCTCCTCCGCTCATACTGTTGTTGGGAAGGAAAGTGTGTCGTGCCCTTAGTCTCACGAAGAACATCTCGCCGGAGAAAGGAAAAAACAGGTTGTGCCACGGGAACGAGCACAGAGAATGTCGAAAAATGTAGTGTTGGCGGAAAGAAGATCCCTGACTAAGCCGACCACGGGAACGAGCACAGTGGAGGTAGCAGAAAGTTTCCGATACTTGACAGATTGTGCCCTAATTCCTCGACAACGCTAGCGCAATGGAGTGGAGTTAGAGGAAAAGTTTCTGACACTTGATGGACTTGACTGACACGCAGAGCAGACGCAGAGCAGTTAGGGGCGTCAGCGGGGACTAGGATTTTTAGTATTATTGTAACTTTCGAGGCCGACAAGGTAAGATCTCGTTATTTTGTTTTTTTTATTTGGATCGATATGTATAGCTGGTGCATAACTGTTCAATTCATCTCTTACGTATTTGTTTGTAAGAATTGTATTTGATTGGTTAGGTGAACTACTAGTGCATAACTGTATTTGATTGGTGTTAAATAAATGCCCTTTTTGTTTTTGTACAACATTTTCCTTGGTTGTTTTTTATTTTTTTTCGAGGCACCATGTATATCTGGCTGGATGTATACTGTATCACAACACTCACAACACTACATTTTTTTGGCCAAGCCCACTGAATATCTGACTGGATCTATACCGTATCACATCATTATTATTGTTTGGCCAAGCACACTGAATATCTTAATTGTCATCTACGGTATCACAACACTGCTGTATCTATACTGATTCCCGATAGTATCATTACCAATTCATAAAATTGAATTATCTTTTTGTATATGCAGATGGAAGGGCGATTATTGGGGATATACCTGAACACTAGATGCATTATTTTTACATTTAAGAAATTTGCAGAACCCCTACTGTCTGTTCTTTTTGAGGCCTCAAGAGAGTTATTAATCAACTCATCGGTGATGCATTTCTCTACCCGATCTCCCACAAAATATTCTTCTGTTGTACCGACTCATTAGGTTGTATAGGCCGGACAAATCTGCATTTTTATTAGGCCAATATTACATAAAAATTACTGTTAACAAGGTCGCGCAGATACTCGACCTACCCAATAATGGACATGATTATGACTTCAAGAGATTACCCTTATCAAATGTCACACAAGCCAACCTAGTAACCCACCTTAATGAATTAACCAATATAGAGAAGGATTCCAATAAAACTGAAATGCATATAATTGATTCTCTTGTGAAGTACGTACTGTGCAGGTTTTTGTTTCCCTTTAAGTCTCTTCGGCTTCCATTGTGCCTGGAGAAGTTTGGTGGATTGGATAAGTTTACAAGATATAATTGGCCCAAGGCCATACATAGTTTTCTACATAAGCAGTTTGAGGACCTACAAACACTCAACTGCTCCAAAAAAGAACTTACCAGTCTGGGCTACCTCGAAGGCTGCTCCAACATTCTTGTGGTCAGTTCTTATTTTGTTTAATATTGTTTATGTTGATGCACTATTGGGGTTATATTTTGAATTTTTCTATGTTTACTATCTTCTATGTTTGGTTTTTCGAGCACACTAACATCCAGGTGCTTGTGGAAGATCTGTTAGGCCCCTACAAGCTTGACAAGATCATCAATGTAAGATATGTTAGGCCAAGGATGGTTGATGGACAATCACCTAGATGGATTTGTTGTACTGCTGTATCGGTTGATGCTTGAATCCCCGAAGTCATGGAGAACATTTATTTACATCTCGCCCACATATACCGTAACATTTCTTATGTATTGCTCTTCTTAATATAAAATATGCTACGTTAACATGATTGTCATCTACTTATGCTATGTTAAATGCTTTTATAATCTTGCAGTACATTTAAACCTCAAAAATTCCATACCAATGTTTACTAGAACATATTACACCGACAAATGTCAAAGCTGTTGAAATTATCTTGATGCTTGTGCCACTTAATTGCCCGGGCATTGGACAATATTAACTTGTAATTTTTGGTTTTTGCTAAGTCATAAATGAACCGTAGAAGATGATTTCTAAACACCAAGCTAAGTTGGACCTCTTTCATGAAAGTGCTCTTTGAATGGTATAATTCTTTCTTGGCCACAAACGTGAATCTCTTTAGTAGGTAACAAGAATTTATTTGTTTAACATTCTTCGATTTGTATACACTTAAGATGTGTTTGCACAATATTCCTCTTGTATCAAAACCCTTGCATGAACACATAACATCAAATGTATTAGAGTTAATTTTAACAATCCATTGCTTGTCTTCAACATAAGCATCACAATATCTAGTGATAAATAAAATATGGTCATCCTCATATCTAACTTCTTCACTAATGAACACACTAACATCTCAATCCATAAAAATCTGTTTGAAAACTGAGAACATTTTTCTTGTGTATACTTTCGAATCTTGTTTTAATAAAGGGTAATTTTTAAATTTCAAAGTGATGGTACCGTGCTTGCACTTGAAATCTTCATCATGTTCAGATCTACGCCAAGATGAAATCATCTTCTCCATCCCGGTATAACACTCAATAAGGGAATTTGTTGGTTTTGCGCACCTATGTAAAATATTATTCGCGGATTCGCTTCTCTAAGTAGATAGAATGTCAAGGTCTAGAGTGTCTTTATTAAACATAGTGGACCATCTATTTTTAATTTTGTGCAGATCAGAAAGCCATCTATTGTCTTTCAAATTGCCTCTTGAAATCATCCCACTCCAATGTGAATCAAACTCAGTCTCATCGTTGCATTTGCTCATGTAATAGTAGAATAAAGCTCTGACAATCTTATCACTGTTGAAGGATGAAATCTTTGACGGAGCTTTCAATAAAATATGCCACTGACAAAGGCGGTATCGAGTGCAAGTAAAAATCCTCGCAATTGCAATGACCATCGTCTGATCCTGATCTGTAAAAAATAGTGCTCCGTTGCTTTCCACCGATAAATATAAAAAATGTATCAAAAACCCAACATAAAGAATCAATTGTTTCCTCTACAACGAAGGCGCTACCTACAAAGATATTTTACCAGTGATGGTTTATCTCAATAAACATAGCACAAGGCAAATTATATTTATTCAATAGATACGTGGTATCAAAAATAATAACATCCCTGCACGTATCATAATCAATTTTACTATGACCATCCATCCAGCAAAAACTAGTGATCCATCCTAATTCGTCTGTTTGGACATCGTAAGAGAAATGTTATCTTCCATTTGCCTTTCCTTAAATATTTTTAGTAAACTCATGGCATCACCGCTTTCTATCAGTGCTCTTCGTTTTCGTTGTACGTAATTGTACGCATCTATTATACAAAAACCAATATTTTCATATCCACCCACCTCATCAACCATGAAGTTGTATGCTTGAATTGTTTTGATCCCAACACTGATCATACTCTTCAGAAGACTTCCTTGAACATCAAATATATCCTGATGAGACCTCAACAAATGACAATCATTTTCTGGAGCGAGTGGGTGATTGTGTTCCTCTGCAAATCTCACCACCTCCCAATTCTTTCCTCCATATCAACAACAAAATGCAAGCAAGCCAAGCACCATGTATGAGTGTCAAGTTTGTGGAATTTTCTTTGCACATCCTTCTCTGAATTCAATTGTTTATAGCCTACTTTTGCACATGTAAAGTCTACTGCCTTGACAATCCGAGTATGTGTCCAATATAAGATATGTTTTTTGCACACACTGAATCCAACTTTGCGAGCATACTCTCTGTACATATTGTAGGCTTCCTCATCAGACTGCATGGTCGGAAATACACCAACGTCATTCTCCCGTGGACAAAAAGAAGACGTTATTATTGTAAGAAATAAAGACTACATTGCTGGAATGTGTATATAGCTCAACTAGAAAATGCAGCAGAAAAATTCTGGCAAAAGCTAACCGGAGAATAACCCAGTAAGCATACATATAAAAATTTCCGGTCGGATATAACACAAATAACAACAAAAAAATCTACATTGCGAATTGCAAGAATTAGACCTACAACAGAATCAAACATACAAAAAAAACAAAAAAGGTAAAGATGCACATCGATTACCTTCACTGCCGGAATATTGTCTAAGGTTTCTCCAGTTTTCTCCATGGTGGCGGAAGCAGTGCAATGTTTATCAAATACCACTTTCTTGTGAAATATTCCGCGATAAATAGGGAGAAAGATGGTTGGCGGTGATCTGCACTTCTCGGCGGAGGAGAGGATGACGATGATGGTTGTTTGGACGAGGTTTGCGAGGACAGAAGTTGGATTGCCACGCTTCTCGACGGAGGCGGCAGAGAGGGAACAAGTAGAAGGATGTGCTGCTTGCGGGAAGAGAAGATGGAAAATCCAACTGTTGGCCGGGAGAGAAGAGGGAAAAGCTCCGGTAATAATGGCGCTGGAGGGAAACAAAATTTCCAAAATCTGAGGGGACCCACGGTAGAGGAGAAGAGGGGTATTTATGATCGGACCGTGAAAATGGTCCGGTAATCAGACGTAAAAATTTTTCGAGCAACCAGCCTCTTCATTGGGAACTCGATCCTTCTCCTACGGCTTGGAGCAGGGGGGCCCTCCCCTCCGATGTGACACTGGTGCTTGTGGTGGTGCGACACCATCTTCCCCTACGTGTGACACAGAGGGATCTTGTGTGGGCCATGCAAGTCTATCTTAGTTGAGCATCACTTCTTCTCCTCTTCTTTGAGTGTGATTCGTCTGCATTTTATTTCTTGCATGTGTTATTGATTCGGTGTATTGGGAAGCGTCAAACTGATCAGTTTCAGGAGACTATCCTTGGCAAATCTCCAGCTATTTGGCCAGGAAGAAGCTTGTTGGGGTTAGCATAACCCTTTCGAATATCCGCGTCGATCGATTTGAACCATATTGGTACTATTGTCGGATCGGATTAATTCATTTGAGCCCTATTGTGATGCGTGCTGAATTGTTGGCGGGAGGCAGAACTGCAATATTTTAATTAGTAAGGGGTATTTTGGTCATGTGATGCTAAGATATAAGGCAGAGTAGTTGGGTTACTCTTTATGCTTTTTGGTGTCTTTGTTGTGTGTGGCGGCAGGAAGGAGAGTTTCCCCTACCGATTGTTCACATGTTCAGGACTCGGTCCTTAGGGTGGTTGTATCTGGTGTTATCGTGGTGGTGTTGTTTGTTCATGCAACTCTTCAAGTAATTATATATCCTGGTATTTTCCTCATCTTCCCATATCTAATGGTTCGGTTCATATCATCTGGTACCAGAGCTAGAGATGGGTAGGAGAAGATGCCGGTCTCCGATGCTACCCATTCGAGGGACAAGGAACCTTCCACCAAGATCAACCTACTCCGGCAAGACCAAGAGCTGATGGAACAGGAAATCAAATCCCTCACGGACCAGTCGGATCAGCAAGGCAAGACGTTGGAGGCATTGCGCGAGATGCTCGCCGATATGTCCAGCAGTCGGCAAGACAAGGCAGGAGATTACGTGGCTCGCGGATCCAACCTAGAGGGCCGACCCTTCCAGTACACCGCCGACGACACTCACCCCACATCGAGGTTTGATCGGTTTGAGTTTCCCCACTTCTATGGTGATGACAAGCAATAATGGATCTACAAAGCGGAACAGTTTTTCAAGTTGGACAACACACCCGAAGATTTGAAAGTCAATCTTGCTTCCGCACATGTTGAAGGCAAGGCCTTATACTGGCACCAGGACTACATGAAGTCGCGCCTCACGTGCCACTGGCCTATATGGGAGGAGTACACACAGGTGTTGGCAAAGCGCTTTGGATCCGTCCTCTTTGACGATCCAATGGCGGAACTGAAAAACCCGAGACAAAAGGGCACGGTTCAAGCATTCCTAGATGTGTTTGATGTCCTATTACACCGGGTGAACATCTCGGAGGAATACACAATCAGTTTTTCTTTGGCGGGACTTAAAGATGAAATTGGCTATGTGGTCCGTATGTTTCAACCCAAGACATTACAAGATGTCTTTGCTTTAGCCCGCATGGAAGAATGTCGGACGGCATCCTCAACTCGCCGGAGCTACTCCAGCGTGGTAGAGTCGAGCGTGACGGTGGACCTATGTACTTCAACTCCTAAATCCTTCCCACACTGGGCACCCACGTATACACCCCCTGCATATATGCCTACCTGGGCTCACAGTGGAAATCATCACCTGACATCCAAGGAGCTTGAAGAGAAACACGCCAAAGGGCTTTGCTTCTTGTGCGATAGCAAGTACACCCCGGACCACAATTGTGTAGCAAAAGGAAAATCATTTGCACCCGAAATGGTTGAGGATGATGAGGAACTGCCACCTGAACTTATAGAGGCAGAAGAGGTCGAGGGCTAGGAAACCGAAGGATGGGAAACAATGCCTCATTTATCTGTTCATGCATTGATGGGCATTACACAATACCATACCATGAAGGTGACAACCTCCTATCACATGCAAGCCATTCAAGTGTTGATTGACTCGGGAAGTACCCACAAGTTCTTCAACGCGGAAGGAGCCCACCGATTGCAATGCGAAATGACACCGATACCAACTTTTACAGTGGCAATTATGGATGGGATACATGTGTCTAGCTCCATAGGTATAGTGGGGTTTAAGTGGCGGGTGCAAGGGGTGATTTTCACAACGGTCATGTTAGTGCTTCCGTTAGTGGCTTATGCGAAGTAGTGCTTTGTATCCAATTTTGATTACATTACGTAATCCAATTTGATTTTGTCAATTCCTCATGGACTTTACTATCCAATTCGGAAGATTTCTTTGCTGCGGATCTAAACTTACTTGGGGCACTTGTTAAACAACAAAGTTTATAGAAGTTTGTGCCATGGGAGTAGGGACAAACATCTTTTACTTTCCAAG